>JAUNZO010004327.1:0-495019 GCA_031894775.1 Chloris gayana
GGCCTGTTGTGTAATCTTGTTCCGAGTCCTTGAGTTCAATAGAGTGCCAATTTCGTGTGTGCGTTGTTCATTATCTTCTACCTCCGTTCCGCGAGAGAGATTGAGAGGGTGTGTACGTTCCTCGGTTCCAACACCGAACTCTATTTTTACAATTGTGAACAATATCCTTTGGCTTCTTTTGCTGTTTGCCAAACAATCTATACTTTCAATCAAAGCAGGGCCTTCAGGCCTTTTATATAAAAACACACAATATTTTCTCATGACTTTTCAACCAAGGAGCATCGCGGATTCTTCCTCTGCTCCATGTTCGTCCCACTTTCCGGTTGGTGCTTTGGAGAGCATTGGGTTCGGACCCGGGATGTGTGCTACGGGTACCCAGTCGGCACAGATGTTGAGAGCGAGGCTAAGCTACAAATTGAAGTGCAATGCGTGCACCGTACCTAGTACCCGTCGCATGTGTGCAAGCTGTTCGACGGAATTGCAGCCAAGAACAGAGCCCCTGCTGAATTCCAAAAAGCAGTAGGTCGTGCATTATATGCTGATTACAAGTTCGTGCAATTCAAAGATCAACACAAGCAATACCTCAAAAGCTCCGCTCCGCCACACATTTTATCTTACAACAGAATGGCCGATCGTTTCTCCGAGCATGACACAAAATACAACAAACTAAGCAGAAGCAGAGCGTTCAACTGTTTTTGTCAACCTGCCATGCCTGCAATCAAGCTCCAGGTGAAGCTAACTACTGGTGATTGACGGAGTGACCCAAGCCCATGCCTGGTTCGACTAGTTAAAAGGTAAGGTACTCTATCTTGTTCGATTCTCTATGTGTTTCTGCTATCCTGTGGACCTGTGTGCTAGTATCTTCATAGGTGACCAGTTACTCTTCATAGGTGACCAGTTACTGCTAACCTAGTTAACGGTGAGCCAAAATTTCACTGCCAATCATCGGAGCTCGTCGGTCAGTAGGAGGGGGTCGCGAGGGCCAGCTCGGTGCCCAGGTTACTGCCACCAAGCACCAGCGCCTTCTTCCCAGCTTCCAGCAGGCATGGTGCCGACGATGATGACGACAAATCCTGACATGGTAAGGCAAAGATAATCGACGGATCAGTGCTGCCAACTTCTTGTTCGTTAGAGCAAGATCAAGGGCATGATCTATCTGAACTAACCTTGTGCGGCAGCTGCTGCATGTTGAAGTTACCAGAGCATGGCTGCACTGTCTGCAAGCCATCGTCTCTGGCCGTGGTGATCGACAGCTGACGGAGTGGCGAGGCTGGGGTGGGCAGGAGGGGAAGCCTTGTGGAGGCAGCGGTGGTGGACGAAGCGGATGTCGGCGTGGGGAGGCCGTCGGTCGCCAGGTACTCCTCCATGGACGATGGCGCCAGGCTGTAGATCACGGCGTCGAAGTTGGTGATGATCAAGTCAGCGCCAGGGGTTCGCGGCTCCGGCAGTGCCTTGGGGCTGCAGGCTTCATCGGTCGCCATGCCGGCTGACTTGCAGATGCTCATGCTGCACTTCCTCCAAGTTCTCTCCTCGCCGGTGGTGGCCTTGCTTGCACCGACGACATTGCTCGGCGCATTGCCAGCACGCTCTTCTTGCTTGCCAGTGGCTGCTTTGGAAGGCCCTTTGACACAGTGATCAGCTGGTTCTAGCATCAGCATGTGCTGTTCTCCACCTTCAATCTCTGGCAAGGGCAACTCGTCCTGTACATACAATCCAAAGCAGCTCGATATCAGTAGATTGCAGGTGCCGGTTACCATGTCTAATATGCAGTCAGGCACATCTTTCAAAATGAAGCAAAATCAGACACATCTTTCAAAATGTAGCAAAATCAGGCACATCTGCATGTATGTTTCTAACAATATACTTGGAAAACCTGAACAGCATCGGCAGTAAGTAATTCATAGTCAAGTTAACGCACCTTAAGGAATTGGAAACAAGAGGATAGGTCAACCATCTTCTCCTCCAATTTGGCGTTCTTCTCAGCCATACTTACATAGCTTTCCTAGAAAACAGATTCAGGAAGAATAAAGGGACAGCAAAACGATAACATCACTGATTAATTCTGATGGGGGACACATTGTGAAGAGTTAAAATATGCACCTTCATTAACAACAGCTCCTCTGTCAGCTCGCCGTTCACCTGAGCTGCATCATCATACTTCTCCTGGAAATTAAAACCGCAACACACATTGAGGTAGCCATCGATTGGATCATGAAGGCAAATGTTACATCAAATCAGAATTATCATGCTAAGTGGTGTGAACTGTAAAAGAGTAACAGAGAGCTGCACCCTTGTAGAGGTGCACCATACCTCCAAACACAGTCATACCCCTGAAAGCAAGATCATGGTGATTCATGATCATAGAGGTAAAGCATCAGCTTCAGCTAGCCAGTTACATAGCTACAACATAATGCTTCACAGAACTGGAAAAAAATAATGAACTTGGTATTCTAGAATTCCTACCAATAATGTTGTAAAGAGACGTACACATTAACAGCCTGTGTTTAACTGTTGTGTGCGGAACTTCAGAGGTGGGAAGATACATCCATTTCTAAAAAAAGTCTGTTTAACTGTTCTTCCTGAATTATGGATAATTGCATATTAGTTATTTTTGTCAAAACATCTATCCATCCTAAAGCTTAGCTATGCAATGTGAGAAACAGCAGAAGAAAATTAAGTAATGTTAGTATGTTGCAAGTTCATGCAGTGCCTTTAACTTGAGAGAGGTAGGTGATACAGCTACTAGCAGACTGTTGCAATTTGCAATGCATAATCTTCCACTACTGTATGCCATTTTCCTTTTAATTCTCAGCACTTAAAATTTTTCAGTTTAAGATGTGGACATGTCGCAAAATCCAACACCACTAGACTAGATAGACATCCACAGATCTTACAAGTGTTGTGGAGATACACACAAGCACATGTTTCAGGTTTCTGATTTGTAATTCATACTACGAGTTCATAACACAATGCAGATTGTTGCAGCCGCCTCTCTACATTAAATTGTTACTTATAACAGGAAAAAGAATCAATGTATCATCGAAATTATTTTGGTACTACTGGAGTCAGAACGTTTGTGACATTGTTGTTCTAGTGTCGGCTAAACTGCAAAAGTTTTACAGTCACTTTTCTAAATATTGATCCAGCACCAAGCTAAAGGAAATACTGTCAGCAGCCAAAGCCTAATTTATTTTAGTGTACTGCAAGTTCATGTGTCCAGTGCCTTGTCAGATTTCACATTTCAGAGATGATCAGAGCTACAACATGTACAACATCTACAACATGTGCAAATAGATCAGTTTAGAGCACACCCGGCGTGGTTGAGTTTCAAATGTGCATATTTTTAATTTTCAGGTTTGCTATTCGCACCAGAAGTTTGTAACCAAAATGCATTGTACAAGTCAGGAACTAGATTCATTTCCAGGGTAAAAACTTCAAGTTTTGGCCACCTCTCTACATCAAAATTGACATATAACAGGATAGAGAATGTGAGGAGACAAAGCCTAATTTATTGTAGAGTGCTGCAAGTTCATGTGTGCAGTACCTTGACAGAGTTCAGAGGTGACACTGAGCTGCAAATAGATTAGTGCAAAGCAAAATTGGTACAATATCTACAACATAAACTGGATAGACATAAGTGCCGAGCACACCATGCGCGGTTGAGCTTCAGATATGCCAATTTTTCATTTTCAGTTTTGCAGTTCGCACTACAACATATACTACTTGGTAAAGAATGTGAAGTTGTAGCCACGTCTCTACATTAAATTGTTCTGACCACCTCTCTACACTAAAATGTTACATATAACAGGATAAAGAATCTGAACTTTTGAACACTGAATCATTCAAATTACTGGAATCAGATTTTGTGTCAGTGTTCTTCTAATGTGTCCACAGGACTGCCAAACTAAAGCAAATAATGCCCCGCAGACACAGCCTAATTAAGTTAGTCTGGTCCAAAAAAGATAAATTAGTGTGGTGCAAGTTCATGCTTGCAGTACCTTGTCGGACTTCAGAGATGATACAGAGCTGCAACTAGATTATTACAAAGCAAAATCTGCTACTATGGCTTGGTCAGAAAACAATTCCATGAGCAATACAAGGTACCTCAATAAATTCAATTTAAGACTTTCCAATTACGAGAACTCCAACATCCCCCACACAAAGTAGATAGGCATAGGTTCAGATCACAACTCTGGGGTGGTTGAGTTTCAGGCATGCATATTTTTGAGACTTACGTTTTGCAATTTGCAGTAAAAGTTCACAACAAAAATGCAAAGTTCGAAGACAAGAACAAGATCGAAGTCAAGGGTATGGTGCATGATCTTCACCTTCCATGTAATGTAGGCTTCCTTGCTCACATGAACCAAATTGGAACCGAGCTTCTTCATTTGCCTGCATGTTATCGTGTTCAGTATTTGAAGGATCACAAGTCAAATTCAGAACAGAACAAGAAGCATTGCAACGTAGTCGATGCAAGAATATTTACAGGATGGAGTAGTATCAGCCGTGCGAGAGGCAGAAATTGGATTGCAACGAACAAGAAAGGAGAAGACAAAGACAAGAAGAAGGAAAAAGGCGCGACCTTTTGACGACGGTGAGCTCGGCGGCGAGCTCCTCGACCTGCTTCTTGACCGCGCGCGCGACGGCCTCCGGCGAGATGGGGTCCCCGAGCTTCCACCCTGGCGGCGGCATCCAGAACGGGTCCTTGACGCCGGCCTCCTTCCGCAGGGCCTTGAGCCCCGCCGGCTCCAGGAAGTACTCGAGTGCCCCGTCGACGTTGTACCGGCGGCGGATGCGGTCGGCGCTGCCGGCGGGGACCTTGTCGGCGGTGTGCAGGAGGAGGTGGTCGAGCAGGCCCGTGTCGCCGATGTACCGCCGCGCCTCCGCGCGCAGCTCGGCCCGCGGCGCGGGTGGGCGGCGGTGGCGCCGCGCGCGCGCAGGATGGAGAGTAACGCCGCCTCCCCCGCCGCGTACCGCCGCGCCGCCCACCGGTCCACCTTGCCGGTCGGCGAGCTCGGCTTGGCTGCGGCGACGTCGAGAGTGGTGACGGGCTTGCTCTCCTCCTCGTCCTTGGGGAGGATCACCTTCTCGGCGGCGTGACGGCGGCGGCGGTGGTACACCTTGACCTCCTCCTCGGCGCCGACGACCTCGCGCTTGACCTGGCTGGTCGGCTCCGGCGCCGCCGCGGGGCGCTTCCTCTTCTTGTCGGCACGGAGGGCGTCTTCCTCGCCGTGGTTCTCCTCCTTCTTGACGGGCGGGAGGGCCATCTTGGCGCGCTTGGCGGCGTCGCGGCGGCGGCGGTCACGCTCGCGGTCGCGGTCAGTCCTCTCCCTCTTCCTGCTCCTCGCCTTCTTCTTCTCCCTCTTGTCATCTCGGCACGGCGCGGCCGCGTCGGCCTGCGCCTCCTCCTTGACCGGGTCAAGAAGCGGGGCCTTCTTCTTCCTGGCGCGCCTGGACGCGGCGGCGCTCTGGCGGCGGCGGCGAAGGCTGCTGCTCCGCGTCACGCGCCGGCTCTCCTCCACCTCCCCTTTCTTGACCGCCACGCGCTTCTTCTTCTTGCTCTTCTCCGTCTTGACCACCTCCTTTAGCAGCTTCGTCTTCTTGCCGCGGCGCGCCTTGCCTTCCTCATGTTCCGCGGCCGCCGGCAGCCGCTCCAGCACCGCGGCGAGGTCGTGGGGCCGTTCCGCCGCCCGGTGCCGGTAGGTGACGGTCCTCGTCGCGCCCCACGTCAGGCCGCTGCGCAGCAGGGTCAGGAGGGACGCGCTGCTCGGCTCGTCCACCTCCGGCGGCGGCGGCGGCGGGAGGCGGGGTTCCGGCGCCGGAGGAGGCGGCGGCGTAGCGGGAGGTGGCGACGGCGACCGTCGCAGGAGGAGGAGGCACGGGTCCTCGTCTGCTTCCTCCTCCTCCTCCGGGGCAGGCGAATGCGGCGAGGGCGGCGCCGGAGAGCGCGGCGGGGCCGGAGGCGGCGATGGGGAGCGCGGCGGGGCCGGAGGCGCCGGGAGCGGGCCCGGCAGCTGCTGCGGCTGCGGCTGGGGCTGCTGGGAGAAGTCGTAGAGGCGCGGCGCGGCGGACCAGAAGGCGTCGACGTCGGCGGCGCCGAGGTCCTCGACGGCCGCGCGGCGGCGCAGGAACCGCGACGCGGGGATGATGCCGGCGCCGATCATGGGCGACGACGGCAAGCGCTCGGGGACAGGCAACTGGGGATCGCGAGGAGCTAACTGGGGAGAGAAAAGATGGAACTTTGCGGCTGGAGGAGGCGGAGAAAAGGGGGAGGGAAGGGCAGGTGCTTTCCCGTTGGTACAATACAACCAGGGTCTCTCACTGGGTTCAGAGACGCGCGGGAAGAGTGAGTGGTTGGTGCTTTGCTTTGGTGCAGAGCAAGGCTGACCGCCTCGGCCCGCGAGCTGATCTCCTGTGTCCCGTGTTCGTGCGACACTTCTACACGCTGCTGTTGGGTGGTTTGATCCCCGGAGTACGACAACAAACGTTTGTATCTGGACGGGGTTACCTGACTTCAGTTTACACTGGCTGGCAAGTGGGCCAACGGTCCGACCCACTGTCAAGGGATCATCTGAACTGACCTCAGCTACACTTTTCTTTAAACGATTCGTTTTCGCGGGAACACGATGGATTTGATCCCATGCGTCCGTGATCCGTGTGGCCTGTATCCTTCTCGAGGAGCTCACCGGGAGCAAAAGATCTCCAAATCCCCGGCTAGAAATCATCCCATCGGATGCCTGACCCGGGCGGGTGATCAAGGCAGCACGCAGCAGCATCAACTCGTGTAGCAAGTAAAGTTCGCAACAGGCTGCGACCAGGCTCGGACAAGCCAAAAAGAGGCCAGAGCCCACATAGTACTACTGCAGGAGCCCAGCGGTGGCCCACCGCTGCCTTGTCGTCTTGTTGCAGTCTCCCCTCCGTCTCCGTCTCCTCAAAAAGTAAGGAAGCTTTGCTCTTTCCGTTTCTGCCACTGTGCCACCCCAAATTCCCAGTCCAAGCAAATTACAGCTGCCATGCCACAGTGCTACTTCATCTTTTCCTTTCATCGAATTCTATAACAAAATAGTTGAACAAGCACGGACAGATGAATGGATGTCATGGATGAATCGTCCCCTTTCTTTCCAGAAACAAAAATAAATACACTTTCATAAGTTACCATACAGGCGTGACGCCACGCTCTGTATCACGAGTCATAGGGTACAAACACCAAAATTACAAATTTCCTGTAGGTAGTTTTACAAAATGCAGCACCCAGCAGCTGGGGACTGAGTGCCTGCAAGCCCCGATTCGACGAGGCCTCGAGCCTTCTTTTATACGACGTAGAGGCTTGCACAGATAGCAGCAGAAGCCTCTTCTCCCGCTCGACAGCAAAAGTGGTTGCACTGGCCCCGCGGTATCTCTATCACACGGTTGTGTGCGCGACGTACTCGCCATCCGTGTAGCTGAGGCGCCGAACCGAGGCGGAGTGCAACGAGGGAACCAGCACGGCGTCAGGGATGCCCAACGATGCACAGCCGTCAGAGGCAGCGTTCGTGCTCATGGACTTGAGGGCGACGTTCAAGCCCATGGATGACGGCTCGGTACCAATTCTGCAGGATACAAAATGGGGATGGCTTAATACATAACATGAGCTCAACAGAGTGCATCCGTGGGGGGGAGATTATACATACCTTAAGTCGAAACTCCTCGCATCTAAACTCATCGCGGAGCAGATTCCAGACACCACCCATGGTGGGAGAACCGCGTCCTTTATTTCCATGCTGTAGCAGATATTACCTGAAGAGGCAAGCGCTGATCCCAGGTCTGTGCCAAACGCACCAGAAGAGAACAGGCCCATATCTGCTTTCCTCATCTCCCTGCATTTCACCTGAATGCATTCCAAATATCAAATAATGAAGCCAAAACATACAAACAAGCAATGTAAACAATCAAAGTTCACAGTTCCATTAGGAATCATTTTATAAAACTAAAACATAGCATGGCCTAACCAAATTGAAATAAAGTGTACAAGCAATAGGGGATTCTGCATTCACCAGTTTGTTTTCATAGTATTGGGCCAAATTCAGTTTTATCATAACTCAGAAGACCTTAAGTTGTCCAGTAATAGAAAAGGACCCAATAATAAGAGTTGGCGAAATAAAGTTTTCTTTTTAAAAAAAAAGATAACCTCTGGAATATGCAGACAGCCATTCTGAAATGGTTGAGGTGAATACAAGACTGGAACATCTGCTGCAGATAAAGAATTCAGAAGGCACCTGAAGAATCACAAGATCAGATTGCATACACAACAAAACTTCGAGGTAGACAAGAAAGAATGAGATTAGAGGAATATAAGAAGCATCCTACTTGTAATTCAACAAAACATCATACAAGCCATGAACACTCTCATTGCCAGTAAATTGAAGGAGTGATTGTGTGGTGTTGTCCACGTCAGATAAAGCATCTATATGTAGTGTCTGCAAGTTCAAGTTTTTTGTTATTAGAACCACCTGCAGATTGAAGGAAGCAACCAGGTAAATTGGAAGTGAACTATACCTGTCCCAGATTGAGTCTTTGGATTTCTGAAAGCTCAATCAGGTCATCTTCAGTAGCTTGCTCCACTTCAGTATTGCAAAGGGGCATTGAAAAGCAAACACCCTACAACAAAACAAAGTCATATGGACATACGATTACAATAATATCAAAGCTAGAAGAAAACACAAAAACAAGTTGCTCTAGCTTGGATTGTCTCAGTCCTGCTCAGTAATAGTAGACAAATGACTTAAACCGAAAAACAGATGTAGACTTTGAAACAAATAGCTAGACTGCCCAGGTACAACCCCGTGCCACACCCATTTCTGCCTCAAGGGTCCCTTGGGGTATTTCTCCCTCAAAAATAAACATCTACTTCATTTAAGTGTCATTCACTAGGTCAGCAGTGCGAATAAGAATTATAGCATAGGTGCTAATGTCATGGAAAATTGGAACCTACAAAAATGATACTGAAACAGAAGAATATTATACTAACAACTCACATGTTTCCGTAGCAAAGAGCGTATGCCACGCGTTGATTGTGACAAGTAGGCACTACAGGACTGCTTTTTCTCCGAACAGCCTCCAGCAATGAAGAGAGCAACGAATTGTGTTGTATAAACTAGGAGAATAGTTATACTCAGTAATTGATGAAGTTAGACAAAGAATAATAGTGCAGTAGAACAATAAAATTCAGGATTGCCAAGGTACACAAAATAAAACTGCAGTTCTAAGTGGAGTTGAACAAATTGTTGCACTCTCATTCATATTTCTAAGCAGTGTACAGCACATAGAACTTTACGTTATTTACTGAATTACTGATAGATGATAGGTTTCCGCATAAATAAAAGAGTTACTGCATTTTTATGCCATAAGTCCATTGTGTTATCTTTTACAGACAAAAGCAGATTATACTTAGTAGGACACAAACTATTGAGTTCTGGGGAGTAAGAAAATACCATAAAATATATTCAACATATTCTTCCGGAGCATATAGTAAAGATTCTGAAACGAATCTTCCCAGTCTTGATGCCTTTTGAGAAGAAAGTCATTTTCTACATGGCAGAAAAATAAATCATGTTTACAGAAGTACACGCACAAAAGGAAAACTGAATAATTCAGGTCTCGTTTACCTCCGTGTGCAGTTGATGATAGCATAGCAGATATGACGGAAGAAGGCAACAAAGATTGTGGATATACCCATGATTGCAGTGCCCTAGAGAACAAGAATTCCTTTTTGTTCTCAGGCCTTAGGCATTCAGAACTTTGCCCACGCTGGCAGCTCTGAGCTATGGCTCCAGTAATGCTACTTCTACCAAAACTTGTATTCAGCTTGTGACACCTGTTCCAAGCAATATGTATTATTGTTCATCAATTATTTTGCATGTCAAGAAGCTAAGCACATAACCATTTGTTAAACATAATTTTCAAAATGCCAATTGATATGTTACAGGTTCAACTTTGCAGACGACATAGATGCAAGAGAAAGAGGGAGCATACCCACCATTTCACAGATGACGATGAAACAAACTGCAAAGTAGTCTTCAAAGTAAAATCCAAAGGAGCCCTTGTCCCTGGAATGGTGATCTTAGAAGGGCACACATCTGAAGACTTGAACGCAGCATCACCAACTTGTACATTAGGGGCATTGAACCTAGATGCCACAGAAGCATCACGGACTCCAAACCCTTTCAGTACTTTTTCCTATCATAGTGCATAAGAAATGTCAGACTACATGAAAAATATAACAGAAACTAAAATGCAAAAGATGTATATGGTCATTACCATATCAAATTTGTCAGAACCAGTCTGCTTCTCATCGCCAATGTGAAGCTCAGATACACTTCGCAAAGCATTTTCACTGCATTTCTCAACTTTCTTGAAACCTGGTTTCGCTGCCTCCGTAGCTGATGGAACCAAAGGGTCCAGCTTAGCAGAGTCACCATGACCACTGAATCATCATACATAATACATAATCCAAATGAGAGTTTGAACATTATAGATTAAAAAAATGTGAACCTAAAGTTTTAGAATCAGAACACCACCGTGGAAGTGAAGATGATCCAAAATTTGAAGCTGTTGCAGAATCAATAGGCTTAGCAATCTTCTCAGTATTTTGAGAGACATCCTGCAGGATAATACATGTAGGATCAAACCACTATCCAACACATTGAGATTTACCGGGCACCAATAAAGCACAACCAATGAATTGAAATCTTAAATTCTAACCTTTAAGTTTTCCTTTCCAATGTTTCTTGGTTTTTTCACAGGGAACATCTCTGTAACACGAGTGCTGATGAATCTGGATATTTTTTGTTGCTTTGTATTTTGAAGTCCATTGCTTGACCTACAGCCATAAGATAGTTGCCAACACTGTCAGGTGGAAAGATAAGGGCCTAGCAGCAATATCACCAGGGTTAATTTACAAGGAGGCTACCTATCCAATGCAGCCGAAGAAGGTAACTGGTCATTGGGAGCCTTTTCATTGGTGCGCCGCTTCAATTGCTCACCCTACAACAGATAATTGTTGATTTGTCGTAAGTTTCTAACTGAACCTTGTGCTATGTTATACAGTTATACTTACAATTGGAATATTCGCAGTTCTACAAGATATCTATGTATTACACAATGCTTACATCAGTATATCAATATTTTTACTGCCCATATTAAACCCCATAACATACAATGCATACACCAGGATGTATCCAAGTAGGTGTGATTCAGACACGTTTCTTTCAACTGTCCTTGAATTATCCTTACTATTATTTGTACACAGAAAATTTATTTGAAGTGATTATCCAACCAGTTTTTATATTAAATGAGCTAAATAACGAACAAACCAAGAACGGTGAACAGCACTTCTATGCCACATGTTATGTGCTTGTACATTAGGTGTGAAATGAAGTAACAAGGCAGCACATTAGCATTGGAGGGAAACTATGAAAGCATGGCAATAGGGATACACGCTAAATAAGCTCAGATCAGATAGCGCGGTTTTATCACATTAAGCGTTCCATATACTAGTAATAAAGTCCTGTAGACTATTAGCGAAAATCAGGGGAAGCAAGCATTACTCTCAGCTCTGAGGGAGTCTTCCTCTTCATCCTCGGAGCCACCGCCGGCCTCCCAATCAGAGAATCACCATTCAGCGCAGACTCGACAGCAGCTTGCGCCATTGTACCGCACAATCCTCTACCTCCACATCTCTCCCTTTGCCTCCTCACCTACTCCGTTAACCCACACCTGAGAAACAGAAACATAAATCCGGAGATCATTTGTGTGTTGTTATACTTAATGATGCGTATCAGTTATAAACCCCAAACGCATAGGATAGTGCGCAAAACGGATCTGGGCGCTAAGTCACGGGTGTGCCCTAGTGTTAGTTAAGTCGGGGCATAAAGACCGGTTGTATGTGGCATCCATGGGATGGAGGTGCTGGGCAGTGCCGCGGTCGCGCATTGGCAAGGCGATGGCACCGGTCCACGGGGACCGCCGCCCAGTTGGTCGGCGGTGAGCTCCACCGCCGCGGGACTGGGGGCGGCGGTGACGGGAGCGAAGCTAGGGTTTGATTGGCGGCTGCTACAGTGGGAGGAGGGGGCGTCCCGGCTGCGGCGACGGTGTGGATAGATGCGGAGGCGCGGGGAGGGCAAGTGGGGCAGCGGCGGCGGCGGGTGGGACGACGGATCGGGTCCGCACGGCGACGGTGATGCGCGTGGGAGGTCACTGTGAGGACAGTGGCAGCGCAACTGACCTGGAGCCGGAGAGGAGGAGGACGCCGGCCGCCGACCGAAGCTTCCGGCGGGCTCCTCCCTCCCGACGGCCCGGGGCCTTCTGGAAGCTTCCGGAGCGGGGGCAGGTGACGGCGACGGGATGGGGCTGATTGGGTGGTGAGTGAGGGGTGGAAAGGGAAGGGGAAGTACGGACGCCCCCAAATTTTGGGGAATTTTTTGAACCCGGGCGAGGGAGGGGAGGCAAGCAGGGCGAAAGTTCCCACCACCCCGCCCGAGCCGACCCGCGGAGACGGGCCGCGGCGCGGTACCATGGGCCGGAGGGACGGTGGGTGGGCCGAGCAAGCAACGATGCCCAGATCTCGCGTCCGGCCCGGATCGAGTTCCGTTCAGTGAATCAGTGCACTGCAAGTCCAAGGAAGTTACCTGGGAGACGAGCACGACGAGCTGGGTTACGTCCTCGTGCAACAAGTTACGCCAAAAAAAATCATACCAGACGTGAAACTGTTACATGCATGCAACAACCAAAACAAAAATAATAATCGCATCGGTACCCGGAATTCCCGGATACTACACACTTTGTTTAACCAAGCAGGGGCAAAAAAACTGTTTTATCAATCGATCGGGGTACACCATGAAAACAAAATGAAGCTCAAAACGGTATACAAAAGCCGGCATGTCCGGCAAAACCAGATCCAATTAGCATGGGTCGATATCGATCCGATCGAGCTGTGGTCTCGCACTCGTCGCCGGAGCTGCGAGCTTCCTAGCTGGAGGAGAGGTAGAGGACGGGCGCCAGATAGAGATGGAGGGTGAGGAAGAAGACGCCGGCGACGGCCACGAACACCAGCCCGTAAACCAGCTGGCCCAGGCCCATTTCCGAGCTCGTGCGCTTCGCTAGCAAGCCGTCGATCGAACACGAGATCCGCCTCTCGTGCGCTCGACCTTGATTTGCCGCCGGTGAAGGAGAAGACGGCCGACGGGCTCTGACGTGGGGCAAGGTCCAGCAGCCTACCTGCGGGTGGTTGGGGTCGGGGTGTGTGAGCGCACGCAGCAATGGCGGTTCTGCTTTTCCGAGGTCGATTGACAGAGATAAGAAAGCCCGGAGCACGCATGCGACCTAACGGCAAGGTGACACGTGCGCGTCGACGTGTTGCGAAGGCCGCAGGGTCATGGCGATCCTTTGTTCAGGCTGGGCCAGTATTTCGTTCGGGCTCCTTTCACTCTAGACTTAGCATGTCCCACCGTCAGGCAAGAACTGTGTTACTTCTACTCGGCCCATCCTGCAGATTCTCTTTCTCTCTTATTTTTTTCCCTGATTATTCATGCTCACTTTTCCTCCTCCTCCTCTTATCGTAGCTCCTCATCTCCGTAGACAAAATTGGAAGAACGAGAGCTAGGCTTGCGAACACCACGAATTACTTTCGCTTGTAAGATGTTTTTCTATGAGTTAGAGACCTTCATTGTATTGCACTAACAAATGATTTGCCGTATATGCGATGCTCACAGGGGACCATATTTCCCTTTGGCATACATGCATGCTCCATAATCAAATGACCCAGCCCATGTCGTCTTTTATTTTTGCCTTAAAAAAAGGCCCATGTCGTCTTTTCAGTTACGTTTCACTACTTTTCCTTTGACTTTCCACGAGATACACCATCAATACACTGATTCATTCCTTTCAAAAAATACACTGATTCATTCTACTTGGAATAGGCAGCCCTGCATATAGAAACAGACAAACAGTGCACTATACTGCAGACGGAAAATATCATCAAAATATTTTCTTCCACATGCATTGCATTTAATAGTTTCCGAATTGTGGAGGGAAAAAATTAACCCGTCAGTCGTCACTTAGTTATTCACTTGTACAATAATCGTGTGTAGTCTTGAGTCCTTGGGGAATATTAATACCAAGCATAAAAAGTAAACACTATGTAGTTGATGTTCATTTATTTATCGTTGTTCTTACATACACCTTAATTAGTTCTGAGGTGCTAATTAATTATGAGCAAACAATTTTATTTTTTCCCTAAGAATTTGGCACAAGCTATTTTATTAGCACATAAATAAGTCTTCTCAACATTATTCACAAGACAAAAGGATTACTACTATAGCTATTTTACATTACATATATAACTTTATCCATTTTCTTGTTTTATTGTTTCTTGAAACATGGTTGTATGTGGCCCACGTCCACGACCATGAGATAATGGAGAGTGCAAACACGTGTGGCTTCTAGCAAGCACTTCTACTTCTAGCAAGCACCGGCGAGATGGTCAAGGAGGGCCATGGTCCCCCCTACCATCACTAATCAATAGTAAAATGCTTACATTGTTGATAAAGTTTTTAGCCTAAATTAGTGGTCATGTTATATGCATGAGAGGGAGCTCATGCAAAGTGAGAACACATGAGCAGAGTCCAGGTGTCGAGGTGCTGCTAGTGGCAACTTTAGATGTTTTGTGGACCATAAGAGATACAATGTGCTTTGCAGAAAACTGTTTAATTTGTTAGTCAGTTCTGCGGTACACCATAAAGACAAAACTAAACACAGTCCAAGAGCCGGCCGAACGGTAAAACCATATCTGAGGTAGGTGGAGGTGAGGTAGAGGACAGGCGCCAACCAGAGATGAAGGGTGATGAAAAAGACGCCGGCGACGGTCACGAATATCAGCCCGTAAACCAGCTGCCCCACACCCATTTCTCTGAGCTCTCGTCTGCTGTACTGCTGGTAGCTTCACTAGGTCGACCCCTTGATTAGCGACGCTCAGCCGGTGAAGAAGATGACGACTCACGAGACTTAAATCTTTCGAAAGAAATGGCAAGACTCGTGTGGTGGTGAGCTAGCCGGTGATGAGCAACGGTCGAGGGTGTGAAAACGAGCAACAATGGTGGCGGTTCTGCTTCTACAAGTTGGTTGACAGCGATAAGGTGTTGAAAGCGCAGAACGTTGGGGACAATGCTCTCGCATGCGAACGGCGAGCTGAAACGTAAGAACTGACGTGTCGTGCAGGCCGTGGCGCGGCATGGCGAGTCAAATAGTCAGCGGCTTTTGGCTTTGCCTATGCAAGCGCATCCTGAACTCCTGATGATTGACATGTAGGTCCCACGGGTAGAAAGTGGGCCAATCCACCTGACTGGCCCGGTCTTTTGTTCGGGCTCCTTTCACTTTTTTTTTAGAACGGTCTCCTTTCACCCTGGTCTGGTACAACCCACGTACGACGAGCTGTGTCCTTTTGGCTCGGCCCATTGAGTTTAGATTGTTTTGATTTGACCACATGGAGTACACTGATTCTCTTTTTTTCTCCATGTTATTATAGTTCTTTTCCTTTTTTTTTTTTAGGGCTTACAGTTTTCTTCCTCTTCACCTCTTTTGTCGTAGGTCCTTTTCTCTAAAACGGCAAAATTTTAAAGGCATGCCAAAATCGTGAATTATTTTTGTTTGGAAGATGTATAGTATTGCTTTGAGCTAGACTTTGATCTTATAATGCACTAACTCGCTAATTAATGATTTGGTTTATGGGGTGTCTTTTTCCTCTGTTTAGTCTCAACGCATAGTTTCATCTCACACTTATCAAGATTGTCACATCAGATTTGAGGATTTAGTTTGGTGGATAAAATAGTCTTTCGCAATGTATAGTTTCATTTTACGATTTCATGGACAAGTTGTGGCATTAAATTAACATCTAATTGTTGCATTGAGATTGGTCAAAATATGTTGGAATGAAATTTCATGTTGTTAATGGAAGCTTCAAAGGAGTTTCATCCATATGAAATAGTGTCGAGTGAGTTTTATCCCTATAAACTCATTTGCTCTATTTCATATTAATTGTGCTGCTATGTTATCTTTTGTGTATGATGTGTCATCTCATTGAATATAATGAACCCCAAGGAGACTGACCTTATATGAGATGCTGAGAGGACCATATTTCCTTTTGACTTTCATGCTCCATATGCATGACCCAGCCCATTGTTTGACTAACCTTGCCTTTTATTTTCTAGGTGATACACAATCAACAATTGATACATTGATTCATTCAGCCCGGAAAAGACATCATGGATGTATAAACACTTCTATGTGCTATCCGTAAGAGGGGGGGGGGGGGATCTCCCACCTGCAGATATCTACATTTAATTTAATAATTTCCGGATTGCATCGGATACATGTTAAATGAGTATCTTGAGTCTTTGGAATATTAGTACCACGCTAAACATCTTGTACATATATATGCACTAAAAACATAATATGTGTTGTTTTTCTTTTTTGAAAGTTTTGCTAAAACATGGGTGCATCTGGTCCACGTGGACGACCATGACCTAACAAGGAGTGCACACCTGTGACTCCTTGGAAAGTCTCTCATTCTCTCCTACTATACTTCCATATACAACTCACTAAAGTTGAATATAAACCATGATATTTAGAGCATTATGTCCATGCCAATCCAAGACTAGTCATGGTGCAACGGAAGCTTTCAAAGTCACCTTGTAGAAACAAAATGTTTTGTTTTGAACATACTTCTTTTCAAATCTATCTGGTCAACCTCTTTTTACTTCTGGTGAAAAAAATATTTCTTTTTGCTTCCGTTAAGTTGGCAAAATGTTACACATGTTACGCTTGATCTACATTCACACCACACTTTCAAAAAAATAATAGTGTAGCGAGGTTACCGTGTACCTCGATTCACCATCTTTGGACATGAATCCTAATATTCATGGCAATGAAACGCCTAGATAGCAATAAGGTGGCACAACGACACCACAAAGAGATGCAGTCTATGTTGGGAATAAACCTCCAGATGTGGAATAAACCTCAAGCAGATATGTATTGGTCTAACCACATGTGTCGCGAATTGTGTTCATGTCTACATCATGTCCAATTGTGAGTCAATCCAGTGTATGTGTTAGTTTTGATCGTTGTGTGTCCAATTCCTTTGCATGCTTGTCATGTCAAGAGTTTGTTAGATCGAGTCTAGTTGTGTGGTACCAAATTTGAGTTAGTTTTTGTACCTTACACGCTTGAGGGGAGCTCTTGTCATGGTGAGGCGATGAGTTGTGCAAAACACAGGAGTGGAGTCTAGACATGGAGCTTGTGTTATGAATGCATGTGTTTCCCGTGCTATATATAAGAGCTATCCACACAACACTTACTAAAACAATAGTCCGAGTGAGGAGGCTGCCATGCATCATCACATCCGACGATAGAGTTTGTGCATCGGGGTTGATCATGTGTGGCACAAAGCGTGTCCAATGTATTAGCGTGTGTTTCACGTCAAGAGAGTTTTAGATAGAGTCTATCTACGACGTGGTGCTGAGTCGAGTTAGCCGGCGTGTGTTGTGCATTTTGGTAAAGGTTGATCATGTTACGTGCGTGAGATAGGCAGCTCATGCACGGTGAGCGTCTACTTGTGCGGAGCATAGGAGTAGAGTTCAAACATGGAGTTTGTGCTCTTAGTGTGTGTTCCCCGTGCTATAAAGGTGTCTACTTGTGCGGAGCATAGGAGTAGAGTTCAAACATGGAGTTTGTGCTCTTAGCGTGTGTTCCCCGTGCTATAAAGGTGTCTACTTGTGCGGAGCATAGGAGTAGAGTTCAATTGTTCAAACATGGAACTTGTGCTCTTAGCGTGAGTTCAAACATGGAGTTTGTGCTCTTAGCGCGTGTTCCCCATGCTATATCCAAGTAGAGGTGAAACCTAGGTAGCAAATAAGGTGATACAGTGAAACCACAACACAAAGATACACATGCTCTATTTTTGGGAATAAACCTGACCATATGCTTTCTCGACTTGATCACGTGTGCAACGGGTTGTATGTTCGTGTGCGCATCATGTCCAATTGTGAGTCGATCAAGTTTGCTTGCTAGTTGATTGTGTGTGCCACAAGCATGTCCAATGTCTTAGCGTGCGCGCCACGTAAGATTGAGTCTATCCAGTCGCGTGGTGCGGAGTCAGAGTTAATTCTGTGCCTTACGCTTTCTGGAAAAGGTTTGATCGTGTTTTTTTCCTTGAAACAGGGTTTGATCGTGTTATGCGTGTGAGAGTGAACTCACGTGTTACGAGACACCAAGTCGTGTGCGATGTAGGAGGCTAGGAGCAGAGTCCAGACCTGGAGTTTGTGCTCGGAGTGCGTGGGTGTGTTGCTCGAGCTATGAGAGCCATTGTACTCCTCACTTGTAAGCTACTATCCAATTGCAATGTAAAGAAAGGCTGCGGTGGCGTTGGTTGCCACTGCTGGATCCAGCGAGCATCCGTGTTACTGGTTTTTAGCACGCTCCATAGTCCACGCACTTTCTCTCTCTTTAGGCCGGTATATAAACCAAGTGCACCCAGGGTTCCCATGTGCTTTTTCCGCATCTTCCTTTGTTTTCTTCTAAAAATGGATTTCCCTGTATCTGCCAACTCACCCTTTTGTGATTTTGTCTCACCCGTCACCCATTCCGTGGTCTTCCCATAAATACATAGCCTCGAGCTTACTGTGGTTGGAGCCAAGACCGGATTAGCTTGGCACGCCCCCAAGATATCTCGTTGAAGCCTTGGTGGTGGTGGAAGCTAGCACAAGGATGGAGCGGAGCAGCGGCGGCGGAGGGAGTTGCATGGGACCGGTGGCCGTGGCCTTGGTGTCCACAGGCCTCATCCTCTTCTCCTACCAGCTCCATCGCCGCTTTCGAGCCAACCTCAGGGCCCCGTTTACCGGTGAGGAAGAAGAAGCGAGCAACCACGGCGGCGCCGACAGCAGCGGGTGGCGGCGGCGCCAGGAAGAATAGCAAGAAACAGGTGCGGTTCGCCGACGAATTGGTGGAGCCGCCGCCGGTGAAGGGCGAGCAGCGCCGCCGACGGCCGCGGTCGATCAGTAACTCGGTCGACGTCGGCGGGAGCATCCCGACTATGACGCTCGAGGCCGCGGTGGCCGAGGCGCCGCCACCACCATTGCCTCCTCCCCACTTGCGACGCGTTTGCCCGGGGCGCGACGCGTGGCAGCAGCAGCAACGTCCGTGAGCGAGCGTGCTGGCGGCCGGGCCGGGCTCGTGCAAGCAGCCGCATGTAGGAGACGCGCACTCCATGTCCATGGTAGTAGTTTTTGTGGCTGCGTTTGCAGAATAAAAATAAAGTGATCGCCCGAGATTATGATCTTTATCGTGCCTGTCAAAAACTCTGAAATGTGTGAATGTGTTCGAGCTTGTAGCTTACGCTTCGTCATCTGTCGTTTCGCTGTGGATTGTACTCCATATAAAAAACATAACTTTGACAAACGTACTAAACTCAACTGCGAAAGTTCATAAAAAAACTGGACGAAACGACAACATTGCATAAGCATCCGAGATTTTTATGGTGAATCTAACTCTAGAATGGTTTAGGGTGTGTTTGGTTCTGTTTTTTCTGACTTTGGCTTTTCAAAAGCCAATAGCCCAACCAAAAGGTTGTCTGTCAACAAAGTCAAAGCCAAAAGCAGTTTTTGCTAGTTCATTTCTAAAAGCGGATACGAAGGTCTTTTTTGGGCTTTGGCTTTCACAAATTTGAATAAATTACCTACATACAAACATGTATGTGTGTATATATAAGTACATATAATATATATTATATGAATGATATATATTTATCTAAATAGATGTACCTTTTATATATATATGTATACGTATAACTTATATGTTAATATATATTATTCATTTACTTATTTATTTATATCTTATTTATATGTTTATATGTATAAGATACATATACATATAAATAAATAAATAAATATACGTATATATACTAGAAATATGTTTAGATGTTTAAGATATATATGTGTATATATTTATTTATATGTGTATTTATATATATATGTTATGTATAGAAGATATATATATTTTTTATGTATACATATATGTATATATATGCATATATATATATATATTTATCTATTTATTGATATACATGTATATATATCTTATATTATATATGATATAAATAAATAGATAAATATTAAATATATTATACATATGTAAATATATAAATATAAAAATTGTGAATAACTATGTATATGTAGGTATTAAATAAATTTATTTTTATGTATATATAACGATATATATGTGTATTTATGTACATATATATAAATGACAAGTTGGTCAACTAGTAAGTTTCCAAATAGGCACATCTGTTTTACCAAATGACTTTTAGCTTTCTCACAATTCATAACCCATAACTGCTTTTTTCATAAGCCCACAACAATTTTTTCCACAGCCACGACCAAGTCAAACACACCCTTAACTCTGCTTGACGACTTTGGATAGTCAAATATTCTGGTCTCCGTCTCATGTTTAGAATTGAGACGCAATGTGTTTTGGCGCGTACGTATGGAACTGCAATAGAAGAGACAGTGACCAACTAAAAAGTAGGCGAGACGAGATTCTTGCACCTTCGATCGTGTGGTTAGAGATTCCTGCGATGACGATGACTTGGATGGTTAGTATGAGAGCAGGACTTGCGCTGCAATCTCTTTCCATCTCCTGATTCCACCTGGCATCCCACGTCATTTCTATAGATTGACTTGCTGCTTTTAACCTATCCGAGCCATGTATGATTTACGGCTCCCAAACCAGTGCAAATTTTACCAATTGAAAACAACGAGTGCAGTTGTGAATTACCGCGGGTTCGTGTGTTACCAACGACGCAACACACAAACGACGCATGCACACACACTAGGAACAAGTGACCTCTCTCGGAGCAACGCCTAGCTTGAGTCTCGCCGACTCTAGGAGGCACCACGAGTCCACGATGCCAGCACGGACACCAGTCGTTCGGCCGGCGCCCACGCCGTCCACCTCCTCTGTTGTCGCATCATGGGCGGTAGATGCACCGCTAGCCCACCAGTTTATATATGGTCCCTTTGGATCTGGACTTGATCTAATACATGCGCAACCGTTGGTGCGTATCCACGCACCACCCCTTGCAATCAGGCGGCTTCGATCCTAACCCTTTTATTGCCCTGAAGAAAGAGAGGAGAAGAGAAGAAGGAACAGGAGGTCGAGGCCGAGGAAGAAAGTATGGCTATGGTACATTATTAGAGAAATGATAGAATCTCAAGTGACGTGCTAATGAAGAAAGTATGGCTATGGTACATGTGGCTGCAAGAAACGAACTCCGTAATCTTCACGGGCTTTACAGGGATCGTATTGCAGGTGAGCTTGCTTATAGATGAGCACACTTACGCAGCGGAGTTTGCAGGGGCTTGCACCCTCCCCCCAAAGGTAATTGGACTTCATTGTCTTTGGCCCTCTAGCAACTAGAACTAGGACGTGTAAAATTGGTCCCATATGCCTATTATATTCATTGCATGGCCCATCAAGTTCAGTTATCACTTGCTGCATAAGACAGGTAGAACAGGTTCTCAACTTTTTCTCAAAATGCAAATTTCGTTGTAAATGCTGTCATCGCTTACAACATTTCATTGCCTGCTCTGTTCTGCGTCGTAGCGATTGGGATTGAACAGAGCCCAAACGGGATCGCGATAGGGCGATCCAACTTTGGGTGGTTGTGAGCCGTCTATAATTGGCACTCCACGGCCTGGATGGAGGCAAAGCAAAAATCGCCGGCAGAATTTTACGTTAGCTGCCCTTGATTGACCAGACTAGTCAACGGTAGGCCGCCGCCGCGTCGGGCTCACTTCCGAGTGCAATCCCCGAGCGCCGCCGCATCGCGACACAGTAGAGCGTTACCGTCCCGATCACATGGCTGTTTATAAGCTGTTTCTGTTGATGCAAACACTGCCAAATGTGCCAAACAATTTGGAAACAGTTTGTTTCAGAGCATTTGCAGGTTTGGAGGAAAATAAACAAAGAAGAAAAGATTTACAGAGCTATGTCTATGGTGGCATCTCTCGTACATATCTACAACCAGTTGCTGGAAGACAACAGTGGATACCAACCAAATCTACCTTACAACAGTGATCCCTGTACTAGTTAATAAGCTATCACTGAAGCATCTTCAGGCCAAAAGGACCTCCCTGAAGCTTTTCATCTCACCGGCACTTGCTTATCCTTCAACATCTTTGCAATTCGCCGTAAAAGGTGGCTCTCTACTCAGTGAACTGAACTGAATAACAAGGTGCAGATGAAACATGCAGATCCTTTGCTTAACACCATCATGGGTTGGTCCAGGCCTAGCTGAGGATCAGTTCCTGACTAACAAAACTTGAGAGGAGTACACATTGTCAGTTGTTCCACTCAAGGTGCAGCCTTAATTTACACACTCCATCAAGCGGGAGCAGAAATGAACTTAACCATCAGTGACAGATTACTGACTTTGTTGGAGTTTGCTCTATTGCACGCACGGCCTCAAGATTTTGAAGACTGAAGAGGATCCTCGTGGTGCTTTGTTATCAAATCATAGTTCATAGAGGCTAACTGGGAGATGTTCTGTCGATTTCAAAGGACAAAAGTGGGTAAAAAAAAATCTCATTCATAAAGGAGAATAATGAATTAATGATTAATGGAATGTCATGACATTTCAGATGAAAAAATATTTTTGAACAGGAATTTGTTTTTCTCGAATGCGCAACAGGAAATTCAGATGATAGTTTACCTTGAATGAGAAGTTACTGAAAGAATACTTCACTGATAACGAGGGCGCTCCGAATTCCTCCATGCTACCACACTCATCACCCTGACAATGTGTCACGCAAAATTGAAGTCAAAGTCCATGAGACGAGAACTGATCGGGGCTGGAAATACTTGAGCCCGTGCATCAGAAGAGGATTAATTAGGTGATCCAAGCTACATACATCTTCCTCATAGTCACAACTATGTGGGCTGCTGCCGCAGCTCATGCTGCTGGTCTCGCTTCTGTCATCATAGTCGTTAGACGCCGTATTGACCTGGTCGCCGGTGCTGCCCCACGCGTGGCGGCAAGCAAAGTAGCTCGTGTCGTACTCGTCATCTGTGGAAGGGATAAATGCAGCCTAAAAGGAAGAAGAGAGTAAGTGAAAAACTATCCAAGGTACCATATTGTTTCTGTTCTAGTGTTAGTTGTTATTTGGCATACTAACCTTTTGCCTGACAAGCATATCCCAGTTGATATCTTTGAAGAAGGGATGAGCCTTTACCTGTTCTAATATCATATTTCAGTTAGTGCCTTGCGCATCAGGGGTGTGTGGTTTTGCGAGTAATAAGGAGATAAGAAGAACAAGAAGAAAGTACCTCTCCCGCACCGGTGGCGCCTAATCTTTGAACGGGGTTTTCCATTAACAACCTGGTACCAAGAGAAGCGAGTTGAACGAAAATGTGCTTCATGAAAATCTAGATATAGTGCGTATAATATAATGTTGCCGGCTTTGTAAAACTCTACATTCTTACTTGTCGATCAAATCATACGCTTCGAAACTCATTTCCTCCGGTACATGTGGCCAAGGTATTTCCCGATTCATTATATTGTCGAATATTATCTGCAGGCAAACAACAGTGTTGATTTGTTTCTGATTTAAAAGATTCATCAGAAATAAGCCGTGATGCCATGTTTATTCTGTGAAGAAGCATTCCACCTGTGGATGTTCAGCATTGAACGGAGGAATCCCCACGAGAAGTTCAAAGAGGATGATGCCAACTGACCACCAATCTGCAGTAGGACCTGCACACAAGTAGAGGAAATGTCATTGCAGTTCATCTGTTTCAGAAAAAAATAAAATAAATTCCACGGTGCGGTGCCGAATATATGGGCGGGGGGAGGAAGTAGCAGTGGTGTGGCGAACCATGGGGCATGCCGAGCAGTATCTCCGGGGCCAGGTAGTCAGGCGTGCCGACGGCCGTCTGCTTCTGGCGCTGCTCCCTCTTGTGCGCGCGCTGCTCTGCATCCGCAGGGTGGTGGTCGCCGACGAGGACGCTGCTGACGTCGGGGCCGGAGAAGTCGTCGGTGCTGTTGATCAGCCCGACCTTTGACAGGCCGAAGTCGGTGAGCTTGATGTGGCCTTCGCGCGAGATGAGCAGGTTGTCTGGCTTGAGGTCGCGGTGGATCACGTTCATGGAGTGGAGGTACTCGAGAACGAGAACCTAGAGTTAATTAGCTCAGAATTAACGGAGTTGAGTTCAGAGTAGGTTTTCAGAAACGGGACGGGACGGCGTATTCAGAAATTAATGTCACACTGACCAGTTCGGCGATGTACGTTCTGGCCATGTCTTCGTCGAGGCAGCCGAGGTTCCTGAGCAGGGAGTAGAGGTCGCCGCCGTTGATGTACTCCATGACGAGGTAGAGGTTTTCCCTACACGTGAAGGAGTAGAAGAACCGGACCTGCCCATGAATCACCAGATATATAGTAGGTTAGTTAAGTAAGTGACCGTGTCCTGGTACCAACTCATCAGGTATAAAGGGGGAAAAAGAAAAAAAAGAAGAACTGACCACGAAGGGGTTGCGCGCGGAGATGAGGATGTCTCGCTCGGCGAGGATGCTCTCGACGGCGTTCTTGCGGATCATGTCGGCCTTCTTGAGCACCTTGATGGCGAAGAGGTCGCCGGTGACGCGCTTCTTGGCGAGGAAGACGCGGCCGAAGGCGCCGCGGCTGATGGGCTTGATGATCTCGAAGTCCTCGATGGAGGTGCGGTCCTTGAACTTGCCGCCGGTGTTCATGGCCTGGCTGGTCCGGGAGCTGACGCTGCTCTCCATGGGCCCGTCCTCGTCGATGGGCCCCAGCGCGTCGCCGCCGCCGTTGATGTCGTCGATCTGCCCGCACAGCTGCATGAACTTCTCCCTGGCAGCAGATTTTTTTGTTTTTGAAGGGGAATCGGAAAGATCAATTCATTGATCTGACAGTGACTGACAGACTGCATTGGGCGAACTGAAACTGAGCAAGAGATGGATTACTGTAGGAGCTTTGCGATGCGGCGCCCGAATGTCTCGACGACGAGCGCGTCGACCTTGCGCGTGTCGATGACGGCGTTGAGGTCCTCGAGGAAGGAGCTGAGGTCCTCGAGCGAGGCGTAGTCGGAGGTCTTGACGCCCTCGACGCCGCGCGCGATGGCCACCAGGCTCTCCACCTGCTGGAAGTTCTCCAGCTCGGCGAACCCCCTGTGCTTGCTCAGCTGCGACTCCGCGTGGCTCGTCCGCGGCGTCAGCAGCACCGGCTCCGCGGACAGCAGCTGCGACAGCGCGTCGGACGTGCTCGCCGCCCGGTCCAGCACCTCGGCGCGGTCGAAGCACGCCAGCACGCGGCCCAGCACCTCGGCCACGCGCAGCAGGCGCTGGTCGGCGGTGAGGCCCTTGCCGTCGCAGCGGTCGGCGAGCGTGCACACCACGAAGTGGCCCTCGGCGCAGGCCACGGGGATCTCCAGGTCGCAGATGCGGCAGATCATGCGCGGCTTGCCGTCCACCACCATCTCCGGGAACTCCTCGTCGTCCATCATCTCCGGCGGGGGGCGCCCACGCGCTCCACCATCTCCTCCACGGACGCCTTGTTGTGCGTCACCGTGACCGCCGGCCTGCTCTCCTCCGCCGGTCTGCTCTTGTCGGCCGGGGACGGGAGCTTCTTCCAGGACGCCATCTTGGGGGAGTGCTCAGCGAAGATCCTGGCCGGCGCCAAGTCCACGGCGAGGTGCCTGTGCTCGAGCATGCGGCGGCGGATGAGGCGGTCCTTGAGCCCCGTGAGGCTGGAGGTGCTCTTGCGGCCGAGGTCGCCGGACACGTGGAAGGGGAAGAGGCCGAGGTCGCTGAGCTGGTGCAGGCGCAGCACGCGGACCTCGTCCCCTCCCGCCCCCGCCTCCGCCTCCGCCTCCTTGCGGAACTGCAGCAGCCGCGTGCACCGCGTCAGGATGAAGAGCACGCGCGTGTGCGCCTGCTTCGCCGCGCCGGCGCCCAGCTCCTGCCGCCGGTCGTCCAGGCCCTGCACCACGCCCTCGCACCGCGCCCAGAACTCCTCCGCGCTCATCTCCGCGCACCGCTGCGCCACCACCAGCAGGTCCTCCAGCGCCACGCGCGACTCCTCGTCCGCCTCCTCCGGTCCTCCTCCTCCCCGCCGGCGCGCGAGAGCAACCCGACCAGGTCGCCGGCGAACACGCCCAGCTCCGAGTCCACCTCCTCCTTGAGCCGCGTGAACTTGGCGCGCACCGCGCCGATGAACTCCTCGCCCAGCGCGCCGCCGCCCGCGCGCTGCGCCATCATCTTGCGCAGCGCCGCCGGGCACCCGCCGCCGCCGCGCCCGCTCAGCTCGTGCGAGAAGCTCTTCACCTCGGGCGCGCGCTTCCGCCGCCCGCTCGTCGCGCGGAGGATCGCGCGGAACCGCGGCGAGTCCATCTCCCGCCCGCCCTCCACTACCATCGCCGGCCGCCCGCGCGCGCCCTCCTTCTGCGCCACATTAACATGGAGCCATCTCGTCAACACACAGGATCGCCATCATCGCGTCGTGCGTCCCCCAATTATTATCGTTGTTGTACCTCCATGGTGATCGCAACGTGCGCGCAGGTCAGCAGCAGGTTCCTCACCGGCCAGCATCTTCTTACATGCTTCAAAACACGAATTAACAATCAACTTGGTGAAACCAGTCACACATTCAATTCAATTGAACAGGACGGAAGGGGAGAAAAACTCAAGAACGTTTCAAACGATAATTTTAAAAACGACCCTTCTTTTGGCTACCTGATAGAGGAACAAAACCTGATCCACATTAGTTCACGGCCTACCTTATCCAGGAAGAAGACGGGGATCCAACGACTAATAATCTCTCTATTGCTATGGCATAACGAGCATTTGGTCTACAATGAAACGCTCTGTTCTAAAAAAATATTCTACAAAGCTTTTTACTTCGAAAAAAAAATGAAAAATGAAAAGTTGCTAATTTTAACATCAGCGCCTACTGCTGCCGAGCACGAGCTAAAAAGAGAGAGAGAGAGACATGTCAGCGTGCCATCCATGGAGCGGCCTATCAGATTCCCCGCCGCGAAACCCGTATAGATCGATGGGACGCATCCAAAGAAAAAAAATGGAACAGAAGAGACCCGCGAACCCGTTTATATACTCCCCCACCGCGGGCATGCTACAACCGCCTCTCTCGATCTTTCTGCGCGCACTCATCTTCTCGAGGCCGGGCCGTTCCCCTCTTCATCCGATCAATCTCCCCCGACCTTCGACGCGATGGCGGCGCACCTCTCCCTCTGACGACGAGCGCAGCAGCGACCGCCGGCCGGCCATGGACCACCAGGCTGCCAGGGTGCACGTGCACGACCCGCGGCGCACGCGGTCGGTGTCGTCCTCGCCCGCGCCGGCGTGGGAGGAGCGGCTGCGGCGGTCGCCGCCCGTCGAGGCGAAGCGGGAGCGCGACCGGCGGCGCGCGCGCGAGCAGCCCAAGTGCGGCGAGGTGGCGGGCGGGACGGCGGCCGAGTGCGCCGCCGTGTGCTGCTGCGTCCCCTTCGCCGTCGTCGAGCTCGTCGTGCTCGCCGCCGTGCGCGCGCCCGCCGCGCTCTGCCGCCGCGCCATCGGCAACCGCCGGCGCCGGCGCCGAGCCAAGCGCGCGGCCGCGGCCAAGAGGAGGAACATGGAAGACCTCCTCGCCGCCGAGGGCGCGTCGCCCAGGACCCGCGCCGCCGCAATGGCCAAGGTCGCCGGCGGGAAGGAGGAGGACTGGCCCGTCACGCGGCTGCCGGACGAGCTCGTCGAGGCGGAGAAGGAGGTGTGGGCCAGCTTCCAGGGCGCCGGGTTCTGGCGGAGCCCGTCGCAACGCGAAGTCAAGAGGTGATCGCCGCCGCCGTCGTGTCTTGGGTTCCTCGCGCACAATCCATCGCCAACCTAACTCCTTAGGGATAAGATGAACTCTTGCGATCTTTCCATCTGCTTAATCGCAGGTTACTGTTACATTGCTAGCGTTTTCTTGTCCCATTGATTTTTTCGGTTGAATGGGAGGAGAAAGAACCGTTTTTTTTATGATTAGGGAAGAACGGAAGTGCAAATCTTTCTTGATCAGTCTGGTCTCATTCATACACGATCGATCGATATCGTCCAAGGAGAACCAAAAATCAAAACGAAGCATAGAAAAAAAAATCACGTTTTCTAATAACCTTCTTTTAAGGAGTTCTTATCATCTGGGGACTGTAAGTTTGGTCAGGAGGTTATTCCGAAGCTCTTTTAAGAAGAAAATCACGTACTATGATGCATGAATCGTCTCCTCATTCATGAATCCTATCTCTGCTAATAAGTTGTTGGGAACTTGACAAGTCATTGTGAATTTTAGTGCAAAGCAGAAGATCAGGATCGTGAACGTGGTTTGAATATCTGCCTTGTTTCTTTTAAAAACAAACAGTAAAAATTCAATGTCTAAGTGGCGGTCATAAAGGTAAGGTTTTCCATGAAGTAGCATATCTCTAGAGACGTTCACAAAAAGCGGCTCCAGATCATGTTATGGTAATATGTGGGTATTCCTATAGGCGGTTGCCACGTTGCCATATAGTCATCTAATTTTAGATAGTCGATGAAAACAAGTTCGTCTAGCTAGATCTTTCCAATTCCATGTCTTACCATCTCCAAGTAAACATGTCCAAATGGGCCGTGCCAAACGGGCCCGCCCGAAGCACGGAAAAAAGAACGGCCCAAGCACAGCACGGCCCAAAATAATTTCGTGCCGGCCCGCCCGACGGGCGGCACGGCACGGCCCGTTTATAAGTATGGTTTGTTAGTTGACTATTAATGTACAAATAGAATAGAACTTCCTAAATGAAACATAGATGATTGTGGTCTAGTGGTGAAGCTTCCTACTCTCAACCAACATGTTCTGGATTAAAATCCTACCTCCACCCATTTTTCACCTTCATTTTGCAATTGTTTACACTGATATGCTAACTGGGCCGGCACGGCACGTCCCAAAATCAATTTCATACCGTGTCGGCCCGAAACTAAACGGGCCATGCTTTTCCGTGCCCGGGCCGGGCCGTGCCGGACGGCCCATTTGGACATGTTTATCTCCAAGCATCACGACGAACATGTTGGGCTAGAATGTTTTGAAGCAGCCCACGAGCCGTAGCTGGATCCCGGCTGCCTTTTCCTTCGTGGGCCGACCTGGGCTGAAATGTACTCAAGCACGGACAGCAGAACTGAGCGTACCGGCCCACGAACCTGCCATGATGTATGGGCCCGGCGGCCGGGCCCAAGGCACGCGCGCGACACGGCTGCAGCGGAATCTCTCGTCAGTGCAAAGAAGGGCAGAGACGCACGCACGCATGTTTCATCGTGTGGGCGTCACCTCCACCCGTCAGTCACCTCGGTCGAACGAAGTGTCAATTCGCTCATCATTTGTTTTGACGCAGGGCGCCTCTCTGTCCGACACACGTCGGTTGGTCCATGCTTTGTTTATATGACTATAGCCAGAACAAAAAATAACTTATCCGTAATGACCGGTACTAGCTAGCTAGACAATTGCTCATTTTGTCTCCTCCAGCAACATCTGCTGATTAATCTGGAACATCCATACTTGGTGTGCCAGTCAGTAATAAGAGGCATAATCTGCTCATGATCTTCCCCAGCTGAACTGAATATTGCGCCGTCAGATGCTGCACCAGCAGGTATCCAAGTGCTGGAGGACAACGTGCATCTGGCAAAACCAGCCTAACATGCTGCGCTCTCGCGATCGAAATAAAAAAAAACTTGATACATGCATTGCATGCCTTGGTGCTTGGCATCACCGGCGCGGCGCCGTGCATCTCGTCTTCCCCGGCGTCGGCGGCACCACCGGCGGCTGTTGCCAATAATATGGTGTGCAATAAGCCATCAGTCAATGTGAGCTTAATTAATTGGTCACTGAATTGAATGCACGCAGGTGCACGTGACCTGTGTATATGTAGCAATACCGGATCCAGCCAGCCCTCTCCAAATTTGACCATGCATATTTGTCGAAACATGCATGCACGCTGCATAGTTCCGGGCATCAGTGCTCTGCGACTGCAACGGGTTTTAACTCCACGCCTGCTGCAACATAATCTGCAACTTATTCAGGGTTCAGACCGAAAGGCAGAATGCAAATGTATACGACGCCCGGGGCCGGTGGCCGCGGACGTTTCCGGTAGGGGACCGGCCGGCCGCCATGTGCCCTCTCTGCTCGCCGCAACAATTAACCTCAACCTTACCCTGCGGTAATTTTGTAGTAGTAATTCTGACTTCTGACGGGTAGGTTGCGTCGAGAACCGAGAGCTTCTGCGCACGCTCTGGCCAACAAGTAGTGCGGTGTGCCAGACTGAATATTGTTGCTTACTGCCACTGGCACGCACTAACACTGCGTGTCACTACCTCTTCCTTCTGATTAATGTTCAGACATTGTGCGTGTCGTGAAGAAGATCTTCTTCCTTTGGTAATCCAGATATTGGGGAACAGCAGTGACAACCGTATTCTGTACTGAAGGTGACTGGTAGTAGTAGTACCACTTGGGCGCCTGACCATATACTAAGTAGTTCGGTGCTCTTCTCTTAATATAATGACTCGTAGTTATTCTATCCGTTCGAGAAAAAAGTAGTAGTACCACTTGTCACCGGGAATGATCCATGGATCGAACATGCTACAAATGACCACTATAGTCACCTGTTCATTCAAATTCCAGAAACTTGGTCTCACAGCACCTCGGCGGAAGGCATGCATGCTATGATGATGCACGCCGTGATCGTTAATTACATATATACGCAATTGATCTGGACTCTTCAAAATTAACATGCATGCGGTGTTCATCTTGCTCACACAAGAAAATAGTATGTACCGGTGTGGTGCAATTGTCAAATATAGTTCGCTCAACAATGTTATGGTCAAAAGATTTATTAAGCTGTTTTGTTCAATATAACCCAGCAGTAGTGTCTAGTTGTATGTATTAATTCCAGTTTATACCACTCTCTCTATACTATGTGTACTTACATCTTCACAAGCTTTAATCTTCAGCCATAAATAAGGTCTCCTTTTGCTTAATTCTTTACTCGCAGTATATACATGGTGCCTCCGGACCTGGACTCGCAGTATATACATGGTGAGCTTGCTTACAGATGAGAGGGTGTGGAAGCGGGCGGCGGATGGGCGTGGCCTGTGATACGTGTCAACGGTCATGCGTGCAACAGATAATTGGACTTCATTGTCTTTGGCCCGCTAGCAACTAGAACTAGGACATGTAAAATTGGTCCATTAACTTGCAGCCCGACCAATTTTGTTACATTACCTATACGGTGAGATCATCATATAGGTTCAACTATTTTCTGTATATATTCACGTTTGTCGTGCCTTCGACTCCCTGTGATCGTGGCTGACGCATCACACATTGCTTGTCCTTCTCTCCGGTCTCTCCAACCCCAATCTCAGATAATTAAATCCTAATATTACAGTTCAATTTCTTTTTTCTTTCTGATATATATGAATTCAATCCGTCATTAGGCCATTAATTTATTAGATGTGAACTGCGTGTTGCTAGCAGAACGAAGAGATTAAGGCCAATTGATTGGTTTTACAAGCTAGTGGGTTATAACATGAACTCAACTATAGTTGGGACTTTCTAATAATCGAGCTAACGCCCTAGATACAACTGAGGCCGATCTCAAAGCTCCCAATCAAAATCAGGATATGGCACACACCACCGGAGGTTGAACAACAAGAACATGAGAGAATTATAGGTACTCAATTTGAGAGAGACCCTGCAGGTAAAACGCAATCAAATCTTGGACCTCCCTACTGTTCAAGATGAAGCTAGGAGATTTACATAACTGAGGCGCTATATCAACCTATGATCCATTAAATTCATCTAATCTTCACCGTCGATTTCAAAGTACTTAGTTTAATCGTTTGTTATATTCACCTCATGCAATTTATTGCTTGTCATGTTTTCTTTTCTCAAAGAAGCCAGTTGGGAAGTCCGGCTCGGATGCATTCATAGCGATGAAGATGCTTGTTCTTTTCTGAAGCACATGGGTGATGCTAGCTCTGCTCATAATTTTTCAAATAAACGTGTTTGATAATTTGAACATAGAATGGCACAAATTGATGGCGTGGTAACTAAGGAGTATGATAAGCTTGTAGCAGGAGCAAGACTAAGGCTTATGACGACAATCGATTCCATTAGGTAGCTGACACTTCAAGCACGTGCCTTTAGGGGTTATATGATGAATCTTCATAATCCTTGAATCAAGATTGTTTCTTGGAAATGATAAATATTTTGGGGTTGTATAACATGGATGTGAAAGTAATTGTGTTAGAAAAGGCACCACGAAATGCAAAGTACACTTCATCTGATGTCGAGAAGGAAATTCTAAGCATATATGCTCGAAAAGTGCATAACCCATTAGAGAAAAAATGGGATTAGCAAGTTTTGCATAATGCATGGTTGATGAAACTAGAGATGAATTTTTTAAAAAAGGAGCAAATGGCTTTAGTTATTGGATTTGTCAATAAAGAAAAACTTTTAGGCCAGTCTCAATCCAAGTTTCATAGGGGTTTCAAATTCCTTAAATATAGCATGTCACATAAGCAAAAATGGTTATGTGGCATAAAATTTATGAAAAGTGAGAGGAATGGAGTTTGATCCCCATGAAATCTTGTGTGCAAGGTTACCTAAACTATGAAACTAGAATAAAACTCCAGAGACTAATTCGTTTCATCTCTACATATTTTATCAACTACTATTGCATTGAGAGTCTTTGTAACCGTGACATGAAACTTTGCATTGAGAGAGCTAATTTCATCAACATTTTTATATGACATGACATGCTTGGATGTTGTCTTATGAAACCTTGCATTGAGACTAGCCTTATATGGTACATGTTACAAACACTAGTGCATTGACTCCTCACGAGACTATTTGAATCGTTTATTAGGTAATAACTTGAGTGTGTAAGAGGAAAAGATTATGATGGAGCAAACAACTTGCGAGGGGAGTGGGAATAGACTCAAGGCATTAACTTTGAAGGGAAAATTGCAAATACACACTTGCATCTTTGGCGGTTTTCATATACCCATTTGTAAGTATTTTTGTTTCAGTCAAACACCTATAAGTTACACTTTGTTTTCAAATACCCACCTAACAATCTTGACTGATCGATATTGGGGAACAGCAGTGACAACCTTGAATGATCCATGGATCGAACATGCTACAAATGGCCACTGTAGTGGTTCATTCAAATTTCAGAAACCTGGTATCATGCTATGATGCACACCGGGATCGTTACATATAGTATACACAATTTATCCGACCTCTTCAGAATTAACATGCATGCGGTGTTCACCGTGCTCACAAAAGAAAATAGAATGTGCAATGGTCAAACGATTCACACAACAATGTTACGGTCAAATGATTTATTATGCTGTTCCGTTCAATATAATCCAGCAGTGTCTAGTACCAATATACATGTGACTGTTGTATGTATTACTTGCAGTTTATACCATTCGATCTCTCTACTATGTGTACTTACATCTTCCAAACTTTAATCTTCAGCCATAAATAAGGTCTCCTTTTGCTTAATTCTTTACTCGCAGTATATATATACTTGTGGTGTAAATTCTTCTCGCGCCGGTCTATGTGCCAGTTGAGTTGTTCTTCACACTGCACACCAATCAGTAAAAACCTTGGATTTTCGTAGGAGTCGGCGTCACGGCTCCTACAGTCTCGTCGACGAGCTTCTTGCCACCCTCTCGGCCAGGGCTCAGCCCAAAATGGATGTTTGGATAATGTGCCCACTGCAACAATATTTTATTACCGTTAATCAATCTCGATTTGACGCTTATATTCTACAATTACACTACTGATCACTGTACTATAGTATATATAAATTTAGGAAATGGAGAGGGATTACATGCATATAGCTTACATTCTTGGCAGCTGTGCTGAAGGCCTCCCTGTGGCTGATGTCGGGGTTGTTTGCTTTGATCCTCCGTATCTCTTCTCTGTACGTGATTATGCACACCATGTTTGATTCAGTAAAATCCAAATTCTTTTCTGTTCATTCAACAGAAAAACATAGATTGCAAATAATTGCTCGCAAATAGAGGATGATGACGAAGGGAAACTAACTCACTTGATGAACCTGTTGTATGCCGAAGGAACGCGTTGCCTCTTCTCTGGAGCTGTTGTTGTTTCAAGGAAAAGGAACGGAGACAAAATTAAAACATTTTGATTCATGATTGCATGCAAAGGAACGGTACTAAATCCAGACGTTGATCAAAGCATGTCTAGAGACAGTGTTCTACTTGGTAATTTGTTTATTTGTTTTGAAACAATACTTTTAGGCACAATTAAAATAAAATAACTGCAACTTACGACGAGCAGCGAGTGCTTGTTCCTGCAGGTGATCATTTTGCGCCGAGTACATCAGTGGCAGCCGGAACTTTGATGATGAAGAGCCAAACTCCAAATGGCCGAATTGATCACGAGAGCTGGTGCCATTGACGCCATGGGGCTTGATAGTCTCCTGGGAGAGTAAGACTCTACACATGTTAATCACACTGAAGATCGTGCTTACTTTGAATTTTTTTAAAAAAAATCTGATTAAGTTCTTTGAGGAAAGAAAGATGAAACAGTTTTCAGTCGCTCTGAAAACTGTAAAATTTCTCTCTAGACAAAAAGGCACCAAACAATGAAAGTACGACTTGATTTGTACGTGCAATACTATTTGAGAAAGACGTCGAAGCGACTTCTGTGCTTGCAGCCTTTTCTGCTAGCGGCTATTGCCGGCCAATTACAGGAGTTTGTTGATTGGCCGGTATTGGCATTTTGTACTAAGTACTTGTAGTACGTAGCGCTTGCAGATGAGCAATACTAACAATCATCGACAAATTCTCAACCGTTGGTGTTCTATCATGCCTTTCTCGTGCTAATTAATCTTTAATTGTATTTTACCTGACCTTGAGATTTCATCAATGTAATAATCTATATCAACGTCATTAAATATATCACAACGCTAATTACTAAGCAACTCTCTTATGCGGCATGCATGCATGTGTTAACCTGGAGATGTTCTTGTTCTGGGATGGATTGATGCGCTAGTCCTCTCAAGTTCACTGACAGTAGATTCGTGCAGTGTCCACACCGAACTGTCACAACGGTGAGCACGCTATTCCCTGGGACACTCACCTGCAATAATGGTGTGGTTAACCATGCATAAACCATAAGTTAGCTACATTTTCTTTATGTGTGTGTGTGTGTGTGTGTGTGTGTGTGTGTGTGTAGAGAGAGAGAGAGAGAGAGAGAGAGAGAGAGAGACCAATAGTAAGATCCAAAGTTCAAAAGAAGAAATCTTCAGCATCGGAAGCGTGCATAAATATGTAAAAAAAAAAGGCAATGTTCGACCGAGAATAAAAGTCACGGTAGATTGAAAAGGACTGGAGTCAGATTCACAGCAGGTAGCTTTTCTTGGCCTATACTTTTGTTGTTCTCACTTTAACCAGTTGCATGCATCAATCTGCTGCTGGTCCAATAACACTTTTATCAGAGGCTTGCTGCCTTTTCTAATACCTGCATGTTGATCACTTTTGTTATCTTGTTTCCCACCATTTTCTCTCTTGGAACCACATGCACCTCACTCACTCACAATCTGATGTCCGTAAGAACCATATCATGGCTCAGTTGGATTCATTTCATCTTCAGCGCCCTGTGGGCGCACACTTCCATAAGAACGCATAAACAAATTCCATGTGTGAATGATCCCTACCAATATATATGCAAATGTGTTACGCCCATGCACATGTGACATGTACATACACAAATGGCCAACGTGTAAACATATATAATGTTGCCAATAAAGAGAGACGATGATGTCTCTATGTGCAAGAGATGCTGGCTACTAGGGGAAGCAAGAAGCAGAAGATAGTGACACTTCATGCAAACCCACTTCAGACAAGCTCACATGCAGAAACTGGTATATTTAGCTATACAGTACAAGATGATGTTTGGTCTGGTTTAGATTTTTATCTCAACTTTTGGTTGCAAGGAACTCTCTAGTCTAGCTTATAAGTTTGGTATGGAAGGTAGCTAACTTTTTTGTCTTAGCGACAGCTAGCTAGAATGTTTGTAGGGATTTATCTTTGCAAAATGTCCTTTTGATAAACCTGCATTTATAGCGAAGTTTAGATTAGGGTCTTGTAAAATGTACAGAACCTTTTGTTCTTTCTTTTTTTCAAGTAATAGAAACAGAGATAGGTATATGGGACTTCCCTGCCGAACTTTTAGATATAATATCAGCTTAAATCAGACAAGTTCAAGCCAAGCTACCAACAATCTACACGCATACCAAGCATCCTCAAGAGATTGAGATAACAATCAGGTGTCCATCATATCACAGTGCTCTGATGAAGATATTAATTTGCCACGCTTGCTGTGTATATATATCTGATCATGAAGCTAATCATCAATGTTGTATGCAAAGAACTCTTTCTTTCTTCTGATCCTCAAATTAAGTACTTCTCTGTGCAAACTAGTAGTCTCACATGATGATTTAAGTTATATATTGTGCCGATGCTTATTGATCAATTAGCTCTAATTGTTTCGGGAACCATTATTAATAAGCATGTATAAGCCACTTACGTTTAGCAATTTGATCATGTCACTTTGAGATCGATTTAGCCGAAACTCAGAAATTAAAACCAAGTTATGGCTATCTACGTATATAGCTATGGTTACAACTAGCTAGTTTGGCATGAATTATGTTGATGCATCATTAGCAACTAACAGAGAAATAGAATTTTGCTCGCCAACGCTTATTTCTATGGACGTAGTCACACTTATCAAGGTTAGACACATTTGCATATATAGAGGAGAGGCTAGCATGATATGAGAAACCACATAAGTTCCTCTGTATTATTTTCTATTTCATTTCCCTTTTGTAGTATTAATCGTAAGTACCATTCAGACACAGAAGCATATAGTCTCGCTATATATGATGTGTATAAGAAATGATATGTATAAATATTGATGAATATCCACATACACGAACCCCTTACTGATTGTTTCGAGCATATATATCTACTAGATCGACACATACTGATTAGACGCAACTCAATCCCTTTTCTCTATGAAATTTTCGTACATCAAAATCAACAAATGGAAGGCTCAAGAAACCAAAAGGTAGACAAAGAAGTGTGTGATGATAACTTCATCTCAAATGAAGAATAAGTAAATAATAGAGACAAAGAGGCGTTCTGCAAATAGAACATAGTTTTTGACAATTTACTACTAGCATGTTCGGAATAAGCAAAGATCGCTTGCTAATTCAGTTGTGTTATTTCATAATACTAGAGTGATGATGTTTATCATTCCATGCTTTCAATTAAGGGTAATACGAACCGTATACAAGTAGAAAAAAGGAGTTTCAAGAGCTAGCCCTCTGGAAAAGAGCATGGAACAAAATAGATGAACTTGCAAACAAGTTAATTTTATTTTTTATTTGGAGGCTTCTTGAAGCATGCTTGCAGTTATGTGCACGGTAGCAGTGTATAAGGTTCCTTTTTTTTGCAAAAGCTTTCGAATAAGTAAAATTATTCAAAGTCGCACATGCATGTGCATAGAGTACTACAGTTGCCTGCTTTGATTTCTGTACAGTGGAACACTGTTCTCGACTAGTTTCAGTTTATTACAATCAGCGAGTTCAAGCGGAGATGGAACACGGCAATAATGATGAATTTTTGCTGTATCCCACAAACATCATACATAGAACACCGAACTTACAAATAATTTGAAAAGGTATTTTTAATTGAATGATCTCTCCAGCAAATTGATGGAACTGGCCAGCATAAGAGACGAATAAAACCAAAAATGGGACTAGGCCACAAAGGAGAGAATCAGGAACAAAATCTAGAGAAAGTAGACAAGCAAGAAACAGGAGAGAGTTATGCATGATTCTCTCTATTGTTCTTTTTTTTAGACTCTTCTCCAATCAATAAATCAACAAAAAGCAATCACGGAGGACCAATCAAAAGGTGCAGCAAATCGAGAAGAAATCGGCCAACATAATTCTGTGGGCGAGAAGTCCTGCCTGAGGGTTCTCACCCAAAAATCACTTCATCGATCGTCTCTGTTTTGAAGGCAGATTCACATAGACAGAGAGGGAAAGGAAGAGAATGCATGCGAGAGATCATATGCAGACAACACATGTATGGATCTTACCGCCAGAACTGTGTTGCAGAAGTTGCAGTGCACGTAGCAAACATGCTCTGCTGCCGGCGCGATCTGGGCCGACATTCCTACCGATCGCCGCCTCCCTTGCCGTTTGAAGAACAGTCTCCCGGCAGCCAGGAAGAAGAAGAGGAGGGAGCGGCAACTGATTAAGTAGGGATAAGAGCAAGGTAAAGTTTGCAGCAGTGGTGGCTAATAAGCTAGAGGCAGGCTAGGTTTGCACATCCTACTGTATATACAAGAAGATGGAGAGAAGGGTATGTATATGTATATATGTGTGTATGCGGGAGGAAGGAGAGATTGAGCTATCTCGAGCCGGCCGCTTTCCTCTTTTCTCGTTAGAGAGAGAGAGAGAGAGAGAGAGAGAGAGAGAGACTTTTTTATATATAAAATATAATACTTTGTTGTGGCTCATGTGTGGCAGCAATATGCTGTGAGGGTTGAGCTGAGAAATGCCATGATTGCAACAATGAGTGGGTGGGAGATACCCTCCTATCACGCCTATCTTACAAACATGTAGACATCGCACTCATAAATTGTCCATCTGCACAAAAATCTGTCCGCGCAGTCACTAAATTTGCTCAGTAGTTGCCTTACAAAGTTATTACAATTCCATCTCAGTTCTGACGGACACCACTGGTAATATTGACGAAGGTTGAGAAAATAGTACTGTGTATGTGCTAGTCATTAGTTGTATGTGATAAATTAGTGGCACATATATATTCCAAATTAAACAGAACGATTAGATATTTTTGTTTTGGGGTTCATGTCTACTCGCTCGCTTGTACAGTGATGTTGAATGATTTCAATGAAATGTAAATATATTTTGGTGCTATGGATAATATCGCCCATGTCCCATATGGGTCATATAACTGATTTTTGGAGGCATCATATAGTTCAGAAGAAGAAGAAATGTAGTATAAGACTAGTCACTAGGTTGTCACTGAGACTAGCTTCCGTATGCCCAAACAAAAATGCAGGAGGGAACTGGTTAATGCCCTGGGGCATGGTGTACAGTATAGCTGAAGGGGTTGGATATGTCAAATATTGTAAGGACAGACAAGACACTCATGGGTGGCCTATCTAATCTAATGTGACATTAGCTTCTGTGCTGGTACTAAGCTTATTAAATAACTAACTGCTGGTGGTCATAAAATAATTTTGGTGACCAGATCCTGTTATTATTGTAAGACTTTGGAAATAGTAGAAATGAAGAACAATAGTTTTTTTTGAGGTCCCACTATTCTACTTTTGTTTCATGTCTAATTACTTTTGGATCCCTGCTCATCTTTTGTGTGCATCACTTTTCTTGGCCTACTCATGTCTTTTGTGTAGTGTTTGTGCCCAATCCATGGTCAGCTAGGCTAAGCTGATATGCGTGATCTTCATATCCAGTCATCTGATCAGTGGCTGGGTGCCCATGCCGGTGGTACGTTGACGACTGCAGGCGCCACCACATGGTATAGATTGAAGTCCCTTTCTGCCGATCCCAGGTGGGCCCTCAGTCCCTTGCTGCAAATTGAAGATTTGGTGCTGCAAATTGATGCATAGGCGTTGCAGGGAACTCAATCTAAAATTATAATATGGATATTTAAATGGAGATTTGTTAAGCAAGCTGAAGGTTGTCCTATTGCAATTCTAACATCCCTGTCCGCTATTGTTATACTGGCTAACGATTTTGTCCCTCTCCATAGCATTTTTTCCATGTGCCATCATCTTGTCGGCGTGGTTATTTGTAGGCGATATTCTTCTTTGTAGTAAGTGAAACTTTTACCAAAAATTATCTTACACTAGGAAAAATGTTGCTTATATGATAAATAAACATTATGCATATATATACATATAGTAGGCACCTGAAAAAGTTATCTTTTTTGTCTCCACACCTTGAGATAAAAGATCTGGCAGCATATGCCAATCTCTATCCCTTTTTTTCCATGTTGTATCTGATGCAGAAGCTCGATCGTGCGCTCTCTCGTCCCACCGTCTAGCTTTGGGAGCCATCCGTTCTCATGGGCTGCCAGCTAGTATGTTTCACATTTTAGATATAGCGAAAAATAAGTTTACTTCTAACTAATTATGGGATAGGTTGGGTGAGTGGACAAATAAATTTCAAATAGTACAGTGAAAGGGGGATGCACATATGTCTTGTGTTTGTCAAGACTTTTGTGTGGTTGCGATCGTACGACGTTCAGCTGGATGACAATGTTGATCAAGACTCTATGATGCAATTTACAACACTCGTAATCGACCTCCTGTCCTTGGCGCCAGAAATGGAAAGTTTGTTGGCAGAAGGAACTCCCAAGGAGGACTTTGATGTCTCTGTGGACGAATACGGCAAGTGATCTTCACAGGAGGTTCTTGCAAGTTGCAACCGTCGTACCTTATCTAATCTCTTGTTGTCACGTGTAACAACACCTATGGACCACGGCGCTTGTCCAATCGAGCGAGCCTTTGGATTTGACAAAACAGCATTAAGCTTGATTTGATTGCTATAGCCTATCCCTTTAACCAGCTGCAAAAAGATATATTGACCTTTTATTCTACGCATCTCATATATTGCGTAATTCCTTTGAGAGGTACGAAACGTGTGCTCATCATTAGGTATTTTATTCGGATTTACTCATTGATATCTTTTACTTTTGTCTCAACTAGATTTTCAGAACAACGAAAACATAGTTCTTAAGTAAAACATAATTGTTTATTTTTAGAGAACATTATTTTAGCACAAATGAATGAAAAATTCAGCTGATTGGATAAAGATCAAAAGGTGATTTAGATATTAGAACAAAATAAGTCATCACCTTATAAGGACAAACCCTTGTTCTCGTCACCTCACAAACTAGCTGGTCTAACTATAACCCGCACATTGGCACCGATGTAAACGGAATTATTAGCATATTTTTTTCATACTTAATATTAATTGCTAGTAGATGCAGACACAATTAATGACAGTTGTAAGTTAGTTCAAAAGTTGATAAATGAACACCATGTACGGCTCCAACTTACTTTCTTCCCATGTGTTGTCCCTCTCGATTTTGATCGTGCGAAACCAACGTTGCTATCGTCGTACAACAAACAGCCAGCAGAAGCAGTTAAATTTCACACCGGCGAAGGGACTTATCCCGATGATCACAAGGTGCCGTCGATTTCCAATGAATTTAAGCGATGTTGACGCCACGAGAAGCTAGAAAAGTTTTGACGCTTCAATTACATATGTTGATTCAGGCGGAAGATTACTTGACTGATTATTATGAAATATGGTATTCTTCCTTTCTCCACCTTAATTGATTAATTTGCGTCACTCGATTCTCAATCTCACTATTGAATGCGAAGGAGCATGACCGTCAAACAAGTAGGACAATGACTTGATCGGATCTACTGCTGCAGTAGTAAAATTTTCTTTTGGTGAAAGATTTGTGCACATTTTGTTAACGCGCGCGACTGGAAATTGAACTGATCAAATTTAAGTCACTCGAAATTTGAACATGAGAATCTGACAGCAATGAAGTCGCACTCGCCAAGTAGCAACCGATGTTGTCTAGAGCGAAATGGGAATTGAAGCTAGCTCTATCTGCTGGAGTAGCTAGCTGATGGAGGAGAGGACACACGACATAACTTAACCTGATTCAATCAGTCTGATGGCCCGACAGTATGCGTAACTGCGAGTCATAAATGTACGGCTGATGCATGCAGCTATCATGTGCTTAATCATATATCATACATTTCTGCATGATTATGCATGGGCCCTTGTTCCTGTATACTACTAGTATATCTTGTCGTATAGTATACACGAGCTGTAATACTTTCAGTACTCGATTCCAGTAATGGATGTGGTATATGCTAGGTGTACTTTCTTAGAATTATTGTGACTGTCCTGTGTTACACACACACACACACACACACACACACACACACACACACAAGAGGCTGACAGCCTGACACGTACGTAGGTGGTCGTGCCGGCCAATCAGAAGAAGACCATGACCAAATGATCGACTTTAAATTGGTGATTATATCCTTTCGGTGACGTGAGAGCTGAGAAAGGACATGCTAGCTAAACAACGACCATCTGTACAAAAAGAGGAGAGAGAGAGAGAGAGATAATGCTCATCCTCTTTCGTATATACTGTCCTCTCTCTCTCTCCTCCACTACCGTCGATTAGCCATGCCTCGTTCATTGGTTCTCTAGAGTCTGGAGACGATCGAGCTAGCCATATGCTTTTGTTCATTGGTTCTAGATTCTCTAGCTAGCTAGGCTGTTGCCGGCGGATCACAAGGTATATATTTATACCCTGCTTCTCTATGCCGTGTCAACGCCTTAATTTGACAGTTGATCATCTAGAGATAACTAACATCATATATCGATGATTGAATACCTCGATTATGAGTCGTCGATCGATCCATCAGTCATCCTTGTGTGCTGCTGCACATCCATAGAAAGGTTATATAAAGCAAAGCATATATCTAACTGTTCAAACAAATGAACAATGTATTGTCACATATATACATGAAGCTTTGATTCCCAGTTCATTCGATCGGTCCATATAGCACAAAAAGGTTACTCACTTTCCATGCAAACTAGTACTAGTATATGCCTAGGTATACTCCTCTATTCTACAGTTGTTGACGTTTCAGACAAGGGAAATGAACTACAGTACAAATGAGGATATCTTGTCTGAGCGTCAACATTTAAAAAACGGAGAGGGAGTACATGCATGCGTGATGCATGTCCAAGTTGATAGAAGCTGACTATTATTATAGCCTACTTAATTAGAGTTTTTAGATGTAACTGCATGTATGGATACAAAAGTATTTTTGAAGTTTTGTAAAAATACTACAGTTTAGAAAAAATACTTTGGTTCTGGAATATGGAAGTTTTTGGATGTTTTTGGATTTAACCAGTTACAGTTAAAAAACATATTTTGCTTAGTAGTGGCTTCTAAAACTATGGTTTCTTAATACTTTTGTTTTAGAAACCTACACCATCGATCGAAACAGGCTTGCATGGAATTACATTTGGGTGAGGGTAAAAACTTGCCAAGGTGAAACCGCAATCATCACATCAACGTGCATGGCCATACTCAATTCGTTCATGAGCTGGAGGCCACACATGTATTTGCAGGAGGACAGCATCTTGACTAAGGCGAGGATGGAACAGTTCTCTCCTGCTGGAAGATGGCATGCATTCTCCACGAAATATCTGACTAACCTTATTAAATTTGTTTGTCCATACAGGTACAAAAAAACCTCCTAAAACAAACAACATTTGCGTATGAACTAGCAAGCCGGTTAGCAAAAAGCATGGGGAAGAAGACACCAAAAGCGAAAGGGATTGCTAATAAAGTTGAGAGAACTTGAAAAGTGCACTCTCCACTAGTGCGCATTAGTGTTTTTTCATCGACAAGAGAAGATTTATTTACTGGTATATTATGTTACATATATATTGACACTGAAGTGAAACAAAATTAAAGGAGTTGATAAATAAAAAGCGAATTTGATTTGATTCTGGGTTTATATGTCATCAATCAAGATCAAGCACAGTGGCACGCACTGGAGCAGCTACACCCTAGAGTCAAGCAGGAGATTCGTTCCAGCACATGGAGCCGCGGCACAGGCACAGACACACGCTGGTGGTGAAGGGTGACGTGTGATGAGTAGCAGTAGTACGAACGAAACCATGATGTGTCACCTCGACACGACAGTTTTGAACCCTTGCCTCTCTTCTCCTGCTCCAGTGCCCTCCACCAACTAGCATAATGATGCTACTCCTACTTACACTGCTCGCGCCGAGCTGCTTATTATGGACTCAACTCATTAGTCCTCTAATTATCATTAGACAAATACAAGTATACATGTCCATGGAATTGACAGGCAAAAATTAAAGCACATTACTTTTACTTGCTCCTCATCTGAAGTGCAGGATAATATAATTTCTCTCACAACCCATACGTAGCTGTACTGTACGTGGCGTCCCGTACAAAATCTTTAAACCGGTGATTGACACGGACGCGCAGAAAACTACCTGTACACCCTTAATTAATTTGCGTTGAACCTAGCCGGGCCTGACGTCTTTATCCACAGCAATTAATGAGAATACAATTTGGTTCATGATAACGAACAGACGACCTGCTCGCCCCGCGTAGTAGTACTGCAAGTTGCGCTCCATTTTACTATCACCTAATTAATTATACATCTCACATAATAATAAAGCACAAAATACAACTTGTGGAACGACTGCCACTAGGCGTGCTTACTAATTGAGCGAGCATCCGTTCCAAGATCGCTATAAGTTGGCAGGGAACACGACTCATCAGGCAGAGGAGCCGGGACCATGAGTATCAGGTATCGGCACTTGTGTGCATGTCTAGTCAATTGAGCAATCACCTGCCCTTATTTCAAGTGGGCCATCGTCCGACCTTAATGCGGACCGGGTAAGATCGCGTTGATGATCCACGAGCAGAGCAGCCATGCATATGCATGGAGCGCATCAACCGGTGGCACGGACGCCGACATGGTCTCATTAAAGCTTTGTGCTTGATCTCTTGCTTAGTTGCTTACACAGCATTTCAAAAAGTAAACTGGTGGGCACTGGCGAGAAAAAAAAAGTTAATTGGATCATACAGTTCCGGAAACAAAACAGATGTGTCATTAGCACTGGCGCGGTGGTTGGTAACTGAAAATGAAGCATTCCGAACGACCTCGCTGGAGCGAGTACACGTAACGGCACCGATCCCGCGGCACTGTTCCGGGTGATGGGCCGCCCGGATCGATGCGTATCTCCGTTCCTATTGGATTGCCGCCGTCCTCTCCTCTCTCTCTCTCTAGAACGGCCACGGCCGGAGAGAGAGAGAGAGAACATGTTACTGTTGTGGATTACAACGCGCGTACTGTGTAGTAGATAAATGAGCAGGCTATGGTCTCTGGAAGCTGCTGGCTGCGAGTGCCGGAAGGGAAGATGCATGGACGGAAAGCATCGATCAATTCAAGGGGACACACGCGTGCGTGCGAGACAGCACACGCAGTGCTAGAGAGAGAGAGAGAAAGAAGGCTTTACCTTTTTGCCGTCCGTGTGAGGGGTCACATCGCCATTGACGTCTCCACTGTACTGCTGCCCGCTAGATTTTGGGCTACCCGGACAAACGACACAGCGGAGCAGACAGGGGCCCTTTGCTATGCTATGCTCCTTTTCATCACCCTCTCCTCCCCTCCTCCTCCCGGTTGCAGCCTTTCAGAATCACACCACATGATCAGATGTGTCGCTAGTGCGTGAGGCACGGCCAGAGCTCTCAGCTCGTGTGTGTGTGTGTGTGTGCAGCACAGCCATGGCCTTTCTTCAACACGTTTCTGTTTCCCATACCAACGAACCTAGAGAACCAACCAACATATACTTCTGCAGTTTTCTTTATCATTACGAACGGGGTAGCTTCACGTAACCATTCCCTAGCTTGCTAGGCTATCAAAGACAATACCGTAAGGGGACGAGCCGTAGCTCGTTTGGCAAAGACTCCCTGGTGGGGAGCTGCCGGTCGTGAGTTCGAGCGCAGCTCGACTCACGATTTCCACCGGGATTTAGTTCCTAAATTTAATCTTCGTTGCCTCTCCGCGTGGTGCCACAGAGGGAGTGCGACGTCTCCGTCGCCTGCGAAGTCCGGAGGATTTCGTCGATCTCAAGAAGGACGTGATTTTAAGCTTCGTGTGTAGTTGTAGGTCCGTATTTGTACGTGGTGGTGTGAGTTGTGTGCGTGTGTAGGGTCGTGGCGTGAGTACGTACGAAGAACAGATACTACAGTTGTATCCAATAGAGAGGAAAAAAAAAAGACAATACCGTAACGTGGCAGCATATAAATATAAATATATCTCCGTGTGGCACATACACAAACACACAGCGTGAGTCAAAAGTAGCTAGTAGATTTTCATATTATCTTTAATAAATTTGATACTAGCTAGTAGAAACATAGCCAGTGAACGGTCCTAATTCCTTCCCCCTCATGAGGGCTCATGAACAACGTTGCACCCCGCAGGCAGGAAGGCGCCGCAAGAGATAACCGAGGCGATTGGACGCGCCCCGCCGTGCAGATTCATCTCCGTCCGCCCTTTGGGGCCTTTCGCGATTTCTCGCGTCATTGGTGGCTGCAAGTGGAAATGGATCTGATCCTTCCGTATAAGATTGGGGATCTTGCAGAGTGCAGGTCCTTTGAACAAGGTTACCGGGGTGCATGGTCTCGCTGTAAGATCAATGACATGCGAGTGGAGTCGGGACACCTTGAGTGCTACATAGAGTATACCGACTATCCCGACGAAAAAAAGACTTTTTCAGGAGAAACATAACCAGTTAATGGGGGAGAAAAAGCTCCACGGCATCAAATGGGGCCACAGCAGGCTGCAACTGGGTGCGCTGCCCAAGCTGCAGGCATCCACCCACTACAGTTTTGAAGATTATTAACATGTGCCTCAAACACAACACTATTAACATGTGCCTCAAGCACAACACTCTTGAGAAAATCTGAGCTGATTTTTTCTCCATGGCATGAACCAATGTTTACACTTGACAAATTACATGTCAGAAGAAGAAAAAAAGAGTAAATTTTCTAATACCTCCCTCTCCAAATCCGAACCCTAGGGAATCTGGGTGGGAAACATGTATATTGTATCAACCTACAACAGCCCTCCTTGGATTGCTTTTTCCACCTGATTCAGGATGTTGGAATCAACAAACCACGTAATGTCAAGCAATCACAACCACTCTTCCACCTATCTCGGTTCCTTTACCTCACTCAAAATGACTGCTGCTGCTGTCATCTTCTTACATATAAAACTGAAACAACGGAGTACTTCCTTCTACAGTTTAACCCCTTTCTTGCCAGCAGAACTGTCTCCAACCAATTACTATACAGTTTCCGGGACTCTGGGCTCAAAATTCGCCACTGCTCCTCACCTTGGACAGTCAGAATTATGTTTCTATTTCTGTATCTAAGCTATTGTCCTGTACCCGCCTGTAAAAAAGAACATAAGCTGCTGATGTCTTTATGCTATCCTCAGTTATAGGACCCACATGACGGTCGTCAAAGTCATACCACCCCTTTTTCCCTTCATGCTGCACAAAATAAAACACATAAACAGAACCTCTCTTTTGTCAAAACTTTATCTCAAATGTGAAATCAATAGGAACAATACATGAGTTTTGCCAAATTCCCAAAACCTTCAGCAAAATTCAGCAAGTTGCATTGTAAAATAGAATCATAAAAAGAACGTGTGTGTTGGACACACAAAGTAAACCTACTAAATGTGAATTTCAAATTCACCGTATCATGGACTAAATTAGCAGCCCAGTCCTGCATGGTTCATCATGTATCAACAGCCTAAGCTGGCTATCATTATTGCCAACTTAATTCGAGTTTTAGATTGCAGGAATTACATTTGGATCCTGGTCAGGATAGCATGATAATTTAGATTAGGCAACGGTGTTACACACACAAGAGTAAAAGACACAACACGGCACAACTAGAAAAACCGATTGACTGGAAGCCTAGACATTGGGATTATTCAAAGCCAAAAGATAACTATATTCAAAAGATAAAGGATAGTTTTCCCTAAGTTACCACTTGCCACAGACTAAACAGGGGGATTATTGCGATGGCCATAATCAGTATGAGGGCATGGAATAGGAGTAAAGGAACCTATGAAAAAGCAATTTTGTTTCAGTTTGATTTTTCATCAATAAAAATGAATGCACGGTGGCACGCACAGGAGCTGCTACACCCTACGTCAAACACACAAGATTCATTCTGTCACATGGAGCTGTGGCACAGGCAGACACACTGGTTGATGAATACAGACAAAACTATGATGTGTCACATCAGACACGATTTTGAACTGAATATTTGAAGGTTCATTCAACAGATTTGGGCTGGAAAGTTGGTAAGCCAGTCTAATGCCGGAAAGGCTGATTTGTATAAGTCCATATGGTTTGCTCGCCAGCGAATTATATGCTTGTGTCCAACACACATGATTTTGTACAGATTAAATGAAACACTACAACATGTTTATTTAATCTTATTATTGCGTGATAATTTCCTCATGTGTTGCATCCTTAACAAACCAGCATCGTTATACTTGTTCATGTAATGTTTTATACTTAACTAAAAAAAGATTTATCAAACTGGTGTGTCACTCATCATCATCACCACAAACAAGTTGTTGAAGCATGGGATTGTGGGTTTTCCGTATCATCTTGGGAGAAGATGTCCCAGATCCCCTGACCAATAATGAATTTCCCAAACAAAATAAATGCAAGTCACTTAGGCACAAACAAGTGAGTTAGGGGATAAAATACTTACATAAACATAAGCTGTATAATGACCACCTCCCATGCTTCCATAGTGGTTACTGATAGCAAAAAGGCGATAATTGTGTGGAATTTGCTGGTTTCTGTGACCAATATACTTTGACAGGTCAAGATCATGGATTGGAAAGTCCACAAATGTCTCTAGCTTGTTTTTTGTAAACCGACTGTATGAAAATCTTTTCAGGTGTATTATAAGGATCTCCGGTAACCTCCAAAGGTCTAACTTCTTACTAGCTTGCCTATGCTCTTTACAACCTGGGCAATACCTGTAAAATAGAAAGAAAACAAACATTAAACAAGCAATGCACAGGAAAGAGGCTACATGTATATGTAAGTTTATCACTACAGCTACATTGTTCCAACAATAAAGTATTCTAAATCCTACAAAGCTTTGAGAACTGACACAATACAAAAAAATGTAAAACACTATAATATAATACAAAAACATTTAGTGTCAAAGAAATTTACCACATATCGTCTGGGCCTAATGGCTCCTCCTTAATAAATGCTTCAAGACATGCATACAGAGAGCATGTGTCTTGTGGTCTCCTTGAAAATAGCACCGCTTTGTAGACCTCTGGAAGAGAATCCAAAGAACCAAAATCATATTGCTCCAGCCCACTGTCTTGCCAACATACAGCAACATGCAGACGCTTGAGCGAACCTTTCACTGTAACAGGATCATCCATTTCTATTTTCACATGCTGGTCCAGGAACTTTTCATTAGCAAGGACAAGGAAAAACTGCATCGCGCCTTCTGTCCCTGATTCATCCTCGAGAGAACTGTTGGTTTTGCTGGTGAGCTCCGAGACATCAATGTTCATATCAACTGATGCACTTTCATTATCTTTGCTTTCACCAATTGTTTGGTCAGCTTCTGAAACGTCATCTTTCGATGCTCGGAATGGAGTCATAACCTTCAGGAAAAGATTATAGATAGTGCTTCCAGTTACTGTATCAGGAAGACTTGACACAAGTGGAGTGCCAAAATTCTTCCAAGACTTCCTGCCAAAACTAGATAGGGATGACCTGCAAATCAATGATGATGATTTTGTTATAATATTTCTCATATTTCTTAACATAATTGAGAAAGCCAATGGAAGTGTATCAAAATCTAGATTAAGTTTAACTTCCAGCCATCATATATTTCAAATCAAAATCCATTCAATAAACAAAAATATGAAGATTACACTTACTCCATACGCTGGTGTTTGAACACCACTATAGGTGAATTTTCACTATCCTTTGGAAGCCGATATGCAACCAAACGATCTCCATCTCTGATCAAGGAGATGACTTCAGAAGGTTCATCCAAGTAGCGGATAATGGAGCTATTGTAGACCTACATGGTGTCAATCAAATGATAAGGAAACATGAAGGTCAACTTTAGCAATTTTTGAGATGGCATTACTGCAGGAAGAAGGAATACCTCACCAACCAGGAGACACTCATCATCTCTCAGCGAACAAGCACTGCTTAATGCATTTACAAGGGTTCTAGTATCTCCAGATTTTGGCACACTTACAGTGTAGGGACATGGCCCAGCAGTGCCATCGGACGTAAAAACAGTTATGGTCATTGTTCTCATTGTTGTTGAAGGAAGGGGCAAAGATAGATACATAAACGGATCAAATGTGATAGACACTTTTTTGCAAATGGGGCAAACTAATGTCGACTTGTATTGACCCTGCCATTGAAGCACGGAAGGAAATCAGAACAGAATACAAGCTAGTACGTCAAAGCAGCAAGGAAGAAAAAAAGGTTCCACTATGCACATTTGTATCACTACAAAAATAACAATTGGCAATACCTAATTTGTGTAACATATCCCAGTGTCAGCACACATGCTTAATTTGTGTAATATGCATTGTTATCAAACAATTATTTCTGTACCACAAAGTCCTTATCTAGATCGCACAAATACAAATCTATTCTGCATACTGCCACAAGACTGGGTATGGACAAATCAAGATTCAATGGACAAGATGTAAAAGCATTGACTCCAAGAAATATGGCATAATTTTCCCACTGTTGCGCAGGCGCTGCTAATTAAATTTAAGTAGATTTATAAAGATACCTGCATAAGCATAGAAGACTACCTAGAATGAAAAGGGGAAGTTGTAATTTGTAGTGTACTATCAAAGGAATAGAAGATATAGAAAGGATAAAGTTGGGTGGAGATAATCTTTGTAGAAGAATATGGAGGTTCGTGAATATCATACACAACAGAGCCATAACACACATTCAAAACTAACCTGGCAGATATCAACTATTATAGAATCATTTCGTGCCAAATGGTTGCCCCAGTACTCATCTGCGACCTCTTCATCTGGACGGCCATCTGAATCTTTCGCTTCCGAATATGGTTTGCATTTAACACGATTCAAATCTTCATGCAGTCCATCCAATAGGAAAGCAAGAAGTTCCTAAAAAATAAACATAGCATAGATAAATAATCTTAACAATACTTCATTGCCATTTCGCAAATCACAACATTCCATATACACAAATTATTGCTAAAAGGCTAAGTAACTATAAATAAAAAAAGATCAAAGGATGATGTGAACAAATAGAAATCATCCTTTAAAATATCAATAAATGTTGGACAGTGGGAAAAAAAGATTAGTAGAAAAAGTGGGTCATTTGTACAGACAGAAATCGGAATCAGTTTTCCCTTTTGTCATTATTTGCTGCTGATAAAGGCATGTTCCAGATGTTTTTAGATATGTATATGTATGTTTGCCTTTTCCTCATTATGTTCTGCCATTTAATCAATTGATACTGCATGACCTAAAGAATCCAGTGGCCAGCATATTGATAAATGGAAGCAGATATTAGCATAATCAATTGGCTAACACGTTGCCAATAAGAATGTATTAGTAGAATCAAGTGGCTAACACATTTTTGTTTCTTAAAGTAGCTAACACATTGTCAAATACTAGTGGAACCAATTGGTTAACACATTGCCAAATGAGGCATGAGCCACACTTTAATAAGGAATACTATGTCAATCGTTGTGTTTCGGTGTTGGGGCATCAGTGCCTTTTGACATGAAAGGCCAACTAACCTGTGAATCATGTTGGTTAAATCCACTGAATTGGGGCGCAAAGCGTCCAAGTTTGGCCTTAAATTGGCGAGGCGCCACTGGAGTTCTATCAATAGCCCAAAGCTTCCTCAACAAATCTCCAAATGCATAAGCAAGTTCCCCCTGTTTAGGAAAGATTTACCAATCGAGTCAAGGGGACAAAAACAACAGAAATAATATATGTAATAAAAAATCTGAAAATATGAACTGTAAAAGAATTTTTCATAATAAATTGATTGTATTAATTGTGAAAGGAACAGGCATACCTTCATGCCCAGTGGGTTATGAGGGTTTATTTCTTTGTAGTAATCTCCAAGGAAATAGTCAACCAGCTTTGAAGTATGGGCCAAGCACTGGACAGCACTGTTCATGAAACATGTGTTTCCAAGATTATCTAACCCGGTTAAACCAGAGCCAACTTGCTTAGAGCTTCCAATTGATGAACCCAGATCCATGTCCATGATACTGCCGTTACTAAAACTCGATCTACCCATTGTTAATGCTGGCTCAGCACCATTAGCCGTAGGGTCTGATAAATCATAAATGTGCACTTCTAGAGGCATCTGAAAAATGTTAAGTTGGCAATGTGTTAACCAACAGAAAGTTCAGTTCAGAATAAATCATAATGCATATTATGTGAGAGATACAGTCACAAGTGAGCCAGACACAGCCACACACACAAAATGTATGGGCCCCAAAATTGAAAAATGACCCCGAATAAAGCGGTGTATGGCAGGCCCAAATAAAGTATATGGTTCACATTCACAACCCACAACATAAAGGAGTGTATGATTCACAGACAGTACCATGAAAGCATTAAACAAGAAAATAGCGAAAATTTAAACAGCTAAACAAAAAATGTAAGTGATGAGATGAGTACACCTGTTATTTTTCTAATAAACAACCCTTTCTGCAAATTTTAATACGTGCCTTTTAGGTTCTAGAAGTAATATGCATCCACTGTTGAAGGAACTCTACAATCACATGAGGAAATATCTGTGTTTATAAGTGAAATTAAAGTGATTGTGTTTATACATGATAGCTAATACAATGGAAAGGAGTTCAAGCAATAAAAGGGAGACTTCAAAATGAAAGTCATTTATTTAGTACAGATTAAATATGTCTCCTTCAGAAGTGAAACAATGAGTGGTATGCAGTACCAAACCAATTAAACAAAATTGTCACTGGATGCAACAACAAAAGCCAAAGTGTAGCAAGCAGAATAACAACGTCGTGAACAAATCATAGCAATGAGCAGTAAGAAGGCAGAACCAATGCAGACCATACCTCCTGATCAGAGGATTTTGGGTCTTGGGGCATCCGATTCCAATCATTCATCAATATGTAGGTAGTGCGCCCAGAAAAATCCCATATATGAACCTACAAGCAAATGAACGTGCAGTTAGCGGAAAAGAACTTTACCATACCTATGTGGGAAAAAAATGTCAGGAACATACTGGCTCAGAATCTGGAGTCAGAATCTTATTCGCTCTTTTAAAGTTCTCAGCCGAGTTGTCCTGAAATGTCAAAAGGAAGAACAAAATACAAGATAAAATGCATTATTGAGGGAAAGACCATCCTTCATAAACAAACTCTTTTAATTAATCTCTATTCCAAATTAGAGGCAAAAGATGGAGCTTAAATGCCGTACCTTTTTACCGATCTTCACATTTAGTGCGGTTGTATTTGTGACTGAAACTCTGAGCATTACAGGGTAAATATTTACTGAGCCATTTGCAGTATGTGATGAAGTACTGCTAGCAGACTTGGCCGAATCAATATGCCTATGTGAAAAACAAAGATATATATTATGCTGAAAGAAAAAGAAGCCGAATCATAATGCAAAATAAAATGAATTATGACTCATTTTAACAAAAAAGTGAAATGACACATTTTAAGAGAAGGGTTAATTTGATCTATGCCATTGCAATTTTCGCAAGCTAGAAATCTACCATTGAACTTTCAGAAATCGGATGGATACCATTATAATTTCGCTAAAGTTGGATATATGCCATTAGATACGTTTTAGAGTATTTTAGACCTACATAGAGACCAAAGTTTTTTTGTATGTCCGATTTTACCCTCGATACTCTTATCCCCTTGACCTCCCTGCTAAGCTACCAGAGATGGAGGGGAAGGGTGGATGAGCAGTGAGGGCAGCTGCATCTTGTTCATCCTTGTCGGAATTGACGGTGAAGGCGGCTTCGATGAGGACAGGGGCAGACGAGGAGGCAAGCTAGGGAACAACCGAGCGTCGGTTGAGTCGATGTTGGGGCGCGCAACCAGCAGCTCGCCGGACGGAATACGTCGCGAGCGCCATGGCTGCCGTCTCAACAGGCATCAGACCTGCCGCCGTATTTGCCACTGTCGTCAGCACGGCGGCTCCGAGGGCCTCACGTTCGGTGGATTCGGTCTCCACTTCATGCCTCAGGACGACAGACCCCATCCACACTCAAAACAGAATGGAGACAACGAAGATGGGCGCGATGGTAGCCATCGAATTGAACTGCGAGCTTCCGTCCATGTGCTTTGGAAGCAATCGAATAATGGCAATAACGCCATGGACAGAGTCTTCCACCTCCGTTTAATTGATTGATAAATGTCGATTGATGGCTGTTCTACTTAATAGATTCTCCATCTAACCAGTAGCACCAAGCCGTTGACTACAGTGTTTGCGTCCTTCCTGGCACCTACCTCTGCAGGTTACTCAGACGAGCGCTACAGCTAGATCTTGTACTCACCGCGAGATGCTCTAGCTGCACGCCACCACCAGCAGGACTGGGGACGGAGGGAGACAAGGATGAGGAGACATTTGGGAGGTCAAGTGAATAAGAGGACAGGGTAAAATGGGACATACAAAAATATGTTGGTCTCCAAGTTTAAAACACTATAAAACATGTATAATGGCATATCTTCAACTTTAACAAAATTATAATGGCACCTACCTAATTTCCAAAAGTTCAATGGCATATTTCTAACTCGTGAAAATTGTAATGGCATAAATCAAATTAACCCTTAAGAAAAAGGTGAAATATGGCTGAACCCAAGTAGCTGAAAATACAATTCAAAAACCGCTAACGTTAACAATTAAATGCAGCACACATTAGTATTTTACTACATTTGTATTTTAGGAATATGCAGGAAGGGAAACCCCTGCTGTGGTAGATAAGTATAATAATTTATAATATAGAAAAAGTCAAAAGCCAATTGATTTTTTTTCCACAGTTAAGGAGAAAATTTATGCATTTTTTTAGATTCAAAATGTTCCCAAATGCAGCATAGAGTTCACCATAATTTAAACTTTGAATCAACCAATATCCAAAAAAAACTCCATCAGAAGTCTCCATAAATGTTGGATTGCATGATCACATTGTCATCAAGATTTGTAATGCATGCAGATTGATCAAACATGTGCTGATTCACCGGTATTTCAGGAGTCAGGGCCTCAAAGCATTAAAAGATTAAGACCACTCTTCCTAGGCACAAGTACAGCATGAACTTAGCTAATCCTAGATATTTACTTGTAGGACTGCCATATAGTCCCATTATGAAAGCTAATATTGCCCACAAATTGGGAGATCAGAAAAGCTAATAAGATGTCCCCTCAGGATTTTTATATGATGAAGCATAAAGGCGCGAGAGGCGAGACATTTAAGAATCTATCGAGGATCACCATTGGCTAGTTGATTGTATTCTTTGAATGTGTGCATAAAGGATAAAGCTGACCAATCCCCATGCAAGAGGTGTAACTGGAAAGCCAGCAAACTGAATCCATCCCCGTAGGGTGATCCGTTGTACCAGAAAAAAAATATGCATGTGCAGCATACACAGCAACTAATCATTAGTGGCAGTGGGGTATACGCAACTGAGCAAGATATGTTTATCCTAAACCATCCACCTCACAAACTTCCAGCTACAGATACAAGACTTTGAACCTACTCCAATCCATGCCGGCATGCTAAATGAATAACACCTCCTAGCTATACAATGCAAACGCTGCCTTCTGTAGATACCCTACACTAGCTTTGCTAAGAATCAATCATCCAGGATTGACACAACACACTGCTCACGATAAACTAACCATTTCACGAGCACATGGTAGCTCATCCAAAATGAATCCAGCAAGGCAACACACAAGGTCACCCAGTCCTAATATTGATTTTCATTTAGATAAAGATCAATGGAACTTGATATGGCAACTTCATTAAATAAAACACGGCTAATGCTAGACCACTACGTGCATGAGCGGTTACGGGAAAGTTGGCAAGGCAGCGCAGCAATGCATGGCAACCAATCAACAGTGCTGGTGTGGCATCTATATGCATTGCCCTAAATCATCTATCCCGCTAACTTTCAGATACAAGTTCAAAACAAGTCCAACCTAGACCGCCACTCGATCAACCAAATCATATAGCATGATTACCAGTACAATGCGGACGCTGCCTACAGTACAGAACGAACTACACCGCTTTGCTCAGAACCATCAATCACATACTCTCTAAAGCATTTTGCTAGTAATTAATCGACCAAGCTTAGCCCTGCAGACAAACCTCACAAGAACATCATCCGCCCAAAATAATTTTCCCACAAGCCGCGGCAGACAAGGGCATATCTATTCTATCCACAATGCCCACAAAAGGATGTGAGGAGGAGAATAAGAGCAGGGTTCCTCACCATTGGCGCGCCTTGTTGAACAGGTCGCCGGCGACGAGTGCGTAGGTCCTCCCGGGCGAGGCGTCGGGCGGTTGCTGGAGGAGGTCGTCGGCACGGCGGAGGGTGAAGGACTGGTCGGAGATGAACATGCTAAGCACCTTCATCCCGTAGGAGGTGGAGACCGCGGGAGTTGAGGTGTAGGGCACCCCGACCGCGTCGATCGCCGCCCCCTCCTGCGCCTCCTTCCACCACCTGCGCCCACCCACCGCATCTCGGCAATCAGGAGAAAGGCAACAGACGGCAAGGTACCGCCCGATCAGGGGCACGGGGGAGAGCTTAGGGTTACGAGGGGAGACCTGGGGCCGTACCTGCGTGGCACGAGGAACACGCGGTTGTCCTCCTCATCGGAGCTTGGGGCGGGCGCGGGATCCGCGTAACCGCCGGCGGAGGGGAGGGGCGGCGGGTCCGGGGGCGCGGGCATTGGTGCCTCGGACTCCGCGGCGGCGCGGGAGGGCTCGGATTGAATCGCCGGAGGAGGGGCGCGGGAGGCTGGCGCCGGTAACGGAATGCGAAGAGGCGGGCGGGCGGGCGGACGGCAGCGAGCCGGAGACGGAAGGGAAGGGCGGGGCGTTTGTGTGTGTTGTTTGATGATGCCGCGCGGGTGACTGGGGATCTGATCTGGTCCGGTCCGGTCCGGTCGGATCGGATTCGTGTCCGTCGAGCCGTGTTGGATCGACGGTTAGACCCCACATGGCCACATGACTTCTCGAAACTCATTTTCTGTTTATTATTATGCTTGGATTTCATTTGATTATTATCTAGCTGGGAATATAAAATGGAGGCTAGTTGACTAGTACTTCTCTGGCGCAAAGAGACCTTTTAGACTATATTATCATCCCTTCGCATAAATGCCCACACTAGAAATTTTTTTGTGCCTAACTTGGAAAACTTGTTTTAATTTGTTACTTCATGGTATGGATGGGACTTGAAGATACGTGAGTGCTAGTCTTAGGCAAGAGGCATGCTCATTTATAGTGGTTTTGGTGTTCGAGCTTAAATGTCTTGTTTTGGATGTCACTCCTTCATTTCGAAGAGATCCTACTTCATCAACCTTCTATACACTCTTAGCTATCCTCCCTATATTTAGACTATTGGGTCTTTTTTTCCTTGTCATCTTGCACATCAACTTGTTCACGCATCTCCCAAATGCCGCTAATGTGGGAGGTTATTTCCATGTATTCATTGCATACTAGCCTTTTTCGGTATCAATTATATCCATCCATGCACTACTAGGTCACAAAAGTATAAGAAGGAAATGTCCATCCGATGTCATTCATACAACTGAATGCAACCTAGCATATCCTTACAAATATATATCGATTTAAATTTTAGTTAATACAATTGCATAGGACGAGATCTTTCTCCAATTCTCCATGCGAGTTTAGCAGCACAAATTTGTAGAGAGGACAACGCTTGACACGTTGAGGCGTGCCGTGTAGGTAACAGAGGCAGCATTGGATCCTCGAATGGGATATTCCGGTGTAGCCCTAGCAGAAGATGAGATGAGAGGGGGTCATCAAGGAAAAACTAACCATCGCTCTCGTCAGAGAGAGCGGGGAATATCCGGAACGGATAATGCTGCCGTGGAGTGACGTGATTGGGCTGGTGATGCGCCAGTGACTCATCGGCCTCTTCCGAACGGAACAGCGACGGCCACGACGTATGCCTTCCGGGCCTCCACGAGATGGCCCAGGTGGGCTATGGTCATGTCGTCACTGGGCTCAAGTAACAGCTCTCGCCTCGTGGGCTTGGTTCGGAATATGCAACTGGGCCAAGCCAGAAAATGATTCATCTGCGGTCCGCCTCTGCTCTTCCTTTTCTCAAAAAAAAAAAGCTCCTCCTTTTATCTTTCTTGTTTGTTTGGCCCAAATTTTTTTTACACTTCTTTTTTTGATAAAAAATTATTATTTTTCTTTTTTTTAGGTTTGCACTTCATTTTAATGATAGTAAATAAGGGTCAAACTAGTTAAAAAAAGTTTATGACAGGCTAGCCTGAACTGTCCGCTCGTTCTCTTAGACGAGTTTAATCAAACATACAAGCGTGTAGCAATTTGTTAATCAATGGGCACGTGCTAGAGCGTGGAAATGTTCAAGCCAACAGGTTTGACATGATACCTCTAGGTCGAATTTTGAATAAACAGGGGCATTCTGAGACACGCCCGCCGTCTTGGCCGTGATGACAGAACTCCACGGTTGCCTCTTTTCTTTTCAGATAATTCTCGCCAACCTACTTGTGCCTTGGGAGGTGCAACCAAATGGCCCTGTTTTTCAACTGCTTACGCCCCCAATCCTTTTTGCTCCACTCCTGGGAAGATGCATCCTGATCTCTTTTGTCAATGCAACAAGATGGTATTACCATTTTTCGCATGCACTTCAAAACTATGGCGCCAACTTAATCAAGTCCAAACATGGTGTTATTAGCAGGCTGAGTACGCTCAGTAAATAAATTACCTCAATCTTGCCAAGCTATTCAGATTATTTAGCTTTGAAAGCTGGGATAGCTAGGAAAGAAAGAAAGAAACCTGCTGGTTGTTGGATGAAAACCCCTATAGAGTCAAGCTTTACCAAACAGGGCCTTAAGTAGCATTCATAACAATCAGACAAACACTGTCCAAAAAATAAAAACAGACAAACAAGTAGTCAATCTGAGGAAGGGGCAAAGGTTCTCAAAATTGAAGCTAGTATTTCGAGGCAAAGGTTCTTGTGTTGCTTAATTCATAAGTCATAAAGGCACCACAATACATTACTAGTAAACTGAGATCATCAGTATACGTAACACCCTCTTTACCTAGACACCCCAAAGTCCTCCATGGCATGCATGCGGCAGCAACATCATGATCGCGGAAGCACGTCCAAATCAAGGACCAAAATAAACCGAACCCAACCCTAACAGCAGCAGCAATAGCAATACTAATGCCTACTAGTGGGTGCGTTAGGAAGTCAAATGTGGTTCTATCAACATCACCACCACCGCTTTTATTTCTGCTCCCTTCTCCAGTCTCCACCAAGCATATGAACACAAACAAGTGGCGCGAGCTGAGTCTCCTTCAACTTTCACACTTTTTATTATAAAAATAAAATAGAGGAAAAGAAACTTCCATTTCGGCCTTTACTTGTCAAACCATGCGCTTTCCTCGCTGAATGCCTGTCCGCATCAATCGCTTCAATAGACGCACGAGCGCAAAAAAGAAGAAATGGCCGGTTTCCATTCCCTGGCGTAATGAAAATCCTCATTAGTTAATTATTAATTAATTAAAAGCAGCTTGTATCGTACGTACGTATGGTAGTTACGACTACATAATTAATATATTACCACCATGCATGTCGAAGATAATGCTGTCAATCCTTTAGATGGAGCCCGTGACGAAGCCATGAAGGGAATGGGTATAATACAGTAGCACAGAAGCAGCAAGGCAAATAGAACCAAACCGTCCAATGCGTCACAACATGTACGGCGCGTAGAATTAGGTCGTGACGTCTGCTCTATTTTGACAAGTGAAATTGTTACATGGAGACCCACAAATACAATTAGGTCGTGACGTCTGCTCTATTTTGACAAGTGAAATTGTTACATGGAGACCCACAAATACAACACGAAGTACATTATTATTACTCGCTTCGTTCTTAAATTGTTCATGCCATTGAATGTTTTCATTAAATTTGACCGGTCATCTTATTTACAAAGGAATTATTAAATATAATATTATAAGTTATTTTATCATCAATGGAGCTGTAACTCAACTTATAGGTTTACATATTTGAAAAAAAAATGAATAAGATAAATGGTCAAACTTAACACAAAAAGTTAACGGTGACTAATAACAAATGGAGTATTAATTAATTGTGTCGCCATGGGTTGCGTTTTGAAACCAGATAGTGTGATCTCTTAGGCATTTGTTTTGCACCTCAATTCCTTTGGAGTTTTACTCGTATACGCGCGAGGAAGAGATTGACCAACTTGTAGATGTACTCCATCCCTTCGTTCTTATATCGATTTCTTTTGTTATGTTTGACCGTTCATTTTATTCAAAAAAATTAAGAATTATCAAACATTACATTGTGATTTGTTTTGTCACCAAAGAAGGTCGTAACAGAACTTGTGATTTCATATATTCGAATAAGACAAGCAGTCAAATGTAATTAAAAAAACCAACTACGTCAACAATTCAATAATTTATAACACAAAGTATGTGGCAACTGGCAATCCGCTCAATGCAAGTGACCACCATCGGTCATGGTCTACCATGGAGTGGACATGGGCGTCCAGGGAGATGGGCAGGGATGTCTTTGTCTCATGTTGTCCCTTCGCTTCTCTCTCTTGTTCTTTCTATCCAGCTAGCTAGTGCAGTGTCTTATGGCTCTCCTGATCTGGACCACCAACTGTCCAATTTGCTACTCCATTGACCATTCCGAGATCCACACAGATTGCCCATCGGCCATCCGCAAAGTTGTTAAAAGTTCTCTTCATTCGGCATCTACAATTCCTTCCGTTTGAATAAATTTGTAAACGGGTCCTGAGTAGTATACTTCTTGCTCTGTATGCATAACTCTCCTGTCCTGAACATGTTGCTTGATCATGCTTGGACGGCTTAAAAATATACAAATGGTCGGCTGCTATGAGAACTGTCCACATGTGGCAGTGTATTTACCTAGGCAAGTGGTCGTCGCCTCACGGGTCATTGTTTAACAACAAACTGGTAGTACTAAAGCAACCGACCAAGGATGGCCACGGATCCATGGAGGGAGGCAGCATCATTTGCAGGGCACACCCAACAGTGCTTATCATGAAACTGGATCACGGCCGGCCACACAATGTGCGAGGAGGGGCACCGTATGTGTGCCCAAATGGTCGTCAGGCGCATCATCATCGCTGCACCCACAAATCTTGGCCACCAGTCCACGCCAATTGCTCAGCGTTCTTTACTATAGCCAGCAAGTAATTCTGCAGCAAATATATATTTCTACGATTTCCATTTACGCTGAAAAGAGAATTTGGTTACATCTCGGCACGTGTAATGTGCTCATCCATGTATTATGGAAGGTGTAAAGAGAGACAGGTGTTGGTTAGGACTTAGGACTGATACCGTAAGATAGTGTTCGTCAGTTGAGGAATCAAGTGGCTCTCACCTGATCAATGTCACTTTTTGCTAGATCTCGTGCGTGCTTTCTCTTTTGTACTACATACCTTTTCGTTTCCTAGCCTCTAAAATTTAAGATCTGTCACATCGAAGAATCTTATTATTTATAAATATTTTAATCAATTTAATGACAAAACCCTATTGATAGATTGATGCTAATTTTCGAGATGAATTTAATGAGCTTAATTAATTTATGTTTTACTAAAGCGATGCTACAGTAACAGTCTTCTAATCATGACTTAATTAATCTCATTAGATTCGATCTCGTAAATTAGTCTAGAGGCCTGTAATTTATTTTATAATTAAACTTTATTTAATACTTACTAAATAATAAGATTCTTTTAACGTGACAGTTATAAAGTTTAGACGCTAAGAAACGAACACATCCTATGTCTCATCTGTTATCTCATTGTATAATAATCTATTGGAATGGGGAGAGAATGAAAGGTACGTGCACTTGGTTTGTCTCGCCTTTGGATTTGGCTGCGCCTGCCGGTCGTCGCTCGCCGCCCAGCGCGCGCGTGTCGCCTCCTGGTGCCAACGCCGGCCGGCGTGCCGCAAGCTGCCGCCGCCGTCAGTGATTAAAAAAAACTAAATAAAAGGGAAGAGATAGAAAGGCATGCCTTTGTCTTGTTTTTCAGATATGTAGTAGTCCATAGTCGTGTCACCTGTCATGCTGACAACATAAATCCAGCATCTATTTTTTTTACATATTTCCCCGGTCAGTCATCGATTCTTTTAATTTTTTCTCGATTATCTATTCTATTTAAAATGTCACTTTTGACTTTTAGAAATCAGCTTTTAATCATTCATCTTATTTAAGTTTTTTTTGTGTAAAATATTATTTATCATTTTATAATTAGAGGTACATTAATGATAACGTCTTTTTTTGAGCATTTATATGAAAATTCTGAATAAGATGAATAGCAAGAGTTGATTTATAAAATAAAAAAACAACACTTTCAGAGGAACACTTTCCGGAGAAGAACGTGCACTGCAGTACCGAGAGAGTAGGCTGCATGGGCTATAGAGGTTAGAACGACAGATTTCATGGAACTTTTTCCTAACCTCAAAACGACACATTCACCGGATGGAGGGAGTAGGACGTAATAAGCATGATGGTTTCCATTCAAGGTATGGTCTGTCTGTTTTATCGAAGCAATGGTGTCGTTTCTTTACACTTGTTCAGTAATGAGGGGATTAGACATAATTTATTTTCCTCTTAAAATAAAAGATTGGTTGATTTCCGGCAACAAAGCGGCCATGACATGATCAAGGACGTGGAAAGCAATTAGGTGCCAAATGGTCCATCATCACAAGCCATTGTCTTCGTCCTCTATATTTGGCAACACTACAGTCATAGGTTTTCCCACTTAATCTTTCACTCCTTATCCCACATGACTCCACCTGTTTATACATGACCAGATAAAAGTTAGAGAATTGGCACGCAAAAATCGATTGAAATCAGATTTTGATGAAAACGGCCTTCCATAGAATCAAATGATGCCAATACAACGAAATAAATATTTTTTTCTCTTTCTCTCTATCTCAAAGTCGCAGTATCCCACAAGCAAAGACAAAATATCATCACATCCTTTGGGCATTGCTACTATATCCACAGTGTGTATTAGGTACTAGGTCACGGTGGTGTGTACACACTAGCGGTAGTGCGCGTTGACCCTTTGGGCTTGTCACACCTCGATCACCTCCTCGAGTTGACATCACTACATGAGGGAAACTGGGTGGGGTACACGCCTTGTGGACTTTGAGCATCATCTTGAATGAATAGCACTAAAGGAGGAGTTGGCGTGGTTGCACGGTTGTTGTGTCCTTTTCCGCGGTCGCACAGTTTTTCCACAATAGAAACATGGATAATTAATGGATCACAAGCCGTTATTATCGATATAAATCGTACGCGTTGCAAATACTAGCGCGTGAAACATGCAGCTCTAGAAAAAGATTTGATATCGATACAAAAATTGAGATAAACAAGGTACCCTGTAGTCATGTTTATCATGAGTGTATAGTTTGAGACATATATACTATACTTTTTGCCCAACTAACATTATTTTTATCACATAACAAGTCATCACTCGTGGCGAAAATGTGTTAATAACACAAAATATTGTACCATTAGTAAATTAATGGTCTATGGATTGGAAATTATGTCTAAAGAGGTCGTATAATTGAGCGTGCTCCCCTTAAACATATGCAACCTAGTTCTGGTGTCATGAAAGAACATACGCGATATGGCATCATGAGAGAGAGCAAGGTTGGTGTGGAGCTCTGAGGCATGCGCAATGGACCACCACCACCACCACCATTGGAATTGCTTGTGTCTCCTTTGGAATTTGCCTATGCCTTGGATCGCTTGCAATGGACCACCACCACCACCATTGGAATTACTTGTGTCTCCTTTGGAATTTGCCTATGCCTTGGATCGCTTGTAGCTTTATACCACAGACATATTCTCTGTCTCTAGCTGGGTTTGCATCCAACCCAAGGGATGAGAAATTCTTCTACCATATTGCACATGGCTGCCAGCCATCCTAGCATCTCTCCCCTTCTATGGACCGCATGCAATTTGACGAGCACGCATGTGTTGATCTCGCAATGCATAGATAGAAAGGAGTTTAGCCCGTACATTTTCTTCTTGTTTTGAGCTTAATGCCTGTGGCTATTACCAGCTCACTGTTCGAAAATAATGGTACCCATAATTTGACCGGTAGTAATTTAATCATACAGTATTGGTTAGGAAATGTGGTAGTAGCTTTTAGCCTTTTGCTGCCTTTGCTTTTCTTTGAAAGACCGTTAGTGATGAGGTGTCTAGCTATACTTCTAACATAATGGTCCCGCAGTGAAAAATAATTAATCACCACCGTGTTAGGATCCAGCCCATGGGTCGGGTTGCATCTATTGGCCGAAGCCCATGATGGTTGGAACATGCAGGATACAAAGGAACCAACACACCGAGAAGGATGGGGAATCAATCAATCAACAAACAAACCAGAACAAGCTACGGCTTCTTCAACCTCTCATCCTCTCCGAATTCCTCTAGCCTTCTCTAGGTCTAGGGTTCTAGTTCCTCATCCTCATCTCTGTGCTTGATCTCCCTCCTCCCCGAGATCGTGTATCCCCTATTTGTACCCGAAATACTAGTTCCTTGTTGCTATTGTGAGTTGAGACTAGTTGGGTTGCTAACATTTGGTATTCGAGCCGTTCGAATCCTTAGAATTTTTTTTCTGAGTCCGGAGATGGCGTTTCGGGGGATTTCATCACCACCAACCCCTCCGCCACCATGGATGCGATCACGAAGCTCCTAGTGGCCAAGATGCGGCGCATCGGTGACCGGATCGAGGCTCACTGCGCCGGGATGAAGCACAACATGGATCCGGTCCTCACCACATCGGCGTCCACGTCCACCTACGACAAGTCCCTCTTCGTCTACGGCGAGTCCGTCTTCGATGAGGATTCGATCTTCCACACCGAGTCCGTGTTGGACGAGGAGTCGGTCTTCGACACCGAGCCTCGTGTTCGACGAGGAACTGCTCTTCAACATCGAGCCGGTCTTCGATGTTGACCTCGCCTTCGATGAGGAGGTAGATGCGGAACCCGTCTTCGACGAGGAGCCCGACAACTTCGCCATCGCGGGCCGTGGCATCACCATCTTCGACGACCCCGGCATCACCACTCGCCGTGGCCGGCCACAACGCTGTCTGCGAGCTCGCACGTAGCCTCATCAACGTCCGAGCATCGATAAGGAATTCGTCCCCAACCATCTCGTTGCAGCAGCTACATCCACAACATTCGATGTTGAGCCCGAGCAACACCAACAACACTGCGCCCTCATCCTGCTCGACGAAATGTCCATTCATCCACATCATGGCGCCGGCAACGATGCACGCTGTCATAGAGGAGCTTGATAGCATGTCCAAGGCTCCGGTAGTAGTCAGTCTGTGGAGAGATGCGGCCATGGCCACCACCTACGAGCTGCAGATAACAACTAGTTTTGTTATTGTGCGACCATCACCTTGGCCTTCTTTCGACGGGACTAGTGACCGCCTTTGGAACATGGAGTGGTTATGGTTGTGGAAGCCACCCTGGCCCTATCTACCTTGGTAGGGTATTAGATGTGTACTGTTACTACACTCATGGAGTTCTTGGAAGGAATGACAGGTGGTGTCGGTGAGCTAACATATGGTATTCGAGAGATTCGCTGCGTCGGGATGAAGCACAACATGGATCCGGTCCTCACCACATCGGCGTCCACGTCCACCTATGACAAGTCCCTCTTCGTCTACGGCGAGTCCGTCTTCGATGAGGATTCGATCTTCCACACCGAGTCCGTGTTGGGGGCATGTGTACCCTAACAACTTCATATGAATTCTTTTTTTCTCCCTCTCTCATACTTATGTTTAATATATTATTAGATAAATTATGTTTATTGTATTTTAAATACATATTCTTCAAAAAACATCGACAACCTTTAATACCTTTTGGTCCATTATGTCTTCTCTAATGAAAGGAGAATATTGATGAGAGTTTTTTTATTCAAAAATCATAAGTAAGAATTCTAGTGCTCCAAATGATTTAGGGACAAACCACCATCCTTTTTTTGCTTGTGACTTGCTATAAATAATTTCTAATGTATGTGAGTGTGTGTGCCCCCACCTCTTTGTTACTCCCTCCATCTCAATATAAGTGTTGCTATGGCATCCGTGCTAGTCAAAGTTTGTTAAGTTTGACTATATTTATAGAAAATATTAGTAATATTTATATATACAAATAGTTTCTTATGAAAAAAGGTTCAACAATCTATGTAATGACACTAATTATGTATTATAAAAATATAATATTTTTAGTATATATTTATTCAAAATTTAAATTGTTTGACTCATCGGAAGTGAGAATGAAACTTATTTTGGGATGGAAGGAGTAGTAAAAGACAAGTAACTTCATGCTCTTCTTTTCTTGCTTTCTAAGATGGGCATTATTGTTGTAAGATAGAGTCTTTTATGTCATGCATAATGTATACCATCATCTACACAAATTCTATTAAACTTTAGCATTAATCTAAGAAATATTTTGATATATAATAGCATTATAAATTACTAGTTCAAACCATGCCATGATAATGAAAACTATAATGTTACTTGCACAAATGCTATAAAATATAAATTTAACACTAATAGAACCATCTCTAGCTTTGTTGAGTACCATGAAGTAGCTAAATAAATAAATAAAAATGAACTACAAATGCCCACTTGGTGGGATAGTCCCTTCTAACGTTATGATAACATTCCTTTACTGGTCTTGTGCCCCTAAGTAGATTGGATCATAGATGAAAAAAATATATAAGTCACACGGTTTACTCTTTCAAACACTCTCAAAGAAAAAGTATGTGTATGGTGTGAGTAGTTGTGCCTATATTCAATATAATTTTGATTATTCTAAAGATGTTTATACAAAATAACATAATAATAATTAAATTTACCATCCAAAGGAAAACATAAATAAAATAGCAAAGAAAAAGAACCCATAATTAGCACACCCGATTAAGTCAGCGTTATCCCAAATAAAGAAAAAGCAAACCCAAAATTGAAACGACAGCACGAGTGAGGGCGGCCTGTGGGGCCTTTCCGCGGAAATAAAAACACAAAAATTACCAAGTAAACCCTCCCCTATTTATCTGCTCTCTCTCCTCACTCTCCCTCGTCGTCGCGTGCATCTCTCCTCGTATATTCCCGTCCCAATCTCCAACCCCTTCCTCAAATCCCGACCTGACCCGACACAAATCCGCGCTTCTAATCCCGATTCCCCCGCCAAAATCCAACCTTGCGCCATCGCCTTCCCCAGATTCGAGGATTGCGGGACCGATTCAGGCGCGGAGATCGAGTCTTTTCTGTTGTTCTTGGTGCCGAGCTGGGATTTTCAACTCCGATTAGGAGCGAAATTCGTTTTTTTGGTGGGAGTTTGGACTTTTTGGCAGCAGATTGAAGGGAAGTCGGGTCGCTGGAAGGTTCTTGGCCGGTAAGTGGAGCCTTTTTGCGCAAGGAGCCGTGTTCTTCGACCGCCGGTTATGGTGGCGAGGATGATGAGGTGGCCTCGGCCACCGCCGGCGCGGAATTACCGCGTCCGCCTGGTGGTGCGGCGGGCAGAGGGCCTGCCTCCTCCGCCTGCGCCCCTCTCGCCGGAGGGGTCCCCTGAGGTAGGCGCGGAGGTGTTTGTGGAGGTCAACTGGAAAGGCCAAAAGATGTCGCCGTTGAGCTCGTTGCGGCGCGCTCAGCGACCGGCCCGGAACCAGACGCGGAAGGAGGCACTGGTTGCCGGCGTCGCCGTCCAGGCCGACGCCGAGGATGGCCCCGCCGCTGTGCCGGCGGCAGTTGCGTGGGAGGAGGAGTTCGAGCGGGATGCCACGCTCACGGCGACGTCGCACCGCGATGCTGCCGCGTTCCACCCCTGGGACGTCTCCTTCTCCGTCTTTAGTGTAAGCATATCGTCCCTCCTTCAGAGTAGCCTCCTTGATGCTTATCGACCTAGATTGATTTGTTTGTTCAGTTATTCGTGTGAAGAGTTGTGAAAAGGGATTTTCGTTTTTCCAACCGCGAACCGTGTTCTTGATCTCAGTGATTCGATAAATTCTTTGTTTGAGTTGATTGAAGATTTTGCGACCGGTATTACATTGATTCTTGTTTGGATTGTTTACTCGTTCATGCTGGTCACACTGACGGTGAAAGTTTTGACTTTTCTGTTGAAAGGGTCAGGCCTTACTGGTTACAGTATTTGTTTGTACCGAAGAAAGTGATGAGTTATTAAATTCATTTGGATCGTGTCTTGTCGGAGGGCATCATTTTGATGCTGTAAAAGGAGACATAACAATCTATTTTCGAAAAAATTATATAATCTTATGTAAGGTTCCATAACGAATTTTTGCCTGTTAACTACATATATTGGAGGCTCATGCCCTTTTTTCTTTGTTTTTTCTTTTAGATTGAATTTTTTTATATGTTCTCAATTTCAGTCTCCGATTTCCAAAAAAATCATCATGAATAAATAGCCTAATTTATTTTATTATTTCATCTCTGGTTGCATCGATAGGTTCCTTCAGTGTTGAAATTATTGGATGGAGTTAATTAAAAAACTGAAATATATTTTAGCTAAACTATTGGTTTAGACTTTATAGAGTCCCTAGGTATTTGTCAAATTGGCCGAATATTCTCTTGTTGATAGTAGCTGGGCTGGCATGGCATAAATAAACTCATTCAATATTGTCGAAAATTCACCATATTAGTTATTTTCTCACATTATGTGATTGGCTGATTGCTACTGTATTTGCTAGTCTGATAGTGAACCTTGCACCCTCACCCAACATCACACAAAATATTCAGAGAAACTGGCGTTCTTGTAATGGGCATTCAATTTTTCGTTCTTCAGCTAACCAGTTTTACTGTCATGAATCAAGTACAATTAGAAATTGTATATATGTCATCTTTCTTATATCAATTAGTTTATTTGGGTCTAATTGCCTCTTCTTGTTGCTGCAGGAATCAAATAAAATTTCAAAGAGCAAATTGGTTCTGGGAACTGCTTCATTGAACCTAGCAGAATACACATCTACTGCTGAAGAGGAGATTGAGATAATCCTTCCATTGTCGGTGCCCAGTGGTGCCACAGACCCGACCCCATCACTACATGTATGTGTTTATAAGAACTTGTAAAACAGTTACTTGTTGTTCTCAAATATATATGCATGGTTAATTTTGCTTATCATTCTCATAGATGGTAATTCATTACGTTTTCTTTTCCTTTCCAGTTAACTCTAAGCCTGGTGGAATTAAAAATTCCTCAACAATCTCCTGATGCTTCACAACGACCTGTTGTTGTTTCCCCATTGTCACCGTCTTCTGGTGACTCTGTTCCTTCTGGAAAAGATGAGGGTTCTGTCATTAAAGTAGGGCTGAGGAATCTGAAAATCCTAAGAGATCTTATGTCAACACGGAAGTTCAGAAAGAGTAATCAAGACTACGATGGCATTGAGGAGAAGTACTACGTTCACAGTGATGGTGCAGAATTTTCTTGTGATACTGACTCTCTTGATGATGATCTGGATGAGAGAGAGCAAGATGATGATTTTGGGGGTTCAACTGTGAGGAAGTCTTTTAGTTATGGCTCGCTTCACTCTATGAATTTTGGTGCCTTACTTCATGCGCCAAGGGTTGATGGAGATGATGAAGGTTGGGTGCATTACAGTCACCGAAATTCTGATGCCGGTTATCATGTGGAGCAAGTGTCATCCTCGACTGTAGAGGAGCATATTTCTGTACCTGTCCGGCGAAAGAGGAGCATACTTCCAGTTAGATGGAGAAAGACAAAGTTGCCCAAGGCTAAAGGGGAGCCTTTATTGAAGCAGTATGGTGAAGAAGGAGGTGATGATATTGATTATGATCGGCGACTGTTGACCCCTTCTGATGGGTCTGTTTCAGAGGTACATATTTTCTCGATATGTTGAGAAGGTTTTTGAATTTTTTAACTACTGGCATTTTGTTAATAGCACATCACCCTCTCATTTTCAGGGATCAAATGGCTCAACTAACAGTATGGTATCTATATTTGGTGATGACGATTTTGTTGTGGGGAGTTGGGAGTTGAAAGAAGTATTTAGTCGTGATGGTCACTTGAAGCTTTCTACCCAGGTGTTCTTTGCATCAATAGACCAGAGAAGTGAACGAGCTGCTGGGGAGAGTGCCTGCACAGCACTCGTGGCTGTTGTTGCTGACTGGTTTCAAGCAAATGATAACCTAATGCCGATCAGATCACAGTTTGACAGCCTCATCCGAGAGGGCTCTCTAGAATGGAGGAAACTCTGTGAAAACGAGACCTATAGAGAGCGCTTTCCAGACAAGCACTTCGACCTTGAGACAGTTTTACATGCAAAAATCCGCCCACTGACAGTTGCTCCCAGCAAGTCATTCATTGGGTTCTTCCATCCTGAAGGTACTGAGGATGTAAGTGGATTTGACTTCCTTGATGGTGCTATGTCTTTTGATAACATATGGGATGAGATAAGCAGAGCTGCAGAATGTTCCACCGAGAAGCCTACACTATACATTGTCAGTTGGAACGACCACTTTTTTGTCCTCAAGGTTGAAGCTAATGCATATTACATCATCGATACACTCGGTGAGAGACTGTTTGAAGGCTGCAATCAGGCATATATCTTGAAATTTGATGAAGAAACCGTGATTCATAAAGTACCTGCTGAAAAGAAGGAAGATGATCCCGATTCTAGTGAACAGATGAAGGATTCTTCAGAGAGCTCCTCAACTGAGCAGGACAGTGGAACTGACAGTGAAGAATGTGAGCTCGTGTTGAAGGGTAAGGACGCATGCAAGGAGTACATCAAAAGCTTCTTGGCTGCCATTCCGATACGGGAGCTGCAGGCTGACATCAAGAAAGGTCTTGTGGCATCGACCCCACTGCACCACCGCCTGCAGATTGAGTTCCATTACACAGAATCATGCCCTACAGAGATCACCATGACTGCTCCACCGCCTGCATCTGAGGTGCCTTTCGAGTTTTGTTGGCCTGAGCCACCCCCAATTTCAGGCATGGAGGTTGCTGTAACTGATCCACTTGGCATGGAGGTAGCTGTAACCCATTCACCTGCAATGGAGGTCTCTGTAGCCCATGCAGTCGCTGTTGTGTAGCTGGTCATTGCTGTTGAGACCTAGGGGACTGGCGGCTTAGTTTAACCTATAAGAGAACTGCGTTTTTCAGAGCGAATCGCGAAGTGGACCAGGTCGAAGATTTGGCTTCGTTTCTAGTTTGCTCCGTTTGCTATCTAATGAACTGACTAGTATAGCTTAACTAGCTTGTGTGGGTGTGTGTCTTTTCTATACTCCTTCCAGGTTTTGGGAGCTTTCGTCATTTTGTAAAGAAAGAAGAAAGGGTGTCTGCTCCTGTATATCTTTACCTGTGAAGTGAGTTTGCTGGACTTGTAATCCTTGAAACATCATCATTATGTTAATTACCCCCTGCTGTCAAATGCAAGTGTCAGCTTTTTCAAGCTTTGTTCTCAAATATATTTGCAGTCTGACAGTTCTGAAAATCTTTCTGGAACAAAATGATTTAAGATTGAAGAAAGTTAAAGACGAACGGTTCTGAATGAAACAAAAATCCTTGGATAACAATCAGTTCTACGTCTCCATCAGCTAAAAGACTTGTGTTCAATAAACCCAATCACTGTCTTGAGCCACTACTTTGCCGGCGCCGATCCACCACAAAGAAACGTGGTGCCATCTAGTGAAGTTGAGATTATTGGCGAGCAAATGTTTCTCGTGAACGCGACAGGTGAGCTGCCACTGCAGTCTGCAGATAAATAATCTGCACATCGAAAAGTGCATGCTCTAGTGTAATGGTAGGTCAGGAGTCGAAAGAAGCATTTGGATGTGGCCTAATCAGCACTCAGATGATACATGGATGTTGGAGTTTGACATGGATAGTTTCTCAAATTTTCAGTTTCCATTTCTCTGGTCTATAATATTTTTCTGTAGTTTATTGCGTGAGTGAGTTGGCACCACGTTTCTTTATCGTCAACTATGACTTGGATAGGTTTATCAGATAGTTCATCAGACGAGCATTTTGTAAGAAGAAAGGCAAGTGACAGGATGGTTGATAAATTAGTGGGACTCTTAAAATTGAGAAGATGATGACCAATGAAAGGAGAGAAAAAATATTTTCAAAGTTACTAGAGGCCACCTTTCATGGTCACGACCCACATGATTTCAGCCTTGATTGAGATCACATTCACATGGGGACATGTGGTTTCTGTGGTGTTTTGACTTTCGTTATTTCTTGTATAAAAGATTTGAAGTCTCACCAGCCAAGATGTACCAACGCACGGCACCGAAGTTGAAAGATTAGGAGTCGGGTCAGGGTACTGATTCGCCCGTCCACTGAAGAACTGAAAAGCCCTTTTGCTGACCAACGACTTAGCTCAAAATTATGCTGATTTATTCGGTACCTACTGCACGGCGGTCACTGAAAACGTCCCCAATACCGAATACATCAGCATAAATTAAACTTTATATGCTGATTTATTCGGTACTGGGGAAGTTTCGGGTGGCCGTACTGCACATTACTGCAACTCTGTGTTGGACTTTGGATAATTTATTGTCGTATGAATTCAGTTCACGAAGCCTTGTGCTCCTCTTGACACTTGTCTCCGGAAAATGGATCCAGTTGAGGCCAAAAGGCCACATTTGGCAAAGAAACTCTGGGGTTATCCGTACGTACATGCAGACGAACAAATACTGAATGCGACGCCGCACCAGGCTCTGCACTGACCAAAAAGATAAAGAGAGCTCGTGCAACCGAGACAAGAGTTGGCTTTGTTTCCTGTGAGCTGCCACAGCCTTAACACTCTGAAACTTGGTGTACCTTGTCCTCAAACAAATGGAAGCCCCAAGTCCTGCCTTTAAAGGACAGAATGGATAGCAACCACCGAACCACTGGTTGTTAGTTCGTCGCTTCAGGTTTGCTACCGCTGTTCCTGTTTTCAGAGCTGCGGCTTCTTTACTGTACCATCTGCATGGTATAAAGTAACATAAACGGCATTGACGAGCACAGTGTGTTCATCAGTCATTACTTAGGTCAATCCGATCCCCTTTCACCTCAATCTTTCAGGTAAATTTGAAGGCTGGCAGTAACACACTGTACTCCAAATTCAGAGAACTTCAGACACGGTGTTGGTGAATGGTGATGGATCTCTCTTCTATCTGTCTGGGTCGACCTTTTCATCCGGTCGGCCCGTACCGACCTTTTCGACCTTAGTGGTAAATCGCAGCCCACTTAGGCCCATAATACGACCAGCTCCTGGAGCCTCTAGCCAGGCCCAGCCCATGGAGCAGACGGAGGTCAAAAGGTAGTCAACAGTTCATGCGCAGGAAAAAAAGGACCAACAGCTCATTTCCTCTCCATTTTCCTGAAATTTCGTCTCTTCCAGAAATGTAATGACACAAAAGATGGCTTTGTTGCGATACGACACGACTGACAAGAGTAGGCGCCCACGTGTTCGTAGCCTCTTTTTCCAAAGCGCGCGCCTCTGAGGGAACACTGCAGTGCTGCTGCTACTCTACGTCGTTCCCCGCGCTCCGAGCCTTATCCATGGTCGAGGTTGCCACGTGGCGCTCCGGCACGCTGCGAGGATAGAAAAAATTCGCGCGCAGAAGTCCATGACGTGCGGGTCCCCACAGGCCGCGGGCCCACGCTCCATGCACGAGTGGGCACGTCGCGACGCTCCCGTAACAGCGGACTCGAACAGGCGCGAGTGCAATCCGGTTTGCCGCCGACCTCAGTCCCGCCGTTTGCTCCTGCAGCCCGCGCCGCGGCGTGCCTATACACCCGGTGCACGTACACCCATCTCGTTCGGCAGAAACCGCAACTTGGCACTGGAGCATAGACCACGTCCACTCACTACACGGCCCCGCCCAACGCGCAACAACCGCCTCCAGGGCCCATACCAATCCTCTTACCACCTCTCCCAGATCTCTCACTGTTCTCTTGGATCCCCCTTCGCCTACACAGTGCTTGCCCCACAGTTCAGTGAGTAGGAACCCGAACCGCCAGGTGCGTGGCGGGGTGCCCCCTCACGGCCTCCCAAAAGGAGACGTTATTTTTTCAATTATCCCCCTTTCCCGGCCATCGAAATAAAAAGAAAAAACAAATCCGTATATAATCGCAGTCCCCACGCGGGCGTCGTTTCCTCCCTCTCTCCCTCTTCACCCCCCCCCCCACCTGCTTCCAAACGGCGAGAGCGGGGAGCTCGTGACACCCGGAGCGGGAACTCAGAACCATCCCATGGCGACGGCCGGCGAGCAGCAGCAGCAGAAGGCGGTGGACGAGGTCGTCTCCGTCGAGATGCCCGCGCCCGAGGGGTGGACCAAGAAGGTGAGGGGAATTTACCCGTGGTTCACAGCTCTTGCTGTCGGCTCGCCCGCTTTGTGTTACTTCGTTTTGGATTGGTTTGCTCGGTTACGCTTCGATTAAGTGGAATTCGAGATTGTAGGAGTGGAATTCTCGGGGTTGCTAGGGTGGAGGCCGTGGAATTGTTGCGAATTCTGGGCGGGCTCTAGGGTTTGCTGTTAGGGGTTTGGTGCTTGGCGAGGTTGCGAGGTCAGGAATTCTTAGGGTTTGCGGTGCTTGGCGAAGCACTGGGAGATTTAGATTGCTATTGGAGCTTTTAGTGCCTCGTAGGGGCTCTGGAGGTCGATTGGAGCTTGGAACGAGTGTGTCTCGTACTCAACAGGAGTGCTTTTTTGAGCCCTGTGCTATATTTATCTCTATTGCTAGTACGCCCTAGTTTCATAATTTCATCCTATGTGTGTGTGATTGAAGTGCAAATCAGGTTGTTTTAGGGTTCAACCAAGCAGGCCCGGCAATGTTCCCAATTTTGACTGGGACGTTACTGCACTGTAGCATAGTAGCATTTGAACTGTGTGCTACGGTTAGAGCATGCTTACTCCACAGGTAGCTCGTCATGGTTGGACGATTACCTCATGTGGGGGTGATTGCAGTGAAAATTAGGCTGTTCTTGGGTTTGGCGATGCTGGCTCGCCAATTTTTACCTGGACATTGCTGTTCTGCAGAATAGGTAGATTTCATGCCTTCGAATTGGCTGGCTTGGATTGGAAATGGTTTGATGGTAGTTTATTTTCATTGATTTGTTTCAAGTAGTATATTTATTGTGAAGCCGAAATGGGAAATTGTTTGCTGCGTGGAGCTGTTGCAGTTAGGGGTTGTAGGGTTCTAGCCGACCCATTCATAATTCAAGGTATTGATTATTCGATGCTAGGTTGGATACCTCACTTCTTTGTTTGACTTTGGCTTTCCTGGCAAATGCTGAAGATTTCAGTGTGGATTCAGTTTGCTGAAATGGGGAATTCTCTGCAGGTGTGAGCTGTGGCAGTTTGGGGTACTTGGGTTTTAGAGTACTTGATTCCTAATTACATGTTGAGTTGTGAATTATTGGATAGTATTTAGACATTTCAATGCTTTGCTTGGGTCTGGCCTGATTCATGTGATTATTAAACTTCCGGGATAGTTGAGTGGTAGTAGGATCTTAGCGTATCCATTTCCAGTTCAATTTTGATTGTTCCATGATTTGTGATTGATGATACAGATTAGGGGGGAAAAGGTTTAAATGGGGTACCCGTTGAACCGTATCTTGCATCAAATGAAATGTAATGGAACATGGTATTATTTTGGGATATTGTGCCTTTACCATGTCTGGTATCTCATGAGCACTCTCAAACAGTCCCAATAAGTTTGATGTTTGAGTGCAGCAGTTATTGTTTTCTTTATTGGATGTATTTCAGGTGCCTTGCATATAAGTGGATAGCTAAGTTTACTTAATTGCTCATGATTGTTCGTACCATGTAGTTTAGTATGATTAGTTTCTATTTCAGTGGCAATAATTATGCAGGATAAGCTTGCTCATGGAGTTTAGGTGCCTTGTGCTGTTATCTGGTTGCCACACTTTTTCATATTATTGATTGTTGTAGTATCTTGCTTTTCTAGTGGAAGGTAACATGAAGTAGCTCAGGAAATCGATGTTGTTTGTGGTGTAGCTTTTATTTTTTTGTTTTAGTTGTGTAAAGCAACAGTTGAATGTTTATGAAATTAGCTGGAAAGGTTATTTGTGAAATGAGGATCTAACTATAACTCCTTACGTTAAAAAAGGGCATAGTGCTGTAAGGCTCCCGCACTGCATGGGGTCTAGGGAAGGGTGTCAGGAAACAGCCTTACCCGCACACTGTGCAATTTGAGAGGCTAGGGCTTGAACCCTGGACCTTCTAGTCACAGGCGGTAAGGTTCTACTGCTGCACCAGGGCCACCCTGCAACTATCACTCCTGACATTGCTTGCATTAATTTTAATTGGTCAGTGCGCATGCAACTTATTTGTCGTTTCCTTATTTTGTTCTGCTATTAACTATTGTGTATGTAGAATGTTAGCAACTGAACACGTGGGAAGGTTGCTAACTAGCAGCTAGGTTGGTTCTTTTCAGTGCGGCAGATCGCCTCTTTTGGTCAAAAGAGGGGAAATGTTTTCTAGCTCCAAAATATGTTGTGTTCATGCATTTACCACTATTCTGTGTGTGTTTTCTTTCTTATAATCTATTGTACGTTTAAACATGTGGCATGGTTGCCAACTAGCAGCTAGGTTGGCTCTTTTCAGTTGACTGTCTCTTTATGTCAAAAGGCGGGAAATGTTCTAGCTACAAAATTTGTTGTGTTCATGTGTCCACCACTATTATGTGTATGTTACCTTTCTTAGAATTTATTGTTCTCTATAAGAATATTCTTTTTTCTTTGACACTTGTTAATTCAAAACTGAACTAACCAGAGAGTACTCTATATGAATATTGTTCTCCAAGTTAGCATTTTATTGCTTAGGTAGCATTGTATCTCAAATGCTTTCAAGTCTATGAGCCTTATTTGAAGTCTTATAAGACATTTGATCATGAACTTGTCTTCATCTATATAATATGCTGTGAAACTTATTATGCTAAGTAGTTATTCAATAAATTTATCAATTTAATTATTTGTTTGACTTATGTTTTTATGGCTGTTAAATTCTTTGTAAATATTGTGCTGAGGCTGTTAATCTTGTGTCTCTTTAAGTCTGCTTGGCTCTGCCTAAGCTTTCTCATCTGTAATCACATAAAATCCATCTGTCACCACTGTCTGTGTGGTGACCTTATCATACAAATTCAGTATTCATGAAGTAATGCTAGTGTGGACATGTAAAAATAGTATGGTTTGAATTTTCTCTTGCCAAAGCTGATTGATGTTCCGTGAAATGGATATCTTGCTAATTATGAATTTGAGAAGTCTAGCTTATTATTATTTGCTATGTTTCAGTTACCTTCTAACATGATACAACAATAGTGAGTTTTTGTTTTTCTTCTTAGGTTCACTAACTTTGATATGGCTCTTTTGAGATCTCTATGTTATGTTTTTTTAAGGTTTTGCTATACCTGATGCTAGTAACCAAGTACTTGTTCACAGTAAGAATGTTTCCACTCTAGTGCATGTAAGAGGTATATAAACACTTGGTACAGCAATAAACATACGAAAGTAGTTCTAAAGTGGCCAAGCCAAGTCAGTAATAGAAAGGAAGCTTTTATTGTTCACATTGCTTGCCTATGTAATTTTCTTAGTAATCCCCATATCTGTATTCTGTTATCTCTAGAAATTCTCTCTTTTTGTTCTAGTTGCTCTCTCGCTTCATAATTCTAACAGTGTTATAGTTCTCTCAGTTATTCCTTTAGCGATGTACTGGTGATAGATCTAGCAATTTTCCTAGTTAGTGATGCCTCTGCCTGGCAATATTTACATATGGCATGTATGATAGATGTAAAAACATTGGATGACACCACATCTTGTATCATACCACATAAATCTTTTTGTCCCCGAAATGTTTGAAGTGTGCACGGAGTGACCAAGATCTATCAACGGGTGTAAATTTCTTTAATTATGCATTTCATCACATGAACTAATATTCTTTCTTTCTAACTTTTGCAGTTTACTCCCCAGAGAGCGTGGAAATCTGAGATTGTTTTTGTTTCACCATCTGGAGAAGAGATTAAGAAAAAGAGGCAACTAAGTCAGTATCTAAAGGCCCATCCTAGAGGCCTTGCATCTTCTGAGTTCGACTGGGGAACTGGTAGATACTTTTGACGACTAGCCATTATTTCTTGATATCTCCCTGGCTGTGGAAGAAATTGTGTGTATGGCTTTATAAATGATGTCTGCTCCATCTAAAATGTGTTGTAAACAGGTGATACTCCAAGGCGGTCTGCACGTATTAGCGAGAAGGTCAAGGTATTTGATAGCCCAGAAGGTGAAAAGATTCCAAAACGCAGCAGGAACTCAAGTGGCAGAAAGGGTAAGCAGGAGAAAAAGGAGGCACCTGAAATTGAAGAAGCCAAAGATGCTGAAACCGGCGAGGATGCCAAAGAGGCCCCTACTGAAGATGTGGCAAAGAGCACCGATGTGGAGATGAAGCCTTCTGAAGAGGTGAAGGAGGCTCCAACTGAAGATGCAGCAAAGAGCACTGATGTGGAGATGAAGCCTGCTGAAGAGGTGAAGGAGGCTCCTACTGAAGATGCAGAGAAGGCAACAGATAAGGCTGATGCTCCTGTGCCAGAACCAGCTGAAGATAACAAGGAAAACGAGAAGCCGGCTGAACCTGATGTAGCCCCTCCTGCGCCATCAGAGGAGAATAAAGACGAGGAGAAGCCAGCTGAGTCTGAGGCTGCTCCTCTAGCAAGCAACACAACTGAAAACTCGGTCCCTGCTGCTACCGAGCCTGTTGTTGCTCCAGCATCTGAAGCCAAATCAGATGTAGCCCCTCCAGCATCTGAAGCTGAATCAGATGTAACCCCTCCAGCATCTGAAAGCAAACCAGATGTTGCCGCTCCAGCACCTGAAGCCAAATCAGGTGCTGCTCAAGTAGAGAACTCCACTGACAAGTGACAAGGGTGCCAACCCGGAGAGCCAGGCAAATGCGGTCAATAACGGGCAGCTGGCTCCAGGCTCCCCCACGGTGAAGTGCACCTGAAGCTGGAAGAGAGCCTGAACCCTTCCAGCGTTGTGCATGGAAAATTTGCAATCGCATTGTAATCAGTAAAACCGAACCGGTAATCGTGTTAATTAGTCTGACGCTGCAGGGTGACCCGTTGGTAAGTAGGCTCTCGTTAGTTATTTGTATGGTTGATGCCCCCTCTTAGGGGGCGCGCCTCTACCATTGCTGCATAGCATACATGTATCCACCATCACCTTTGCTGTATCTAACTTTGTAAGCATGTTAATCTTAGGACATGTATACTCCTGTTTGTGTCTGTGGTCTGTACTTGTGCTGCTATGTATTGTGAAACCTGCATAACAATTTGCATGCGTTGTTATTTATGGAAAATAAGGCTGGTTGAAATGTGAATGCCCATCCACCAGTGAGGCAAGAATAAGTCGCCATTTGTGATGTGATGTTTCCGCTGAATTTGTGTGATCTCTGGCTGTTGGAACTCTGGATGGGTTCATCTTTTCCACTTGCTCTTCCATTAATTATTCTATGCGATGCTTTATATTAACAATATGTATACACTCACGTAGGACTTCCCTGACAATTATTAACAAATTGGTCAAGGCCGGGCTTGCTCGGCGCGTGGCGTCGCGACGGGGCTGGTCACCGGCGGCGAGCGGCAGACGGGGCACGTCGGGTGCAGCCGGAGCCACTGGTCGACGCACCGCTGGTGGAAGGCGTGCGCGCACTCGGGCAGCACCCGGAGCACGTCCCCGCCGGCGTACTCGCCCAGGCACACCGCGCAGCACGTCGACGCAGCTGCGGTGATTGCCGTCTTGCTGCTCGCCGCCACCGCCTCCTTGCCGTACACCACCTTGGGCAGCGTCTTGAGCGCAGCGTCGTCGAGCCCCGCCTCGACGTCCGCCACGGCCGCGGTGCGGCGGCCGAGCTCCTCCCTTCGCTGCGGCGGCGTGGCCCTGCGGGAGCACGCGCGGAGCAGGATGCCCATGGTGACCACGGCCAGCACGCTCACGGCGGCGAAGGCGACGTCCGGCTCCACCATCCCGGCCGGATTGCAGGCAACCAAGGCAGATGCTATCGGGCGATGCTAGAGTAGAGTTTCATTGCGTGTAAACAACTGAATGTGGTGTGGTCTGCGAGCTGACGCTGATATCGGTGGTTGCTTTGTGTGGATGTGGGGACGGCATGGCTGCTGGGACATTGAGCCTGTCACGGTAGCCCGGATAGAAGTAACCGGCGACAGTGATGCAGTGAAAGTGGCTGAGAATCTGAGAACTCTCTCAGCACTTATGACTTATCCTGCCGAGTTGAACAAAGAAACCTTGCCAAGTTTTTTTTAAGAAAACAAATTCATGTACAGCATGAATTTTCATTTTACAGAGTAGATAGAGTTCAACCATTTCCATATCAGGCACATAATGTTTGTTAGCATCCACTGCAGGCTCTACAAGCTTGAACATGATCTCATCGATCAGAAGGACGTACAAACTGTTTGATGCTACAATTAACCTCTATGTTTTTATGTCTTTCCATTGTTTTTTTATTAGCAAAACAGGAGGGGAATTCCATTCTGGTATCTCATTTTCTAAAATTTTATCTGTACAAAGGGTGGGGGTATGTACAAGTGGATAAGATACAAGCCACTTCAGCGGCCAAAAAGGAAAGAAAAAGGAAAACAACCGAAGCACTATTTTTTTTCCTTGGAAGTTAGAGAAAGTGGTCAAGCCAATCTTGCAAAAGCAACTTCTGACGACCCTTGGCCTTGATAATGGTAAGTTCCAGCTCATATGAGAATTCCTTTCTCCAGTTGACCAATGATGCTCTTTGTTGATAAAAATGATCTTATGTTGATGCTTCCAGACTGTCCAACAACAAACTATGAGTATGCCTTTTCGTTGTCTCATGTTTATACAGGTTCAGAGAATTCGGCGTATTTTAGAGCATTTGAGGAAGGTACGAAGATGAGCAAGATAAGGATCAAATTAATTAAAGAAGAAGACGAAGTTGACTATCCGCCGTTCGGCAGATCGCTAACGGCGATCGGCAGATTAGCTACAAAGGCCCAAAAGCCCAACAAAGGAAGCACATCGATAGTCGACTCTGTCTTCTCGGCGAGTTCCAGGGCCACGCAATTATATGTTAGGTTTAGTATCATAGTATTGGCTGGAATCAATTACCAGCCATGAAGGAGGATTATCCGTCCATCGACGATAGGGTAGTATCGATCGACGATGTAATCACCGTTGTGCTGCCCTTGGGCACCTCATAGATGCTGCCATTGCTGGCTGGGCCCTTTTCGCCAGCAGCATAAGCTGCTTTTTTCTAGTTATTTTGTATTTTCCAGACTAATTTTATTCCTTCTTCAATGAGAAGGCGGCAGAGCACCTGCCATTTGCTTCAAAAAAATGAAAAGTGTAGAGTGCATGGCGAATCCTTGTACTGTTGCTGGAGCGAGCCGTCCGTGGCCAGTTTCAAGTTACATTGTACCTTCATGTGATGCACATTGCGATCCCAGAAGTTCTTCAGGTACCGCATGGTGGATTTGAGTACCAATCGTAGCGTGATGCTACCGGCCGACACCTCTGCAGCGAACCTGTGGCTCGGTGTCAGTGTCGACACGGTGAGGTTTCCCTTCACCGTTGTGCTGCCCTTGGGCACCTCGTAGATGCTGCCATTGCCGGCTGGGCCAAATGCGATGAGCTGGTCGCCGTAGTAGACCGACCCGTACATGGCCTTATAGCGTATGGCTGTTATGTGGTTGGGGTTGTGCTCATTGATGGTGAAGCGCACGGTCAGATTGGCCAGTGCAGAGGACCGGTTGGCGTACGGGATATCCATGTCGATGTCGGCGAGAGAGAACTTGGGGCGGTGCGGGCTGAAGCTGAGCCGCAGCACCAAGGAGACGAGGGCAGGGAGGACGAGGAGGACTGTGATGGTGATCTTAACGCACTTATGTACCATTCTCAGCCTACCTAGTGTGTGTTTCGGCGCACGAATAGGCACGATGACGATCATGTCTTATAGCTCGAGAGACCTGGAGCCTTGCGTGTAAAGCAGGATTCCTGCCTTGCTGAAAGGCGAGATGCTGACACGCAACGAATAGTGTTTTCATCATAGTTTGGCTTGGTTGCTTTCAGAAGCATATATAATTATCGGTGTGTTTAGGCTAGCTAGTCAGTTGATACATTGTTTTGAATTGTTGCTCAGTTGAAAATGTATGCTCGTTGGGACCACCAGGCAACGTTTGACCAAGTCTGAATGCCGAAGCTTCAGTTGAAAATCCAAAATGAAGCTAATAAGCATATTATGGAAGAAAAGAATCACGTGTACATGAAGAAAGCGCAGAATTTTGATCTAATGATTACGATCATGGCCGGGATAGTTTATTTACCATAGCCTGTTGAGGTTACGAGTTGTTAAACAGGGTGGAGCGCTATATGCATCGCAACCGAATCAAGTCACTTCACCATGCTTGTGGCGTAGGAAAGGAAATGCTAACTCTAAATGATCAAGCTTCAGATTAATCTTCAGCTAATATGGTTTAAATATGAACTTCAACAACGGTATACGTCTTTAGCAGTATAAACATGTACTATATGCCTTTAGAAATAAAAGGATACAAGGCGATAAGAATTGTTGTGAAGGATATACACCTAGACCGAGTGTTACACCTAGGAATAAAAGATTAGCCAACTAGGCTAGTGGAATGGATCAGTGGGATTAATAGTCCTATCCGTATGACTGGTAACTTAATTATACAGTCATTAAATCAGTTGACTGCAATAGCTGTGGTTGTATGTTGATCTAACTCATAAACCACCCACACATAATCCACAAAGCAGAAGAGCCTGAAAGCCATAATTTAGGAATATATACACCTAAAGATATATTGAGCCAAACTGAAAGGATTTTGAGCCTCCGAGGTTTAGTAATCCCGAGAGGCCAATATTTTTAGGTATAATTAACTAAACCTTAATCCCAAAATTGTCCAATGGATCAATGAAATTAACACTTCTATCCCTCGACTGGTAACTTAGATAAGCATTAAACTATGCCATGACAGATACCTTAATTTCCATTAATTGTCAGTTTTCATCTGTTGAAAGGATACTGGACACCTTGCTTGTCATAGATTGTGAAATGGAAAGAGCTGCAGTTGACCCAAACTGAAAGAGACCAGTATTATTTTAAGCAGAGGCGATAACGATGATTACCTTGAAGTCAGAACATGTGCCTGATAAATTCTTCACAGAAATACTCAGTCTTGTGCTTGCTCACTTGGAACTGGGGTTCCCGCTCTTTCTTGATAGCCGTCCTCATAAGCAGGGCAGCGCAGCACCTCGACGCCGGTGAAGACGACCACGGGATGGTCATACAAATGCTCACTTTTCACAATGAATAACATCCTGGCGACGCAGAACTTGCCCGTGCCCAGGTTCGTTCAGCACGGTCTGATTTGACAGCCACCAGTCGTCGGGCGCCTCAACAAGGTCCAGCGCCACGTGATGCGCCGGCGGCGGCGGGCAACCGGTTGGCACCTCGGCCGACGGCGGACTGGTCCAGCGCGCACAGGCCGACGTGGCGAACCGGAGGCCGAGCTCGGTGACGTGCTCCGCCTTGCCGCGGCGGAACGGCAGCACCCAGTCGCCGGCCTTGCTCCACTCGCACGCCGCCGTGTCGAAGGCGTGCGTCGCGGCGGCGCTGGACACGCAGATCTTCGCGGCGCCGTCGTCGCCGGCCACCGCGTGCCGGCCCGTGTGGAACGAGTTGTACCCGGCGGCGGCGGGAGCGCGCGCCACCGCCACCCCGCGCCGGCGCCGCCGTCGTGCGCGAGCCTCGAAGCAGCAGGGCTTGGTGTCGGGGCGGTAGTCGAGGAGGTAGACGCTGTCGCCGCGCTTGTCGTCACCAAAGACGCCGCCTTTCGCGGCGCAGCGGGCGGGTAGTGCACGCCGAGCTGCAGCGACGGGCGCCGCATCTGCGCGATCGTTTTTGGGCCCAGCACGTTGCTGCCCTCGCTCGAGGAGGCCTGGATCTCAGCTTCGAGTGTGGAGGGGTACAAGAGGGTGGACACGTCCATGCGGCTCAGCGAGTACATGCGGCCGCGAGTCCCGCCGGTGACCACGTGCAGGAACTGGCGGCTCAGCTTCTGCCTGGTTCTTTCTCCCTCTTGTCTCAATTGCTCGTCAGCTCGTGGAAGGGGTCCCGGTGGCGGGGAATCGTCTCACGCCGTCGTGGCCGGCCAAAACGAGGTGGTCGGCGGCGGCTTCCTGGTCTGCTCTGTGCTCTGTGTGACTGTTGGCATGGATGGGCCGTTTGGGCTTTCCAGGCAATTGAGTTTTTTCGGTCTAATTTGGAGCCCGTGTATCAATTCGAGCCCATAGATTTACTGATTCATACACACAAAAATTTCTGATTTACACACCAACTTTATCATTCTCAAACCTACATGAATTGCATTGCCTGTGTGATCCCTCCAACCGTGCTGAGTCAGGGAGAAGGAGTCCGATGCGCCATTACTGACGTGATGTTTCTGCTGAAAATTTTGTGGCGTCGCTCGCTGTTGGAAATTTGGATGGGATCAACCTTTTCACACTCAAAAAAAAGAAGAAAATTCCATTTCATAAGCTACAAAAATGTTTTAACTTTTCATCACCAGAACAAAAGATTCGTTTACTTTACGGAATACACATCGGATTCCATGAGCTGAGATTACGGACCCAGGCCGACTACTCATAATCAGGCGGCCGGGGCTTGCACGGCGAGCGGCGGCGGCGTCTTGACGGGGCTAGGCGGCACCGGCGGCGAGCGGCAGACCGGGCACGTGGCGTGCCGCCGCAGCCACTGGTCCACGCACTGCTGGTGGAAGACGTGCGCGCACTCGGGCAGCACGCGGAGCACGTCGCCGGCGGCGTACTCGCCCAGGCACACGGCGCAGCACGACGTTGACTTGGTCGTCGTCCTGCCCGCCCCCTCGCCGTACACCACCTTGGGCAGCTCCTTGAGCGCGGCCTCGTCGAGCCCCGCCTCGACGTCCGCGTCCGCCTCGGCCGTCGACGAGCCGCGCTCCTCCGGCGCCGCCGCCGCCGGCGCCTCTTCGGCGGGCGCGGCGCCGCGGGAGCACAGGCGGAGGAGGTAGGCCATGATGGAGATGAGGAGGAGGCTGACGACGGCGAAGGTGATCTCCAGCGTCACCATACCGGCCGTGCTCGGGTCGGGGAAGAAACGACAAGCCGGCCGGCGAACGCTACCAGCTGCTGGCGATGCAGGCCTGCTGCAAATTGATCATTTGCGTGCGTCAACCGGCCGGCCTAGTTAAAAGGAGACCAAATATATACTAGACGGCGTTTAATAATCTGAGTTGTTATTAGCGTCGTCATGGTCAAGAGGAGCATTATTCATGGCTCCTCCTTGCTTATGTGGCTGCCATTGCACGGGAGACAATGGAAGCCCATAAGTAACCGGCTGACGATGAGTCGATGACCGAGACTTGGATGACTTCTCAATGCACGCATATTCTGTGTTCACAACCGTTTGAACATCCAACAGTCTGTGTCAAAGATGGACAAGAAGTTTCTCCATAGAGACAATAGGATGTCTGGGGAGTTGACTGGTGGACAAGCTTCCATGCATGTCGATGTCAACCACAAATGATAGGGGGATGCATTGTACAGCATCTTTATCTAAAAATACCGTTCATTCTTAAACTATGTTTTTACCGTGTAAAAGAAGATAACAAAGTAGCTATGCTGATGCTACCTTCTAAGTTATGAAGGTGTCGTGAGAAAAATTGAGATGGACAGTCTCACTGAATGTAATCTATACCGAGATGGGAATCCTTTGATTATTTGTAGATCCAGTGAAAACTTGACGTGATCATGGGGTCGTCCCATGGTCCTAGATAAGCTTCACCCCTTACTTTGAGCGGACCACGAGCCGGTAGCGAGTAATAATAGAGATGAGTGATCAAGTGTTAAGATGTATGAATTTGGCTGATAGTTTAGTGTTTCTTTTTGTTTGTATTTTATTGAACATTATTGACCTCTTTAGAGGTTTGGGAAGTAAATCTCCCATTTTTTCGAAAAAAAGGAAAAAAATGTGTAAAAGAAGAAACTTGCACTGCTCACGTACTTGCAATTATCGCACTCTTCAGTAGGAAGAACATGACCCTGTCCATGGACATGGGAAAGAAGAACATGGAAGATTTATGAGAAAGCACAAGATGCATTATGCGTGAAACTTTCATTGTAATGGGTTTGGACAGTACGTTTCCCATCAAACCATGGTCCAGCCGTAGATTCCCAATGGCCAATGCCAGCCTCGTTGTAGGTGTTATGTCGTCACTATCTTGTGCCCTCACTCACTTGGAACTTGAAAGGCTAATAAGACCTACATTCGATTACTGGTACCTCGAACCTACAATATACGAACATGTCTCATGCTTGTGCTAGTGGATCTGATGAGATTATCAATAAAATGTATTGTTATAGATTCTACAACACTCAACACAAGCGTAAAATATCACCTAAACTTTAAATAGATTGTCATAAATGTATTAATAACTTTAATTATAATTATATTAATTAGATCAATGAATATGCATTACTACTAATTTTAATTACAAATCATATTTGGTACCATTATAGTATGTGTTCTAAAAAGCCAAGAGAGGATATTTTGCATCTTAACAGTTGATAAAAGGCTAAGGAGGAATAATGACTACAAAACAGGCCCCCGCCCCCACCCTACACAGTCTCTTGAGTGCTGATGGCCTTTTGAAGTCTGGTATTTCTAGGTACGCTTTTTTAAAATGCTGGTTGAACTTATGACATTGGTTAAGCAGCTGTAGGATTTCAGTGTGAGGTACAACGGGCACACAAAAAGTATATCTTTTTTGAGGTGAACACAAAAGCTACATAAGTGAACTTATGTTGTACAATTTGTCACGGGTTTTAATGGAAGATATAATTGATATACTTGCTTAATTGGAATTATGTCAATTTTTAAAAAATGACTTGTTAGGCTAACCGAAATTAGTTAGATTTCTTATATTGAAAAAACACAATAACCAAAATAACCGAATATTCATATAACATTGTATGCCTAAATCTATGAATCTTATCTTATATATATATTTACTAATTAGAGGTTCCTTTGAGGCATTGAAATTAATTGTGAAAAATCCTAGAAATTCTTTTAAAAAAAAGAAAACATCTAACCATTCTAAACATATTCTAACCATCGGACTTTCATGACATCATAGGAAGTTGTAGAGGTGGTGACCTGTGCATGCTGGAACTAAAGAAAGTTTAGTTGTAAATAAACCATAGTTAAGGAAAGAAACGGCACGATCGTTAATCTCTGGTCCTGTCCATCACCATAATCACAGGCCACATACCAATCCTGATTCCATTAGTAGGATCTGCTCTCTCACCGGAGCATGCCCTGTATGTGGGGGAAATTTTTTTCTCTGCAGCTGGTCTGATCGATCCCTGTATAGTCCCGCTTGGATGGAAGACAGGTGTCCTGCCCTGCCCGATCTCAAAGCACACGAACGAGCAACCCTTTCGTTTCAGGTTCAGCCGAGCCAATCATACATGTAGCCGGCTTATCTCCACATGGTCTCGACTCGCCTTCCCCGTGAGAAAAAAAACTGATAATAGCAACTCCAGTAATTCTCCTGAACAACTACTAATCCTAAATTTTAGGAGTTTAGTCAAAAACCAACTTCAACAGCTCTCTTAAATGGGCTCCTAAACTTGTCTGTCCTCCTAAATCCTCCCTCCAACCCCCTAAAAACCGGAGGTTCCTTCCCTCCTCCTAAATCACAAGCTGTCGGTGGAGCCCACGTCATTATTTCAATTTTTTTCCTCCTCTCTTCTCTCTTTCTTTCTCCCTCTCTCTTCTCGGCGTAGCCCGTAGCCGCATCCCACCACCATGCCGCCACCCTCCCTCCTCGTGCTCGCAGCTCTCTAGGCCACGCCGCGCGGCGCCACTACAGCCCTCTCGATCGGCCGCCGCCCTCTATGGTCCTCCTGCTCGCTCCAGGTCCCTCACGGCCGGCCGTCGTTGCAACCCTCCGTGCTCGCCGGCGACCGCTGAAGCCATCCGGCCGCGTCCGTCGCCTCGCCACGTCCTCTTTTGCGGTCGGCCGACGATCGGTCGGGGCAGCTAGATCCAGCGAGAGGCGGACCGGATCCGGCCTAGGCTCGCCTGTTTTCTCTCCCGAACAGTTGTGTCGTGCCTCCTCTTCCTCTCGTCTTGGTCGGTCGTGCCCCCACCCTCCCCTGCGTCCACGATGAGCAACCAAGATCCAATCGGCGGCGGTCGGCCTCCACCTGCCGGCACCCGACCTCCACCCACCGACGCCAAAGGCGTCGCGGTGGCTCGGTCAAGGCGGAGCAGCCCCGGCCGGCGGGTCGAGGAGGCAGGCGTGGATGAGTGGCCGAATCCGGCCTCGGCGTTGCGATGACGGCCTCGGCCTAGCGTCGTCGTGGTGGCCAGGGCACAGCTGGTGGCGTTGGAAGAGGTTGTCAAGCGTGGCGCCGACGCGGTACTAAACTAGGGGCCTAATTTGAGAGCCTTTGCTGGAGCTCAAAATCAAATTGGGTCCCGACAGATTCTGGAGTGGCCTCGAAATTAAAAAATGGGTTTTGGGGGGGGGGGGGGGGGCTGATTTACGGTTCGTTTCTAGAGTTGCTCTAACAAATCGCTGCCGCCGCACTGCTTTGTTTACAATCCATTCATGAAAAAAAAATCACGGGCAGATGGTGGCCATGGACAACTACCTCTGGTTTCAGACGGAAAGTGGCTGCAAGAGCAACGTACAACTTTTTGCCGTCGCCGCTGCCGACGGTAGTATGCATGGTCTGCAGCTGCCGTCTATCAGAATCGAACAGGAGGTCGACATGGTCTTAGATTATCTCTAAAGATCTCGACTTTAACTGCTAACCGTCTTCTTCAGTTCGCTTATGAGTAGAAAACTAGTTGGAGGCCTTGCAGTCCAACACAGTCGATGTCGAACACGTTCAGCAAGATCATGGATCGATAAAAAGAATGAGATTGGGCTGAGAAGCCCAGGAGCACTCCCCGTGGTCTGACTAGGATATATTAATCCTGGTGTTATTAGCCGATTCGTTGGCAACTTTCTCCCTCATCTGTTGGCGTCAAAACCTTCACGAATCTTAGTGATGCTGCACGGTGAAAGAAGCTCAGCCAAAGCACCAGGGAAGTAGACACTCTAGATGTCTCTTTGTGCTCGGAGTTTGACCGTAACATCATTCTTTGCGGGATGTGGTCAGTTTGGTGCTCTAGGAATGATAGAAGGGAGAAGCGAGCTTTGGCATACCGGTAGAGTTGCACGTTGGCAACCTACAGATTGGGAGTTCGACCCTCATTTCTCACAATAAAATTTCTTCGCTGGCTAGTCCGTGTTCGGGGTTTTCCGAGGCCCGAGAGCCGGTTAATTCCTCTTAACGAAAAACCGTGGGGACGGTCTTCCCCATCGGGTCTCTTTATTTTTAGGAATGATAGAAGGCACGGGAAGAAGGAATTGAAATGAAGGTTGCAGCGGCATGGGCAGCTGATGTTTGTTTCCAATTAATGGCGGCCGCGAATGCTTCACAGCCGAAGCCCCAAGGTTACAGCTGATGTGCGATGGTGCATACCACCCCTCGGAACAATCAAAGTAAACACGGATGCAGCTTTCTCCAAGGAGGATTTTACGGGTGCAACAGGCGCTGTTGTACGAGGATCGGATGGCCTGTTTCTGAGAGCGACGGCATGACGCTTGCCATCAGTAGCGTCAGCTCTAATAGCGGAGGCGGAAGCGTGCCGTGACGGGATTCGGCTAGTTTCCCTTATGCCACAGCCAATGGCAATTCTAGAAACTGATTCGCTGGAGTTTGTTTTAGCTTGGGAAAATCGTGATAACCACAAGTCAGAGATTGCGCCGATTTTGGAAGATTTACAGGAGATGGTGTCTCAGTTTGCTTCTCGGTGATGCATGTTAGAAGGACAGCGAATTATCCAGCTCATGTGTGTGTGCGAAAAATGCTAGTTCTTGTATTTCTGTGGTATAGGACTTGCAAACCCCTAGCTAGGACTGGGCAAAAAATCCAAAACCCGAACACCGAAATCGAAACCGAACCGATATAACCGATATTTTACTTTATTCGGTTAACCGAAATATATTTTGGCTACTAAAATTGAGTAATTAGGTTAACCAAAATTATTTAGGTTTTTAATATTACAAACCCAAATTAACCAAAATAAACGAACTTCTTTTATCTCATACTTTAGAAACTATTTGTTTATTTTGCTACGTGCGTAATTGCCAATTATCTAGAAGAACGATTGGTCTACAAAGATTTCATTACCACTCAACATCACATATATTAGTATTTATGACTTATTTGATTTGTTGCTATCATATCTGTATTTTTTCTAATTAATATCTTAAAAATTTTATATGAAATAGTGGTATTTTTCAAATTTAGGTTAAAACCGAAAACCGAACCGAAATATTTCGGGTAATTAGGTTCAGTTTTGAATTTTCTATAAAGAATTTTGGTTTTCAATTTTATTAAAACCGAATTTTCATGATACCGAAATAACGGAACCGTAATAATCGCATAAACCGAACGCCCAGCCCTACCCCTAGCTTCTTGTTTAGGCCCCTACAACATGATTGTAATTTGGTGGTCTAATGAATGAAGAAGTTTCTCCCAAGAAAAAAGGAAGGTCAACTCCCTTACGTACGCACGATCATTAATAGTGTATATAATGGCTTATATGTATTCATTTATTTGTAAAGGAAAACTTAAATTGGATGATCAGATGCATATGTATCTAAATCAACTATACATATGTACATGACCTGCGAAAGATTGTTCATAATATTTGGCAGATTAAGATCAAAACAAGAACTGTTAGCACACGTGGCTAAGAGTTCATAATCTGCAGCAGAATAAGAATCAAACCATTATTATTTTACATGGCGGTAAAATCATGAGCCTAATATTTTATAGATTTAACCATACTTCATAAAAAAAGATTTATCTCAACAAAATAAGAGAGTAGAATTGGTGTAACATGGATCTTTGAAAGAAAATGGGCAGAGTCATGAAAAGTTGCTATGGATGGACGGAGGAGGAAATAAAAAAGGTAATAATATGGGTCATGTCAAGGTGGCGAGCAAACAAAAAATGCTTAGGAGGCTATTCTGTTTGTTATTATATCTAGTTTCATCCAGTAAGACGTCAATGTAGGTGGCATACACGTATTCTTGATATGAAGATGATGACATAATATGACACCCAAGTCTAGGGACATGGCTCTAGCGGCCCTAGTTTTACAACTGAGTAGCATGTTTGTTATATTCATAATTAATTTATAATTACGAGGAAAAAGGTATGACATTTATTCACTTCCACAGGGAGTCGAACTTGAGATTTGAGGAGGTGCTATCGGAGCCTCAATCACTACGCTGAAGACACTTTTGCTTTTTTTTTTACGTCTTCGTGCAAACTGACTGTGTGCCTTTCGCGAAGCTTCGTCCCCCCCCCAGGTGGGGTCCACGTCGTCCTGCTCTATGTTCTCTCTCCCTACATTACTTCCACTCCCATCCTCTCTCTCTAGGCCCTCCCCGACCTCCATCCCACCGCCGGCCTCTCTCTCTTTGATATGAGTTTAGTATGGAGTTTTGATTCTAAGTTTGGGAGGAAACTTGTCATTGAAGTTTCGATTCAACTTTGATTCCAAGTTTCAACGAAACTTTTTTGGGTAAACTTGTGATTAAAAGTTTGGATTGAACTTTGATTTCAAAGTTTTGATGAAACTTTTGAGTTTTGAAACTTTCCAAAAATGGAATGTTTGCGGTTGCAAAACTTCTAATTTTTGGAAAGTTCCTCCTCCTATCTCAAAATTTAATCGGTGATCTCCTCCAGATTAGGATCCCCCACCAATAAGTCCGTGTCTCTGCCAGGGGAACAGCCTTGTCTTCCACCAACGGCTGGCGGCACTGTGTTTGCTTCATTCTGTGGTGTTCCGCTCCTTCCTGCCGTCGGACTCCCCTAGTACATGAGGCCTCCTTGGTTGACAGGAGAGCGTGTGTACCTCCCGCGGCGGCGATCTCAGCCACCACTAGCACACCGTAGTTCCATGGCTGACGCCCATGTGTGATATGGCATTGTGCCTAGTGCCGGGTTCGAGTGACTTTCGACACCCGAAGGTGGCACTGTGTGTTTGCTTCATTCTGCAGCGTGTGCCTCTTCTTCTTGTGCCCGTCATGCACTCGCGCTCCCCTAGGATATGAAGCCTTGGTCGACAGCAGAGCGTGTGGCGATCTACCTCCTCCCATAGCGATGATCTCAGCGACCACTTGCACAGCATAGTTCCATGGCTCACGTCCATGTTGCACTGAGGTACCAATACGACACCGAAATCATGGTCCCTGATGCCAACAAGTCAGTGTCTCCGGACTCCAGCGAGAGGAACGGCTTTGTCTTCCACCAACGGCTAAAACGCCTCACAAGTGCGGAAACTGTCGGTGCTCGAGTCGATCGGCCGCATGTCTGTCTGCCGGAGGAAGCCCACACCCACACCCCTAGGCTTTGATTCAGAGGCGTGAAGTAATTTTGCTGGTCGCGTGGTGGAAGAAATTTGCCAGGATATGAAAAGCACTAGTATTATGTTTGATCTCCAGACATTAATTGTTAAAGAAAGATTACAAGTTTGACTCGTGCAAATAATCGATATCCCAATTGTTGGAGTGCCATATTAATAGGTGCACGCAACACCTTCACGTCCTTGTCTCGCATCTCTACAGGATCATGCGATCGTCACGAAAGGGCAACCGTTCTTTTGTTTCCTCTGTCTTTTCTTTTCATCTCTTTTGCAAAAGGAAAAGAGAAAATGTAGTCTCACTACTCACTCTCAGAAAAGAAGAAGAAGAAGAAGAAGAACCATGTCTCGTTCCAAGGTAAGGACTAAGGGTGATGATGTTCCCTACATAAAACAAATTAAGCTAGTATATATGTGCAAAGAGACGACATTGCGGAGCAGGGAGAAGGCGTGGTCCCTCTAACCTTAACGTCGTCGTGAAAGCATTCCAAAGCAGCAGCCAAAAAAAGGTTGACAAGTCCCGTTCCGCCGCTCTTGTGTGACGGGCACCACCAATTCGTCCGCATTGGGGACGGACCCTTGTCCCGTTCCGCAGCTAAGGCAAGAAGCTAGCTCGCCGGCGGCGGCGACGCCCGGCAGAGCGGGCACGTGGGCCGCCGCCGCAGCCACTGGTCCACGCACCGCTGGTGGAACGCGTGCTGGCACTCGGGGAGCAGCCGGAGCTCGTCGCCGTCCGCGTACTCCGCCTGGCACACCGCGCACCGCGCCGCCGTGTCGCCCGCCGGAATTATTATTGCTCCTCCTCCTCCTCCGGCGCCCTGCTTCTTCGTCTCTTCGTCATCCTCCTCCTCCTTCTCCTTCTCCTTCTCGCCGGCGCCGTGCTGACGATGAGAAGAAGCGGAGGAGAAGACCAGCGTCGGGTACGCGGCCAGCACGGCCTCGTCGAGCCCGGCGGCGCCGCCGCCGCGGCCGAGCTCGACGTCGTGGCCCAGCGCGTCGCTCCGCTGCGACGGCGACCGCTGCCGCCGGCGCGACCAGAAGAAGGTGAAGGCCGAGACCACCACGAGCGCCGCCATGGACGCCGCGATCAGCAGCGCGTCTCTGGACATGGCCGCCGCCGCGCGCGCCCAGCATCCAAACGCAACCAACCAGCTCGATCGGCTCGCTCTCCTCACGTCTCTGTCTCACGCGTGTCTCTTGCTCTCACTTCTGCGCTTTTATACGTGCCCGTGCGCCGAGATTCGTGCGGACACTACCAGCGTCCCAGCCGTCCGCGATGACACGACGCGCTAATCGGGTCATTAGTAATTCAGGAGACGTGCTAATGACCAGGTTTAGGTGCCCGTAATTATCAACTAATCCTTTTACCGCTGTTTTGTTCGTTGCTTGCAGCGAGAGCTATTCTTCTTCATGCACACGCTCCTCATCAGACCAACGTACCGTCACCAAAATTCTCAAGAATTTTCAACTCCTCGACTTGTTATTTATTCTTCTAGAGTGATTTTGTGGCATATCCGTGTCGAGTTACGAATGGCGCCGCGACAGCTAAAAAGTTTGCTTCCTTGCCAACAGTGTAGATATTTATACACAAGAACGGGAGAATGGGGTGCTTAAGCACGCGATTACGACGGCAAAGCACGGATTTAATTACGCAGGGAATGGGATCTCTGTAGCTTGATCTGACAGGAATGGATATCTCGCTTTTGTTTGTTTGGAATCCGGATTCGTTTTGTTTTCCTTTTGCCAGGATTCCAATCAGGATTCTAAATCAGCTGAATTAACAAGTCGGTGGACCAAATCAGCACCCAACCTGCTGTAGCCCACCTAGTGAGACACCTGGGGTAACCCGGTCAATGGCCTAGATATATTTCAAACTCCACCACCTGAGGATCATTGTTTACGCGTTTCCACACGGCGGAATTCAGTACTCTAATCTTTACATGTTCGGAATGCAGATGTTTACAAGAGCAAACAGGGCAGCTCTCTGACATAATTCTTCGTCAAAAAGTTCCTCCCAATCAAGCAGTATGGTGGATGGTGGATTTACAGTATGATTTTCAATTTTGTGGCATTGGTACGGTGGATATACAGTACGTATGATTTTGAAGCAGTGCTTTGTGGACTATTTAAACAGAGAAGTCTACCACGCGTACGGCAAAAGATCCGTTGCTTGTGCAGATGGACATATGATGTCTGAATCTTGGAGAATTAAACCGGATTTAATCAGTCTGACGTCTCGGCTTGAATTGGTAAAATACTACATGTTGACGTGTTTGAACGTGAGATGGGCTGGGTTACAAGACTTATTGGACTTTTAGACATGATTGATCCTTAAACGCACGAGCAAATCTCAATTTTTTTAATCAAACTTGCTCCATTTTTATCCTTCTTTCTGGTTAGGAAGAAACTGAGCGTTTCCTTTTGCTTTCCACGAGCGTTCGTTGACCATGCATGTTCCTTTGTTTCAACCTCTCAAAAGGAACCGTGGAGTTATTTGTGCAAGAGAAAGTAGTGTTTGGCAGGTGCAGCTAATTGCATTTCAGACATAGTGTTTCGACTTTGGCCATCTCAGATGCAGGCAAAATTTAAAACTTAACGCAACTCGTGACCTATTGGCATTTGGAGTTTGCTCAGATCAGGTGCAGCAAAAAAGATTAAAACTCAATGCAAATCGAGAGCTACTGCCTCATTGTGCTCCTGGCCTTTGGTTCCTAATCATTGTCAGAAGCTTATTGGCCAAAAAGAAAGAAGTCGTTGTCCGAAGCAACTTGATGTGTAGTAGCAATCAGAGAAGATCCTTTGACTGGATTCACTTGATGGTGTGGTATAGTATTTCATTTGTCGCACTAGAAAGATTATAATACAACCACTCATCATTTGCATTTGTTCACAGCTAGTAGGCTGATGACATCTCCAGTGCCATCTGGGGATCCTCATTTCTTGAGCTCTTCACCTCTATTGAAAGAAATTTCAGACAAAAGTTCTTCAGTTTATTAGCAGTCGATCACCAAAACATCCTTTATCGCCTCAAGTCCTCTCTAATCAGGTTTTAATCTGGTCATGAGCTCACTCTTTCAGCCATGGTCAGTGCATGCGAGAAACTTCCACCTTCTCCCAAGTCCCAACTGGATGTAGCTACTGGTCCAAGTCTCTGTCACGTATAAACTCATGCACCAAATGTTTGAAATCATGTCACCTAAGATCCACGGTTGAACAGGCTGCAATGACTTTTACAAGGTTGCGAATGTTTCTCATCAGCGCTCACATTCAGCTAGGAAACTTCGCTCCACACCATGCAGCAAAAAGATTCAGAAATTTTATTGCAACTTGCTGATTTTCATGATCTAGCATCACTCTACATACTCATCCAATGCTTCCAACACCTGTGCAGTTCAGCATAGGATAATTTCCAGTGCAGTTCCATCAACTCTGTGGCCATCAACAGGAGACCCATTGACTGGATTCAATGGATAGTGAGATACTGTATTTCATTTGTCGCTCTAGAAAGATTATCATTTAGACACCCGTCATTAGCATTTCTTCACAACAATAAGGCGAAATGCTTTGTGTAGGTTCAAAGGTTAGTTTCTTTTTTTCTTTACCCTTTTTGCTATATATATTACCACAGTAGGGGTTCCCTTATCGTATTTCCCTCTAATACAAGGAGAAAGGCATCTACAGAGAGCACATAAAGATTATTTTTTGTCATCTGAGAAAAAAATTAAACACCCTACTCATCATGAACATCATTAACCATGATTTACTCTCCACTGACCAATGGGGCGAGCAATCCTAACCTATTGAGCTACCTTCATCTCTGTCGCGAGAAATTTCAAACTAAGTTTCTCCTATTTATTAACAGTCGTTCACCAAGGCATTTTTTGTAACCTTCAGTTCTCTAATGGCATTTCTGATGTCCATTCTTGTCCTGGAGGATATCTGGGAGCACTGCAAACCTACTCGAAAGATTGATGTCATGCACTCTTGCAGCTTTTTAGTGCCACTTTCATTGCAAAATCCATCCCCTTTACTGAGAAATCCATTGTCCAGCGGCAGTATAATTGGATCAACTATTTCCATTATCCTCTCAGGGTAACAAGCCAAAACATAGTTTTGAAGAGTTTGGCCTTCCTGGAATAAGCTATCAGACGGTCTCTTTCCAGTGAACATCTCAAACAAGAGAATTCCATAACTGTACATATCTCCTTGGATGGAAACATTGCTATCCATCCCATATTCTGCAGGTTACAGTCAAATCATTAGATAAAGCAAGAAACTTTAATTTGATTACCAAACCATAAGAAAACATAAATCGAGCAGTGGGTTTACAGCACCTGGAGGGATATATCCAATGGTGCCCCTGATTCCCGCTGAAGTAGTACTTTCTTCTGCCGAATTGTTTACCGTCTTACGAAGGAACCGTGCCAGTCCAAAATCCCCCACATGTGCGACGAAGTCATTATCGAGAAGAATATTGCTTGGTTTCAAATCACAGTGCACAATGGGCATCTGACCATGATGGTGCAGGTAGTCGAGGGCCTCAGCGACATCAAGCGCAATGTTCACCCTCTGAGACATGGTCAGCCTCCTACTGGGTGCTTCATCTTCTGTTACAAGATTGTGGTGCAGCCAATTATCTAGGTCCCCGTTAGGCATGAATTCATAGACCAATGCTTTGAAATCATTCCCATGGTGGTCGACACTTGAGCAAGCAGTGACGACCTTAACAAGATTTCGATGGCGAATGCTTCTCAGGACATGACATTCAGCCAAGAAACTACGCTCAGCTCCATGTTGCAGAAGGTTAATAACCTTGATCGCTCACACATTGTGAATCTGGGCTCATAGTCCCTCTATACACTGATCCAAAGCTTCCTACTCCTAGTCTATGAGATTACATGGGGAAAATTGATTTGTCGCTTTCTGTATATCCTCAAAAGAGACTTGCCAATATTGATACAAGGGAGGGGCGTTTGGGACCCTTCGTCGACTCCTTGAACTAAATGGCCTAGATAGTACCACATGCAAGGAGAATGAGAAGTAGAGACGTAACTCCAACAACAATGCATATAAGCAGCACTCTCCTTGACCTCTTCTTCATATGAGACCCTTCGAATGTGCATTGGGGCAGATGTAAACTTTGAATACCTCCACAGACCTTCTTATTACCATCTATGTATAATGCACTTGCATTACTAAAGACCCCTTTTACTGGAACAGGTCCTTCAAAATTGTTATAGGACAAATTCAGGTATTCTAAGTTTGGCCAGTCTCCAAAGAAATTAGGAACAGAACCAGATAAATTGTTTCTTGCAATGTTTAATTTTTGTATTCCTTGCAAGTCGCTGAAGGATTGCGGAATGACACCTTGGAGAAGGTTCTCCTGCAGCTCGAGATCAACTAGCTGGACACATTTGCCTAGAGTTAGGGGGATATCTCCAGATAGTTTATTTGCTGACAGGTCTAGCAATACAAGATTCGTCAATTTGCCTACCTCTAGTGGGATTTGGCCAGTGAGATAGTTGTGTGAAAGACCCAGAAAATTGGTTAAAGAGGAGAGACTAACAACTTCCTCCGGTATTGCACCACTAAGCTGGTTACCTGAGAGAACTAGACTAGCAATTTCTTGCAACTTCGCTAAGCTTGCGGGTATGGATCCCTGCAAGTTGTTCATGAAGACATAAAGTGTGGAAAGACTTGTTAGGTTGCCTAATGTAGGAGGAATTTGCCCAGAGATATTGTTCTTCGACAAGTCTAAAGCTACTAAGTTGTAAAGCTCTCCAATTGTCTGTGGTATGCTACCTGTTAGGAGGTTACCACTGAGATCAAGAATGGCAAGGTTGGAGAGCTTCCAAATATCCGAAGAGATTGCTCCGTGAATTTTGTTGTCATCTAGGTAAAGTTTTTGCAACGATGTGGATAGATTGACAAGAGAAGGTGGGAACACACCTTGGAAATTGTTTGAAGCAAGAGAGAGATGGAAAAGCCTAGTACAGTTTGACAAGAACATAATCAACTCCCAATCAGTTGACTACCGATCCTCCAGATGGTTGTTGTCCAGTGAGAACACCTCAAGGTTCTTCAGGTTCTTGCCTACATCCGACGGCACTGTTCCTTCAAGCTCATTGTTACCAAGCTGTATATACTTGAGCTGAGACGCGTTCACTATGGAGCGGGGAATTCGCCCGCTCAATTGGCAGTCATTGAGGATGAGATTCTGGAGGTTCGGGAGAGTGAAACCGATATCAAACGGCAGAACACCTGAAAGAGCACTATTGCCGGACAGTTCAAACGTAGAGACCGATGATATATTAAACAAGCTTGTTGGGATGGCGCCACTAAGCTGGTTATAAGCTAAATCAAGAGACCGGAGCTTTGTCAACCATGCGAAAGAATCTGGTACCTGACCGCTAAGTGCATTAGTATCCGCAAACAAGTCCTCCAGCAAGGAGAGGTTACCGAAAGATGGCGGGATGCCTCCGGTTAGATTGTTCAAGTACAATCCTAGGTATGTGAGCTTGGAGAGTGAGCCGAGCGACGGTGGGATTGCGCCAGAGAGCTGGTTTGAGCCGACGTCCAGGACCTCCAGGTCCTGGAGATAGCTCAAGTTGGCCGGGATCTTGCCCACGAGGCTGTTGTACTCCAGCTGCAATATCCGGAGCTTGGAGGCCCGAGCAAGGGACGCTGGGATCATGCCTTGCAAGGAGTTGTGGCGAAGGTCCAGGTACAGGAGGCGAGGCAGGAAGCCGAGCTCCCATGGCACGTTGCCCGACAAGGAGTTGTGTGAGAGGTTGAGCATGCGGAGGAAGGTCAGGTTGGCAAGGAGAGGGGAGATGGTGCCGGTGAGCTTCGACGACGGCAGCTCCAGCGAGGTGACACGGCCAGGATGTTGCCGGGTGTGGCACCCCACGCCTCTCCAGCTGCAAAAATCGGTAGAGTTGGTGGTGTTTCCCTTGCCGGAGGTCCATGAGGAGAACACGTTATGTGGATCACTGATGATGAGAGCCTTGATGGAGAGCAGAGCCTGCTCGTCCACAGCGAGCAGAGGTGAAAGAGAGGAAGAAGACTGGGACTGATTGGAAGCAGCATGTGTGGTATGACCGGTGCCGATCAGAGCAGCAACAAGGAGTATTGTGCACATGGATTTGCAAGCCACGGAAGGAAGATGTACATTGGTGATGGCATCCATTCTTGCAATGGATCACAAATGCTGGAACCAGAACCAGCTTGTGCTGCTATGATATACGCACGCACAGAAGTCCTGCCTCCTATCGCCCTGCACATATCTCATACGGCAGCTCCAGATGGGCAGCAACGCAGATTTTTTCAGCGTGCTCAGACGCGAGACACTTTCTCTCGGGGGTTCTGGGATTCTGGCTGGTCGTATGCGGCGGCGCTCGAGCGTCACCGTCGTTTAGAGGAAGAAGACTATACTAGGATACGCTGTCAACCAACAGTTAAGCAGTCCGAATCTTCAATAGCATTCTGCCGTACGTACGAGTACGTATACAAGACGTGTTCATGACGTTATTTGTCAAGCGTTGCCACTTAACGAAACAACGTTATCACTCCTAATAAATGTGATTGCAGCTGTCCACCTTCTTCTGAAAGAAACGTCATTGAACATTTGCTAGTACTTCACTGTTGGGAAACGAGTAGTCTTGATCAACAAAAACAAGAAAGAAACGAGTAGTCTTCAACTTTTCTAGAGGTTGTGCCATTGTGTTTTTCACTTGTTCACACTATGCTTGTGCAGGTCAAGACTTGTCAAGACTCGTTGTTGTGGTGCCTGTGCCCCTCTCTTGTCCATTGGTCCAGCCGGCACTACAGAACCGGCAGTGGATCAGTGACATTACCGGTTCGGTGCTGGTAATGGGAAAAAAGGTTAAGGGGATTGATCAGTTCACAAACTCTGAAGACACAATCCTCTGGCATTGGACGAGCTCCCATGAGTACTCAGCGAAATCGGCTCATGCCAAATTCTTCTACGGATGCACACATTGGGCCGGTAGGCAGTGGTGGAGCCAGGGATTCTACCTTGGGAGGGGCCTGAGTATGAAATCTATGACACCAGGGGGCTAATATCAACTTTTTTCTTAATCTACATGGCAAAATTGTAGGTAGCAACTATGGCAAACCTAGGAACCACCCAAAGTAAAATTCTTGTGTGGAGTAGTGTCACCGTCATGAACGACTCGTGCAAAAATATCTGCGTCCAAGCCCCGGAAACAGCGTAGGACTTCACTGCTCAGTCGCTGTCTCGCTGAGTCGCCAACGAGGTATGGTGGGAAACACTCAGTTGGGTCGCCCTCCAACAGCGATTTCCAAAATGGTGTCCGATCCCTTCCATGTTGGTTTTGATATACAACTCTGCATTGCTGTCCAAATCCACAATGTGAGTAAAAAAACTACGGGAATGATCGAACACTCTGTTCCCGCTTGTATCAGGGTGGAAAGCATGCATGCATCAGTTGCACAACTGGTGGCAGTGATCACCTTGACATGTGTATTAGGTTTACTCCTTGAATGTGTTAATTGAATCAGACGGTTGCCCCGCATTATGTATTGGTCATCAACCTTTCTTCTTCTTAATACAAAGATATGCAAGTCTCGTGCATATTCTAAAATAAGGCTCACATAACTGACCACGTTTCAGCACTCCTGATGCTTAAAGCCTTAAGTAGCGTTGTTTCTATAATCTGTACTACACAAATTTCGCACCGAACGGTGTAAATACAGCTATCTAGTCGTCATTAATCTCACTCACTGCGGTTAGAGATCTGATGATCTCTCTTGTAATCATCCTTGCTCTCGGTGATTCCTCAGTGCATCGCAACGCGACCCGGAAAACCAACAACAGGCACTCCTCCAGACTCCCCTCGTCCATTTCCGCCTCTTCCTGCTGCAAGAGTGCTTGATCAACTACTTCCATGACTCTCTCAGGATACGCCGCCTCGATATAGCTGCGGATGTTGTGACCTCTCTGGAACAAGGGGTCTGTTGGCCTCTTTGCAGTGAACATCTCGAGCAGGAGAACCCCGTAGCTGTAGATGTCACCTTCCACTGATATATCACTGTTCATTCCATACTCTGAAATGTTGAACAGAAAAGAGTCATCAAATGCAATGTTATTCAACAGTGTGTTAAGTCACGTGTGATGTGAAAATGGAATAGTGGTAGTTGGGATGCTAATTACCTGGTGGAATGTAACCTATGGTACCTTTGATTCCAGAGGTGCTACTTGAGTATTGTAACAAGGAATTGTTTGCTCCCTGAACTAACCGTGATAGCCCAAAGTCACCTACATGGGCCACCATGTCATTGTCGATAAGGACATTGCTTGGCTTGAGATCACAGTGAACAATGGGTACTTCACCATGGTGGTGAAGATAGTCAAGAGCCTTAGCCACATCTAGTGCAATGCTCACTCTTTGAGCCATGGTTAGTTTGCGGAAGGAATTCACACCTTCCTCAACTGGATGTAGCCACTTGTCCAAGTCTCTGTTAGGCATGAACTCATACACCAAAGCTTTGAAATCATGTCCGTTATGATCCACAGTTGAACAGGCTGTGATGACCTTAACAAGATTGCGGTGTCGAATGCTTCTCAGCGCCTCACATTCAGCTAGGAAGCTCCGCTCCGCACCATGCTGCAGAAGGTTCAACACCTTTATAGCCACTTCCTGATTTTCATGGTCTAGTGTTCCTCTGTATACCGAGCCAAAGCTTCCAACACCTATGAGATTAGCCTCAGAGAACCCATCAGTAGCCATCAGCAGGTCATCATATGATAACCTGAGGTGTGGTTCCATCAAGTTTGCCGCTTGAGTTGTCTCATTAGTCTGCACATGTGGCTGCTTTAGTGATTTCCGAGCACACATCACAAAAGTGCACGTGATGAGGACTAGAGCCACGAAAGATCCCATGGTAATAGAGACGATCAGTATAGTTCTTGACTTGTTAAAGCTCTTAACGGAGTAATCAGAACCAAGACATTTTGGTAACTGTAACTCCGAAACACCACCGCAGACTTTGTTCCCGGCAACAGAGAAATTTCTTGAATCATTGAACACTCCTCTTGTTGGTACTGATCCATCAAACTGGTTGTAGGACAGATTCAAGTACCGCAAGAACTGCAATTCTGCCAGGGAATCTGGAATTGATCCAGACAAGTTATTCTGTGACAGATCCAAGTATTGAAGCCCTTTCAAGGAGCTGAGTGATTTGGGAATCATCCCAGCAAGCCGATTTCCCTGCAGAAAAAGGTACTCCATCCCTTGGCACTGGGAAAGTGTTTGTGGTATCTCTCCTGACATCCTATTGTTTGACAAGTCTAGTACACTAAGGCTGCTCAATCTGCCTACTTCTGAAGGGATTGGACAGGAGAAAAAGTTGTGAGACAGGTTGAGGAACAGGGTTAGCGAGGAGAGATTAAGCACCTGCGTGGGTATCATGCTGGTAAATTGATTGTAAGATAAGTCCAGAACTATGATATTTTTCATGACTCCAAAGCTCTCAGGTATGCTTCCTTGGAGTTCATTTTGTGACAGATCCAGTAAAGCAAGCTGAGTAAGGTTTGAAACAAGCATAGGTGGAATCTCACCTGATATTTTGTTGCCAGAAACATCTAGCGCAATCATGCTGTGAAGACCACCAATGGTGTCCGGGATGGTGCCACTCAGCGCATTATCAGCAAGCGCAAGAGCGCGAAGATTGCCTAACTTGCCAATTTCCAGGGAAATTGTACCACTTATATTGTTTGCATTCATATAGATCTTTTGTATCCCAATGCTTAGATTGGCAAGAGAAGGAGGAAAAACACCTTGAAACCTGTTACTAGAAAGGCCCAGTGCACGCAGCTTACTACAATTTCCTAGTGCAGCAATCAGAGGCCAGTCCTTGTCCCACTTGTCCTCAAGCAGGTTGAAGTCCAGGTTCAGCACCTCAAGATCCTTCAGCTTGCCAATGCCAGGTGGCACGATTCCCTGCAGAGTGTTGCCATGAATCTGGATAAAACGGAGTCCTGTTGCATTGCCTATTGATGATGGGATATGCCCTTTGAGCTGGCAGTTGTATAGAGAAAGGAATTGAATTCTCGGCAGAGTGATACCAATGTCAAGAGGCAGCACACCGGAGAGATCATTGTTTCCTAAGTCAAGTGTTCTGAGGGATGATATGTTAAACAATGAGGCTGGAATTGTGCCTCTAAGGCCAGCAAAAGCTAGCCTCAGGAAGTTGAGCTTGGTGAGTCTCCCTAGACCATTTGGTATGTCACCGCCAAGGTCATAATTCTCACTGGCATCAAATGCCAAGAGTGATGAGAGGTTGCCCAATGATGGGGGAATACCACCAGTGAGGTTGCTCCGATGAAGACCCAAGAACTCAAGCTTCAACAATGTCCCAAACGATGGTGGAATTCCATTGGACAGGCTGTTCACACTGACATTAAACACCCGGAGTTCCTGACAATAGCTGAAGTTCGATGGAATCTCACCGCGCAATCCATTTTGTTGTAACTCCACATGGGTGAGACAAGCACAATTGGTAACTGATGCAGGTATCTTACCTGTGAGGGAATTCCCACCAAGGCTGATGACCTGGAGGTGAAGAAACATGCCAAACTCTGAGGGGATGCTGCCATGGAGGTTGTTGCTACTGAGGTTGAGTGTCTGGAGGAAGGATAGGTTGACTAGACTGGGGCTAATCACACCTGTCAGATTGGATGACATGAGCTCCAGTGCAGTGACTCGGCCAGGGTGCTGCCTGGAGAGGCATGACACGCCGCTCCACCGGCAGACGTTGTTGGTTGCATTGCCGCTACCATTGGTGGGAATCCATGTAACAAGAACCCCGCTCGGGTCGCTAGAGATGGAGGCCTTGAATGCAAGCAGCGCTTGCTCATCTGAAGACTGGGCTACACACATAGGAAGGAGAACAACATGGATGAGAAAATTGGTTAGGAGCAGGAATCTGCAGTTGATAATGCTAGAGATGCCCTTCCTCCTGCTATTGCCCCACATGCTCGGCTGCTTTCTTCCTATGAAATTTGTGCTTTCAGTTTTGCAAGACAACTAGGTGGTTGAAATTACTACTCTTTAAATAGTGCATTGTACATCAAGCTAATGGGCATGATTTCTCGCAAATCCTTTTCAACAGCCAGCCTTCATTAGTTAAACATGTGCAGCAAATGTATGTCCGCGATACTTGATAGAAGTAGCGATCAACTATGACCTAATTAATATCCTGACATAGACTAAACTAAAAACATGTGGTTTGTGTTCTCATAAACCATGAAAGTTATCTGCAAGCCAGATGAGTTACATTTCCCCTCAAAGAATGTGATAACCAAAGGGACCAGTTTTAATCTGTCATTTCTGAAAAAGGGTAAGCAACGCTCAGCTGATATTGGTATGAGATTAGTTGCATTCTATATAATCAATCAATTTATTCCAATTCCTACTTATTTCATCTATTTATGGAAAAGGAAATTTTAAAGAGTGTAATTTCCTTGAGATATTTGACGAAACCTACCAATAAATTCTAACACATCGGGCAGGTGAGAACAAAGCTCTGTACTTTCAGACAACTATAAGACATCAAACCAGGATCCCACACCTGTTCAAATTGAGATGCCATTTTGGAAGTCAATGAAAATGGTGGTCAACGAAAAATCAAACCCATGGGACACACCTGTTCAAATTCAGATGCCATTTTGGAAGTCAATGAAAATGGTGGTCAACGAAAAATCAAGCTTATGTCAAGCATGTAATCTTGCAAGAATTCATGTTTCAAAATTAATCTTCCGATAGTAAAAAAGGTGATCATAAGTACCCGCTGATGACATCTTTAGAATTGATTATCAATAATAGTTCTTGACTTCTGTACACACAGAAACTTAAAGGACAGCAGGTGGTACTCAGATGAGAGATGACCATCCAACTACAGCCTAGTCCAAAAGGTGCTTGAATACAACGTGCAGGCAACAAAAACGCCCTATGAAAATATGTCAAAATGAAGAAGAATCATGCCATGCGCCTGTTCCCTCTTGTGGAGAAGTAAAACGTGGATTAGTTGGAACCACGTAGCCATCTTATTCATTGTTTTCTTCTGTGGTCCTTCACTAGTTTGAATAGCTAGCTATTAACTTGGCTGCACTATCCTTCTCTAATCAAAGTAGGCACAAGTATAAAAAGAATGTTGGTCTGATTTCAGCCACAACAAATCAATGTTCACCCCTGTTCTGATGAATTATGTTCATTTGATTACAAAAGTAATTGTATCATGTAACTCAATTACTAATGCGAGTAACCATAGAGGAACCAAACTGCAAACTGTTGCGTATCATTCCATATGCTGATCCAGGCCACACCTTGGCGTTAGTTGCATCATTTCTAGTGGACTGTAAGCATGAGGCTGGGCACTCACCGGGAGATGGGTGCGGACGTCGTCGGGCATGGGGTAGGCGCGGCAGTCCAAACTCAAAGATCCCAGCGTCGCAGTCGCAGATACGGCCCACGCCGGTCCTCTTCCTCGTCGTCCCCGCCGCCGCCGACGGCCATTAGGCCACGAGAGGGATACGCTCCAGCCTCCAGCAGTGAATCCAAAAATGGTATGTGGAAACAGCGGAGCAGCCGAGGACACGGGACGGCGGGCGGCAGCTCTGTCGGCGGTAGCAGCGGAGGCCGCCGGAGGGGCATTGGCGCCGCCGCGTGCCGGGATCGTCAGAGAGGTTCGCTAGATGTCCTGGATCTTTTTGAGCCGTGCGATCTAGCATGTGCGGTTCAGACTTCAGACGAAGAGACGAGTACACCGACGCCGACAAATTTTCTGAAAACACCCTCCAACAAGCGTATTCTTCAAACGGGCGCCAAATTTGATCGCGATTAATAATCGTCATCCCTGACCTGGTTTCATCTCAACCGTTGGTTTGACCCTCTGTGGCCCAGATCGCGTCTAAGTATAACTGGCGGCGCATATTTGTAAACAAACCCGTCAACGGGACGACTGCAACATTTTTTACTTAGATACCAGGGGCCACAGGAAGAACAATAAGGGTGTGTTCGTTTCCAGGTATATAATTTTTAGAGGGATCAAATCAAAGATAATTTTATCATTTTGAGTACTTAAATAAAGTCTAATCTCGAAACTAATTGCAGACTCCCTATCTAATTCACGAGACTGAATCCAACGAGGATAATTATGATGTTATTAGAAGATGTTTACTGTAGCATCACTGTAGCAAAACATAGATTAATTATGATTATTAGATTCGTCTCGCAAATTAGAGGGGTCGTGACATAGGTTTTGTCATTAAATTAATAAAAGATCTTACTAAATAGTAAGATTCTCTTTGATGTGATGGGTATAATTTTTAGAGGACGAGAAACGAACAGGGCCTAAAACACCAAGGACCTTTGCAGAAAAGGTGTTCTGGCACTGCCAACAGCAACAGCTTTTGGTTTGTTTTGTACCCAAAAGAAATTCCTGCAAAGTACAATGCAAAAAGGAGCAGCAGTTAGAGCTCAATCCAAAGCGGCGGCGAAAGCGAGAGGGGAACGGGTGGCCGGCGTCTGGTTTAGTCGGTGGCGACTCCGGCTCCTCTCACTGCCTAGTGCCTACACATTCTGCGGAGGTAGAGTCCTTCCTTTCGATTCACAAGAAGCCGTTTGTTTTGATGTGATTTGAGGAATTTTGGGAGCAAATCGAGTTTGTTCGCGTGACTTTGTGAGTAGAGGCTTTTGCTGTTCTTGGGGCGGTGATTGATTCCTCTTTGATCCATGTTTTGCTCAGAGTCGACTTGGTCTGCCCGATTGGTAGACCTCTTTGTGTAGCTTGCATTTTCCTCGTGATTTTTCGTCCCCTTCGGTCGGGGAGATTAGAATTGACCCCATTATTGATTCTTCCGGCAGACTTGTTACTCACATTCCGTGTTCTTTTGGGCATATGAAGCTATGTTTTTCTTGCAAAGGGTTTAGACTTCAGACATCTGTTGCAAAGATGTCTCTTTCTTCGATCTGAAGTTCAGAACCTTTGCAAAATTGTCTCATTCGCTGTTTGGAGACCGTTTGCAGTCCCTGACTGCCAAGAGTCAAGATGGGGTTAGCATGATTTGGTTTGGCTGTGGTGGTAATCTGGCCTAGATTAAAGACAAGTGGCACCTCCCAAACTTTTAACCCCAATGTTATGTTTCTGCTCAAATTTCTGAACACTGCAGCACTAATAACATTAATATTCTGATATACAGGTCCTAGCTGCTGAGGAAAGCCTATCATGGGCATTTCATCCAAGTGGATCAAAACACTTGTTGGGATAAAAAAGCATGATAAAGGGCGAAATGCTGAATGTAGTGCCTCGGTAAGACAACTGGTATTTATTGAGTTGATGCATGGTGCACCAGTTTAGGTCCCTAAAATTTGGTCTGTGTTTCCAATTTTTTGTACTCTGTTAATGCCATTTCATTGTCACCCTTTAACGAGATAAAAAGTTTATATGTGTGTAACCTTGAAGAACGAGGGCAGCATGGTTGGTTTATTGAAACCCAGTTGAGGTCTGAACTAATGTTGTTGTTGACATGTCTTTGTCATCTGACATGACATCCATTAAAGACTGTTGCTCAATTGTTCTTTTTCATTATCAACAATATCACATGTAGGCCAAGTAAATTCCAGCATTCCTTTGAAGACATGCATCCTGTATCTTATTTTGCGTACTGTATATCATGTAGTCCTTATCTGCATATAGTCTGTAAACTGTATTGATGTTGCTGAAGTCCTTTTTTTGCTGAATATTGATGATATTTTTCATTTTTAGCTGGTTCAGTTAAGTGGATACCATAATGACTATTCTGTTGCCATGTTTTTTCCTTCCCTTATTTTTATTACATGAATTGAGCAAATAGAAAGATCAGAGATAGCTGAAAACAGTTCTGTGTTGGGCCTGGTAGTGGACAGTCATGTAAGTGGTTGAGGTGCTTTAAATATCTTGCTTGATAGTCATAATTTCATTCTGTATTAGCACTACCAATCCTTGGTGGTGCTCTTGCTTCACATATCACTATTAAATGTTCTGGTAGTTTTGATTCACCTTCTATGTTATGAATGTAGTTTTGATTAATTTTTCTATGTTGCTTCATAAGTCGCATTTATACTTTTTAAAATTGCAGAGGAGCTCTGCAGCCCAATTGCTACATCAACAAAAGCATTCTGTAGATACAGGAGATGCCCTTGCAGTTGAAGAACAAGCTGAACCATTGACTGGTGACAACAAAGTGACAGTATCAAATTTGGTTTCCTCACCAAGCACATCTCTGCAAGTTCCTCCAACTGAACTTTATACAAAGGAGCATGAGGCTGCAATAGTTATTCAGTCAGCCTATCGAGCATTCCTGGTATTGTATTCTAGTATTAGTTATCTTCTTCTTAATAGAACCAACATGCCATCCAACTCTGGTTGAGCCAGCAACATACCTCCAAGAGAGCTAGCACAAGTTTTGTAATGGCCAATATATAGGGAGGACTGGTGAAATATTGCTGGTGACTCTACTTCTGTATATGAACTCTGTTCTTTTGTTAGATAAACAAATCTGATTAATCCTTCACTTTTGAAGGTGGTCAAAATTACTGCTATAGCCCATAGCCAATCATGCAACATCGTAGAGGCACCTAAGAAATGTTTTGAAAGTCATTTTTGCTAGTCACTTCTTTGTTAGTAGTATGTGATTTGACAAGTAATCTGATAATTTTGGCATGACCATATGTACCAGGCTAGGCGGGCTTTACGGGCATTGAAAGGACTAGTTAGACTCCAGGCACTTGTTAGAGGTCATGCTGTAAGAAAGCAAGCAGCAGAAACACTTCAGTGCATGCAAGCACTGGTAAGAGCTCAAGCTCGTGTCAGAGCAAGACGAGTTCGTGTTGCTTTGGAAAGCCAGGTGGTTGAGAAGAAAACTCCTGAACAAAATGTTCTCGGTGATCATGTTCAACAAATTGAGGTGAGAAATAGCATTCTTCATGAAGCTTGGTATGAATCATTCATTCATTCAATTTCTCTTCCAAAAGAATATAGTAGTCCATTAATGTCATTTCTTGTAAGGAGATAAATTTTATTCCGGTGTAAGCCAATATCAAACCTAGTTTCATGCACTGGACCTGAGTGATAGTTCATCCATGATTCCATGGGAAAGCCAGATCCATAGTCTGCTTTGGTCCAGCGTCACTGTAAGATTGTTTAAGAAACCCTTAAACTTCTGAAGAAACTGAACCATGCGGCCAGATGCACACCAAGGCTGGACTGTAGTGCTTCGAAAATAATTGAGACTAGAGTAAGGGGATCCAACACAATACTGGCAGTTTTGCGTATTAGTGTTTATTAGACTACTGGCTAGACCAGTGAACTGGGAGTATAGCGCACAAAACCACAAAAGTTTGCAAGTCCCAATTTAGCAATTTTCATTGACTTTTTGTTGTTCACACGTACATAACTAGCTAGACATGAAATGGCAATACCCGAAAGCGTATCATTCTGGTACTAATACTTCGTAGAAAAAGAAAACAATGACACTTTTTTAGATTTAGCCTTAGATTTCCAAAAAAAAAAAAACATCCTGATTTCATTTGAGCTAATACGAATAGGGGATAAGAAAAGTGTAATGCTTCATTACATTGGTTTGAGTGGTCTGCTGAAAGCAAGAAGCATAGCCACACTGCTGGAATTTATTGTCGCCGGTGAGGGCAACATGGAGCCGTCATCCATCGTCAGTGCTTCTCTGCGATCTGGCTTGTCAATAGCGTCGTTGTTAGAAATACCTGTACTAGGTTTGGTTGGGCTGTGCGCCGGCTCTAGTTGGCCCGTGCGCCTGGGGTGCTCTAGGGTTTTATCCCTAGGAGCCCTCGGTTATATATTGTACACCACAATACCCAATCAATATACAGCGTGATTATTCCGCCTAACATGGTATCACGAGACTTTCTGATCTTGTGCCTTACCGCTTCCGCTACCCCCACCCAGCCCTAGGCCGGATGCATCATTCTCCCCTTCTTAACAAACAGTCGTCTCCGCGGCGATGTCTTTTGAAAATCGAACTGTCAAAGATCTTGTTCGTCACCGGAATATTTTATTCAGGCTTGATCGCAGGAAGATGAAGTCTAATGCTAGGCCATTTTCTTGGCCATGTCTTGCGTATGTGGTTGCTGGACCAAGCTGATTTGTTCTCATGCTTGATCCATAATAGCAATTCAAGGCACTAATAGAGTTTCCTAGGCAGGTGCACATGGGGATAGAAACACTTGGACGTGGGCTTTGAGCTGTGATTAGCCATGGGTGTCTAGGCAAATTACTGATCTTGGGGGGGGGTGGCATGGCCCCTGTGCCCCCGTTCAGTTCTGCCAGTGCTTCCATGGACTGTACAGATTATGAAACCATGTATAAAACACTGGAATGATGAGACTTATTTTTCACTGTGCGCTATGATGTAACTTTTAACAATGTCCATACTGTGAAGGAATGGACGAATTAAATGCATTTCCTGACTGGAGAAACCTATTGCTGATTATTGATGTGTTATTTTAGCAGCTATGTTTATATAATTTGTCTACTGTTGGCATATTCATACAGTTTGATGTATGTTGTTGATATTTTGTCGATTGATAAAACTTCTGCTCTCAGCAGTACATTAGGCAAAGCATGCAAACAAATTATACTGCAACTCTATGTGACAATAGTGAAAAGGAATGTCATACGAAATGAAGATAATATTAAGGTTTTTGTGTATGTGACCAATAATGACCCGATCAAATTACCAACATTTTACCATAGGCTCCTGAAGAATAGGAAACATTTGATACATTTTTATATTGTTGATAACTTATTACTTGTCGGTGACATGCAGGGAGACTGGTGTGGCAGTATAGGCTCAGTAGAAGAAATGCAAGTTAAAGCATTGAAAAGGCAAGAAGCTGCTGCTAAGCGGGAAAGGGCAAGGGCATATGCTTTAACCCATCAGGTAACTTAGATAACAGCTATATAAGCGTGATACTATACAATCACTAGGATAAAGCTCGCTAAGATTGTTTCATAATTTGGTTAGTTTTTTGTTTCTGTGCTCCCTTCCCTAAGATAATTGCTAGGACACGCAGTAATTGAGAAGGAGATCTTTGACTTCTCTCCTGTATGTGTGTTGATCACTTACTGTGGCTTATCTCAAAGGCATTCTGTTGTGGCATAAAACATTGCAGATTTGATTTGCAGCATAGGGTGATGGCTTAATGGGGGAAAGGAGCTCCAAAAATTTTGGCATATGATTTTGAATAGCAGACTGCTTAGGATGCTTGTTCTGGGGATCTTGATGATGAATTCTGATTGTTAAGCAGTGCACAACAATTACAAATGAGTTGGAACAAATAATCTAAGTGCATATATGTGCTAAAAATCTGAACAATCTAACTATTTTTTCCTTGGGGTTTTCTTAAAACATATCCTTTTCATAAACAGGCATATCCTTTTCATAAACATAGCACATCTAAGTGCATATTTGTGTTGATATGTTTCTTCCTTGGGCAGTGGCAAGCAGGTTCCAGGAAACAAAAAGCAACGAGTCTCCAAGACCAAGGGCCTGTGGTGGATGAGAATCAGTGGGGGAGGGACTTTGTGGAGAGGTGGATGGCTGTACGACCATGGGAGAACAGGCTGCTTGATGGTAATGCCAAAGAGGGTGTCCCAGTTAGTGATGGCAGACAGATAGAGGATGACAACACCAAGGCTCTAAATAAACCAAAGAAAAGGGTAGTTGTGTCAACAACACAATCAAATGGATCGCTCCAGAAGGAAGGCACAGCCCACAAGAAGTCACATTCTGATGCAAGTGGATCTTCGTCTGTGAAATCTGCAAGTGTGCAACCTTCTACTTCTTTGGAGTTGTCCAAGATGAAAGCAAAGCCATCAGATGAAATCTCTGATGAAGTCAGCTCGCAGCCTTCAAATTTGCCTGCCCGGTCCACAAGCAATCCAAAGGAAAGGCCAGAGCAAATTAAAGAACCTACAAAGAAGCGACTATCCCTTCCGAACAATGGTAAATTATCTGTCTCTGTATTTTGTTGTTATCACAGAAGTTGAGCACATAGGCAGAAAACCACTTCAACCACTATGAAATATGCATAACTCACAAGTGTTATCTGCTGTAATAAGTTGTTTGCTATTAGCTAAATATCTTTTGAAGTTGGCATGCATTTGAATAAGATACCAGTAGTTTAGAATTCAAACTTCCAAAAGCAATTGATCCTTGTCACTTGTGTACAACAGCAGCCAGTGGGGGAGTAGGAAAGGGGCCTACAAAAGGTACTCGGACAAACCAGACCCTGAAATCCAAGAATGCAGTGAAAGGACCCGCTAAGTCTGGATCGAGAGATCAGCCGACGCCTGGTAACACCACTGTGAAGGCTGTGGAAACACAAGCCTGAGAATACCCTTAGGATTTATTCAGACACTTGTGATGCCCCTTTATCATGTATGATGTTGTGGTAGTGAGTAGTGTATATAAACTGAATAAATCTTGCATTTGAATTGATGCCCTATTGTATTATACATTTGTATGAGATTGTTAGGGACTAGTGTGCTGTATATTGTTTATTACATCGATGTAATCTATTAGTATTCTGTAAGTTCACTTCTAGGCTCCAGGGACCCAAATAACTGGAGCACTATTTAGACTTACGTGTGTAAACTGTGTTTGTGTTAATCTCTTGTTCAGTTGGCCTCATCATATATTCAAAAACAGTGACTTTAAATCGCATGATTTCGTCTCTGGCACAGGTGATGGTGCGTTGTGCTAGCACGTTAGTATACATTACATAGCCCTGTTCCTTTCTTCAGGCTTGCTTCAAATAAAGGTCCTCCTGTTATAAAAAAAAAAGGGTCCTCTTGATTCTTCTTTTTTTCAAAAACGCAGAAAAACTGTGTGTCTTTGTATTTAAAGAGAGAAGAATTGGTCCTTTAAGGCCTCCTCACTCCGGACCGAGCCACAAGGGGCCGTTTACATGCTTGAAAGAAAAGCCTTATGTAAAAACACCCAAGGGTGAGACCTGACCCAATCGAGCTACAAAAAAACGACTAGCCCGAAACGACACGACCCAGCTCAAGTGCCCGCAGCCCGCGAGACACCAGAGGTGATGCTCATCCTCAAATGCTCGCCAAATATTGTCTCCTGATTCTTCTTGATGGGGCTCACATGATTTTTATTTGCTAAAGGGCAAATGTGTTTCATTCTTGTGTATTTTGTATGATAAAGTGGCGCCATGCGTTTAGTGCTTTTGCAAAGCAGGTTGATATGATGCATCGTCAAGTGCAATCATGCAGATCAAAGCAGCCTTCTTTTCATATTTCTTTTATGACTGGGCAGAAAGGTGAGGCCTTCTATGATTTGCCACCTGCTAGGAACTTGCTTATCCTTGACCATCCATACATTCGTGCACCATCCATATGTCCATGATGTGTGAAAGCTTATTTTCTATGATGATAGAAAAATAAGCTCCATCTATATGTCCATGTTGTGTGTCCATGTTATGTGAAAGCATATTTTCTAATGATAAAATAAGCTTGCCAATCATAAATTCTATTAGAATTTTGTTTCCCCCAAATTGTTTTCTTAGTTGGTCGTTGGAAAGTCAATGTTCTGATGATGTGCCAACACGGAGAAGATTATCCCAACCATAAAGTTAATTTGGTTGGTTCCACACGTAATATTCTTGGCATAATCCAGTTTTTTTGTGGGTGGTGATGGTTCAGGTTCAGCAGACAAGTGGCCCCGGCACATACAGAACTCATATCAACCAAACAAATTTGTTCTTTAACTTGTTCTTTTTCTTTACAGATTTTGAAGCTGTAGCCTGCATGAGAAGGAAAGTTCCATATCCAATGTTCTGATGCAGAAAGCGCACCACATATGACGTGAAGAGATTTCTTCTTTTTCCCATTTTGTTTTCAGGCAAGAACTAACCTCTCAGACAGTTCAACACCATCATTTCTCAAAAAAAAAAAAAATCAACACACTATCATCATCTTGAGAAAAAAATCTGATCATCTGAACCAACTCGACGTGACAACCGACGCCCAGAGAAGCATCAAGCATTTTTTTTCTTTGATTTGTTCGATGCTGCCGAAAGATAAAGACCACTGTCCCTGGTCTTACAACACGAGCAGAACAGACACAGAATCTGACGTGCGTTTTTTTAGCACAGATGAATGGGTTCCGGTGTGTTCCTTTCCTCACCTCTAAAATAAGCACTGTCACATCAAAGAGAATTTTATTATTTATAAATATTTTGATCAATTTAATGATAAAACCCTTTTGACAGATTGATACTAATTTTCGAGATGAATCTAATAAACTTAATTAATCTATGTTTTGCTAAAGTGATGCTACAGTAACCATCTTCTAATCATGACTTAATTAACCTTATTAGATTCGTCTCGTAAATTAGTACAGGGACCTGTAATTTATTTTATAATTAAACTTTATTTAATACTCTTAAATGGTAAGATTCTTCTTGATATGACAGACTATAAAATTTAGACCCAGGAAACGAACATACCGGCTTGGCTCTGTTGTTTCCTGCCTACTAAAATTTAGCATCTGTCACATCAAAGAGAATCTTACTATTTATAAATATTTCGATCAATTTAATGACAAAATCCTATTGACAGATTGGTGCTAATTTTCGAGATGAATCTAACGAGCTTAATTAATTTATGTTTTACTAAATTGATGCTACAATAACCGTTTTTTAATCATGATTTAATTAATCTCATTAGATTCGTCTCGTAAATTAATCTAGGAGCCTATAATTTATTTTATAATTAAACTTTATTTAAAACTCCTAAATATTAAGATTCTTTTATGTAACCGCTATAAAGTTAGGAAACGAACACTATCCCAGATTGACGGATCTGGGTGGCATTCTTCCGGGTGAACTGTACTGTGCTTTCTCCTTGACAAGAGCTACCGGCATATGTGGTGCGAATGCCAGCCAGCATCGTGCACTGCTGGTACTGAACGCAGACAGTGATGCCTGACGAAACTGGATAAATGGGAGATGGCACAGATTCGCCATGCCTGTATCAATATAAACTGCAGACAAGTGCAGAGCATGCAACAGGGAACCATTTTACAGGCATATGGATGCATGGCAATTGGTAAGGATATTTTTGGTCCTAAAACCTTTTTTTCTCTGTTCTGAACGACTATCTAAACAAGTGTCAGAATGGATGACGGATCTACTAACAACGAGAAAGGGAAGAAAAAAGATGGTCATTTATCATTTGTCCCAAGACTCCCTGTCACAAAGAAGGGAACGTATCCTATAAAAACTAGTTTCGTGTTAGAACTATGAGAACTCAAATCCAGTACCACATGATCTTGATCTAATGCGGTGCATGAAATCAGGTAGGAGGGAGGATTTGCAAAATCATCACACACTTACAAATTCCCCTCCCACCTCTCCCTATGCGTCCCCTTCTAGACCACGTGATCTTGATCTAATGCGGTGCATAAAATCAGGTGGGAGGGAGGATTTGCAAAATCATCGCACACTTACAAATTCCCCTCCCACCTCTCCCTATGCGTCTCCCTTGGATCAAGATCATGTGACCCAGATTTGAGTTCTCATAGTTCTCACATGAAGCTGGTTCTCATATGATACGTTACCACAAAGAATGCAAGAAAGCAAGGATGAGTTGATAGGTACTCCTATATATACCGAAATTCAGAACAGTGGTTAAAAATAAAAAGGAGGATTTGATCCAAAAAATCATGAGTAGATTTTATTTTTGCTCTACCCTATTACAAACTGTGCAAAGAAAAGTCACCATTTAAGTGCTAATACTATGGGTGTGTTCGCTTTCCTGTGGTCTAAACTTTATAGCTGTCATATCAAAAAAATTTTACTATTTAGAAGTATTAAATAAAGTTTAATTATAAAATAAATTACAGGCTTCTAGACTAATTTACGAGATAAATCTAATGAGATTAATTAAATCATGATTAGAAGATGATTAATGTAGCATCACTTTAGCAAAACATAGATTAATTAAGCTCATTAGATTCATCTCAAAAATTAGCACCAATCTATCAAAAGAGTTTTGTCATTAAATTGATCGAAATATTCATAAATAATAAGATTATCTTTGATGTGACAACGCTAAATTTTAGAGGCAGGAAACGAACAAGGCCTATATCTATCCAAAAATACAGGGTGTGTTCGTTTTCCGGGGTCTAAATTTTATAGCTGTCACATTAAAAAGAATCTTACTATTTAGGAGTACTAAATAAAGTTTAATTATAAGATAAATTACAGGCCCTTAGACTAATTTACTGAGACTGAATCTAATAAGGTTAATTAAGTCATAATTAGAAGACGGTTATCTGTAGCATCACTTTAGCAAAACATAGATTAATTAAGCTCTTTAGATTCATCTCGAAAATTAGCATCGATCTATCAAAAGGGTTTTGTTATTAAATTGATCGAAATATTCATAAATAGTAAGATTCTCTTTGATGTGACAGATCTTAAATTTTAGAGTGAAGGAAACGAACGGAGCCCAAGTATTTCTAGTCATTCACTGGATTGGTAACGTCTCCAATGAACCTGACATAGGATGTCCAGATCTATTGAAAGCATTATGAATCTAAACGCCTAGAAATATAGTCAAAAATAATTATATTTTAGGATGGAGAGAGTTGCTCGATATGCTATGCTTTTACTATCTCTCTGGTCATCCAAAAGAGCATATTTGTCAACCGACAACAAGAGAATCATATGACTTAGTAGTAGTATTATTTTGTTGTTGGCCGACAGACACAGGTTATCGTCCCTGGTCCTGTTGACAACACAACACGGGCAGAGGTTAGGAGAAAAAAGAAACAGAATCTACATGGGGGCAACGTGTTTAGCATGCCTGTCCACCACACACCAACAAGGGAATCAACGAGGAATTCAACGCTTTTCCACACACCAACGGGGAATTTTGATCCGGGTCATGGGATCGATTGGGATCTGCATACAGTGGCATTCTTTTGGGGCTCTGTTGCCATGCCGTGAACAGCACAATCGCCGCTTCAATCGCCTTCAAAGCTCAGAGACAGTCACCACCGGGCACCAGCTCACATGCTGCCTTGCTCTCAATGTGCCCTGCTGGTACTGTACTGAATGCGAGCGAGCCAAATGGACGGAGGAAAGAAGCCCCCAGACAGCACGATTTTTCAAACAGAGATTGGAACTCCAATTCTGGGAAGCGCAATGAACACGAGCTTCGATACGAATCGCCAGTCCTCCATCTGGATAGTCCCCTGTATCAGAATAAAAAGAGGAATGCTTCTGGATTTGTGCAAGGGGTGAAAAAGAAATGCAAATTCGGCTGGTCTTTGTGTAGATACATACACTAGGCAAAGCGTGCAGGATTCCCCACCCACGTACGCTGCCCTATCCGCTTCGTCATGCGCGACGCCGACCGTATTTTTGTACTACTACAAATTAGGCGTACACTTGTATTTTTCCGGCCAAATCTGCAAACGCGCAGCCAGCCACATGTTCCGTGCCTGCCGACGGGCGCGGGCCCACCAGTCACTGAGCCAGTGATCAAGCCGAATCCGACGGGGACGTGACTGACTGCTCCCTCGTCTCATCACGCGTCACTCCCACTACCCCCACCACTAATAATAATTAATCAAGAGGTGTTAAGCCCCATGTCTGAACTAATCGCGAACAAACAGAGGCTTTCTGTTTCGCGCTGATGAGCTAACCTCAACAGCAACACGGCACCGGCGTGTTCGTTGATTGGAAAAAGAGGTGCACGCCTTGGCGAGAGTCGGTGCCGATCCAAACTGAAATACAAATGTGGTAACAATCTGTTACGGGCGACATTGTTGAGTGCTCAGAGACAACAGAGAAGGACAGGAAACGTCCACGGATCAGGATGAATCCGTCTGTGTACAGTGTTCCAAATTCAGAGTTCTAATAACTACTAAGGTTAAAGTTCGCATCCTTCGCAAAAAAAAATTCGCATGGAAAAAATTGTTTTCCCGAGCGATCGAAAATGGATCGGTGTGGTGATTGGGTTTAGTGGCCGTCGGTTTGAGAAATTAATCCGGCGGATTAGCAGGCGCCCGGCGCGAGAGGGACAAGCAAACTGCCCCCATAAAAAGCAGAGCACCTCTGTTTCTGGAAGAAGACGACGCCACTCCCCGTCCAAGCCCAGCTGCACACCACTCTTTCCCCTGCCGCTTTCTTCTCCCTCCAGACACATCCGCCGCGCCTGGATCCGCAGCCATTGACGGTTCTTCCCGGCGCCCTGCTGCCGTTCCATGCGCCTGCTGCGGATTTCCCCTTCCATTTCTGATCCTTTTCTCGCGGCGGGACCTGGTCCTCGACTCCCCAGCGAGCGCGGTTAATGTCCGCGGGTTTATTGCCACCACAAGTTAATCGCGGGGATCTCTTCCAGCGACCGCTTCGATCCCCTGTCGGTGAGTGATCTTCCCGGCGGGAAAGATCGGATTTTTTTCTCCCCCTCGCCTCGCCGGAGATGGCGTCGCCGTACGCCGCCTCGCCGTACGTGCTGTCCCTCCTCCTGCTGCTCTCCATCCCGGCCGTCTTCCTCCTCGCGCCGCGCCTCATCTCGCCCAAGACGCTCCCCACCATCCCCGACGCGCACGAGACGGAGGACCTCGCCCTCTTCCGCCGCGCCGTCCTCCTCTCCGCCGCGCCATCCTCGCCGGCCGCCTTCGGCCCCCACCCCCGGCGGGCCCACCAGCCTAAGGTGGCCTTCCTCTTCCTCACTAACTCCGACCTCGTCTTCGCCCCGCTCTGGGAGAAATTCTTCGCGGGCCACCAGGACCTCTTCAACCTCTACGTCCACGCCGACCCCGCCGCCGCCGTCACCCTCCCCGCCACGCCCGCCTTCCGCGGCCGCCTCATCCCCGGCAAGGCCACCGCGCGCGCCTCCGCCACGCTCATCTCCGCCGCGCGCCGCCTCCTCGCCACCGCGCTCCTCGACGACCCGGACAACCACTTCTTCGCGCTGCTCTCGCAGTCCTGCATCCCGCTCCACTCCTTCCCGGCCTTCTACCGCGCGCTGAACGCCGGCGCGCCGCGCAGCCGCCACCGCAGCTTCATCGAGATCCTCGACGCCGAGCCCACGCTGCACGACCGCTACTACGCGCGCGGCGACGACGTCATGCTCCCGGAGGTGCCGTACGACAGCTTCCGCGTCGGCTCGCAGTTCTTCGTGCTCGCAAGGAAGCACGCCATCATGGTGGTCAGGGACAGGAGGCTCTGGAACAAGTTCAAGCTGCCGTGCCTCGTGAAGAGGAAGGACTCGTGCTACCCGGAGGAGCACTACTTCCCCACGCTGCTGGACATGCAGGACCCCGATGGATGCACCAAGTTCACTCTGACGAGAGTCAATTGGACTGACTCCGTCGATGGCCATCCGCACACCTACCAGCCGGAGGAGGTGTCCGGGGAGCTCATTAGGGAGCTCAGGAAGTCCAATGGCACCTACTCGCACATGTTTGCACGCAAATTTGCGCCTGAGTGCCTTGCTCCGTTGATGAAGATCGCCGACTCGGTCATCCTGCGAGACTAGGCTGATCGCGCCTGATTGCAGAGCTCAAAGCACAGAGGTAATGGAGATTTCTGCTTGAGATGCATTGTTTAAGTTCAAGCGTGCCAACTTTAGGTTAAAACATAAACATATACTATAGCATTATTCAATCAAAAGGAATATATGCTGTGACCATTTCATATTAGATTGTGCTTGATTCACAAGGACGAATTTGTATATATTTTTAGATAGAATTGACAACCCCTTTGAAGTATACACTACACACTATGTTGTCATCACATATTATCGCCGCACTTTCAGACAGACAGCAGAATATTGTTAATTTACCTTTGTCATTGCCAAATAAGAAGGTGTTTTGCACTTTAATCTCTCTAAATTGACTATTCTGGGACAATTGCTAAATTATACACACTTGAATTCGGTCCATGCATGAAAGGATCTAATAAGAATTTCCCATTTTTCTTGCAGGGTTGTGATGTGATGAACGAGCACAAGCTGATCCATCCATTCCCGTGTCTTTGCCTTTTCTTCAGAGAGGAGCAACCAGCACCGAACCGATTCTGCTCTGTTCCTGCGGTTGCTGTTGGCAAAAGCTGGTGCCGCTCCTCAAGAGTGTATGATGGTGGTGTTGGTGGTGAAGGGCCCCAGCTGCCTCTTGTGAGTATTTTTTTCCCCCTGTGTTGTGGTTCCTTCCTTCCCAATTCAAGCTGAATGGTGGCAGAAGATGAGGAAGAAGTTGTTGGCACGTAATAGGGTAGTTGTTAACTGATCATCCTATGTATTAGCATGGAGACAATCTGTCGATACATGCAGTGATGGTTTGTAGTATCCAATATGTATATGCATATGTCAATATCACGCCTTTCTGAAATGTTTCATCTGTGTCATTGCTTGCACCACTGGCTTGCGTTTGAGATCGTTCTTGACACAACTAACAAGGTTACACCTGCATTTGCATAACTTTGGATGAAGTCTGACGGCTCAAGCCTAGAGTGCACAAATGCATTGCCACTAGTAACAAAATAACTGACCCAAGCAACCATCAAACATTATGTTTTCTATGCTGGATGCATCTGTCAGTTTTGAATTCTGATGAGCAAATTATATATTCTTGGTTAGTTATATCCACTTCACTACTTGCAAAAAGCCATTGGAGAGGTCCCAAACCTGTACTATAGATTTAGACCAAAAAAGAGGATTCTTGCACTTTTCCATGTTTTCCTCCCCCTGTTTCCCTTTTTCTTTTGTTTCTCTAGTCTTTTTGGTTGCTTCTTGGTAAGTTGGTAAGGAGATGGATAGGTGGTTGCATGGAAAGAGACGCTGGGCCAGATTTGCGTAGTATCATATGCTGATGTGCTATATCAACAAACATAAAGTCAGCAACTTTGTCCTGGGAGGAGATTTTGTGCACTAATTTCAGGGAAGGATCATGATGGGAAGGAGCACGGAGTAGGTTCTTGCATTCGTTGCGTAGGATGCTTGAATAATGTTGTGGTGGTGACGCGGCACTTCATTGTAAAATGTTTCATGATCTGATGTGATACCGTAGGTTCTGAGTTTTTGTAGCAGTGAAACAGTTTTCTCACCGGAAACCAATTTGATTTCACCAAATCTTCAGACTGCCCATAACTGTTCTCCCTACAGATGGATAAGCCAATTCCTCAGAATACTTAATCAAATCAAATAGTGCATCCAGCTACAAGAGTGAAGAATCACTCTTAAGCTTGCTCCAAATGGCGTCAGCCTGTGACCACTGCAATGCCTTTCGAGGCTGCTCTCAAATAAGAATTCATCTTTTGCTGTTGGGGTCTTGGGGAAGTGCATGTTTGAGTCCAAATCAAATTCCCTGTCCCTCCTTTTTGAAATCTCGACAGCCATGGCTAGAAGTAGACATAGATGAAAACGACTGGTAAGGCCTGCCTGAATCTCCATCATCCTCGGCTCCAGTGCAGGTTGCTCAATGCTCATTGCCCCATTCTATATCTGAATAGCCCATCTTTCTGCTCACTGGATTGCTGAGAGCATTGTCACTGCTAAGAAATGAATCAGAAATCCTTTTGCAATTATTTATTTCACTGCTCTTTGCGGTTGTGCTGCACCTGCACATCGCCTGAAATCCACTGCTCCGCGGCCGCATCATCCGTCACCGTCTCCTGCAATCTTCTTGTTATTAGGGTCCGGGGGATCCGCGACGACGGACGGAGTGCTCTGGATGGGCCCCCATTTTGGAGCAAAATAGCAAAAATCTCCCCATTTTGGATCGTGATCCAATTAGTTACACAAAACCGCCTAATATGGATAGTGATAGTGAACAGTGATCATGATACGATCCTTTACAAATAACCCCCTAATTGGATATCAGTTATTCACGTACTGGTCCCTTGTGTTGTGCGCGTTTTCTCCAACCAATGACTCCGGCTACGGTTCCGCGATGGCGGCCTCGTCGTGCCGAATCGATGAACTTCGGACGCTCCCGTCTGCCTCCGCCGTCGGATACCCCAATCTACATTGAGAAATTTCTCTCTATGGCCTCAAAACCAATGCCTCTTCCTTCTATGATCCTATCTGAAACGAAGTTCCCTAATTGACCCGAATCAAATATTTTAAATAAGATCAATGGTCAAAATTAATGTCTCACATTCAAAAATGCCCTATAGAGGGAGTAATCACTTGTCAGAAGACTCAGAGCCAAGAAGAATCTACCTGTGCATTGCAGATGCTGAGAATGACGAGGCAGATTTCAATCAAGCTACAGGGGCGAAGGTTCGATCTATGGCGATCTCTATACCTTAACATTACTCAAATGCTGTGGTAGGCATCAGGGTACACCGTGCAGCGAGAAGACAGGAGAAGAATCCAACAAAACTTTACAAAGGTTTTACATGGTAGTACTCCACAGAGACGCAAAAGAGAACGTTCGCTGGCCTATTGCTCCTGTCCTGTGAGACCAGAACAACAGAGCTTGTGATCACTGATCAGTGCAAAGGCATTCAGCATTTCCATTAGAGTTATCTAAAGCTTTGGCATTTGGTGTCTTCCATGTGTTCCATAGTGTACGAATGAGAACGGTGTTACGAAGCTAAGCTTAGAAGGCAGAGCTGATCGTGTTGGTGCTAATCCCGGCCCGTAGCTGTTCCACTGATACAAAAGGCTGGGCTTCAGAATTGGAAAGAGCAGCAGAGTTGCAGGAAGAGATGAGAGACAGTGTTTCAGCCATTCAACAGTGTGAGGCAGGCGGCTGAAATCCTTCCAAAACTCGACAGAACAGAATTCCTTCCATGATCACGTCGCATACCAATTGTTTCTTTTGTCGTCAGGATTGCATGAAGAGAAATGAATACACACTAATTCATGAAAAGCTTGATGAGATTGAGATCATATTACGATGTACTAGTAGGTTTCTTGTCTGTGTATGTTTGCATTAACACTAAAGGTATACTAATATGGTGGTCATGCAGCAATACAATGTACTAGTACTCCGTAACCTGAATATGATAGTGCATCTTGGATTCTGAGTCTCTCTTGTGGTAAGGGAACTCTTCTGATGCATTGTCTCAACCTAATATGATATAACCTGAATTGTGGCTTATATAACCCCATGAGTGTATGACTAGACAGAATGTTGAGTAGAATATAACTACATGTCTTGTGAAAAAGAATCAGCTATTTATTAGACTACCTGAAATTAAAAACTTCTCTTGCTGTGAAGCTTGAGTCTTCGAGAGGAAGCTCCCTGTGCTACCTGGATCCTGGTGTGGATTTTCAGGCATCATCCTGTGAAAGTTGTTAGGAACTCTTCTGAGAATACTGACCGTGACAGATCAACAAATGGTGCGAGACTGCTAAATGTAAAACTAATGTGGTCCTTTGGAGATGCAAATAAATGTGGTCAATGTAGTGGATAATGATAGTTTGTTGAAGGTTTATACTGCTCCATTTGAATATATATATATAAAAGGATGGCAAATTTTTTCTTTGCTTCATGTTCTGATTTCACACCTTGCTAACATGTCCAAGTGTTCACAAGTAACAGTGCTAGGTCATCGACTCTTATACACAAGCATACTTGGTAGATTTTTAGCTAGGTAAGGACACATATCAAATGTAAATGATTTTTGGTAGATTTTTACTCAATATTAAACATTATCCAGTATGGAATAAAAAACTCGGCAGACCATAAAGTTGTGGCGGGCCATAAATCCACAATTATGGACGACCTAGGGCTCAAGAGAGTACAAATTACGCTATAGAATTTTGGCACAAGTGGATCCTATACTGACAGCAGAAATTTCAGGGGAACTTTGTAGCATGTCTTCATGAACCAGTTCCACATAATCATATATATTTTTTTAAAATAATAATTTCAAATGAGTTCGACGTGTTCAGCCTGCTCCAATTAAAACCCCTGAAAAGGATAATTTAGAAATTCATAAAATCCCCAGTATGGATCACAATTATTAATCTTGATGCATAACCTCTTAATTTGGATTGTGACAATAATTGAACTCCTGATCCAACATCTTTGGTTGATCAGGGGGCTATATGTAAAATTTTGAAACGAGACCTCAAGATTGCAGCTCTGCTCTCAAAGATAAAAATTTATCAAAGACCAACCGGTGCAACTTGAAACTTTTTGATTGTCATTTGTTCCGCATTATACACCGTCTAACACTGGAATGAGCAAATAGCTTAATACTATGGATAAATAGGTAAATCAAATATGCAGGTACAAAAAGGGATGGAGAGTATGTAATATCTTATGGTTGTTGACTGATAGAACTTATTTTCCCAGTATATCCATGTCGGCAACGACTAGTTACAAGAAAATGAAATTTTGGATGACTTAGGAGCAGGAAATTTAGACATTGACTTGTATTTTCCTGGGTAGGAAGTAGGAACACTTGTACCTGTTTCTTCACTTGCATAAATTTAAAAAGATGTCATCTTGTTGGTTATAGCCACTCAAGATGAAGATTATCATTATCCTACAGTTTCGTAGAGGTAATAAATTGAAATGGTAACCCTAATAAATAAATTGCAGTGGTAACGTGCAGCAGGTTCAACCAGAAACTGACCTAAAGTTGCAAAGTTGGGACCTTAAGATACATGTTAACCTGAGCCTGAAGCCAAAGTTATAGATTAATGAAACAATCCTATGAAATCAATTGAACTTTCAAGTACGTCGTGAAGAGCAGTTCAATGTCAAGAAAGAGCTGTTATAAAAAAATTCAAGAAAAAGCCACGGAAAGAATCAAAGAAGCAGTATAGAGCGCTAAAAGAAACAGGGAGGAGATAACGTTTTACTAAAAAGGCAGCACAGAAGATAAGAACAAGTTGGAGTGCAGGAAAAGACCCTGATTGGTAAGAGTGGAGGCCAGTACAACACACATACTGCCATACTGGAGCACCATGGGGAAACATTATTTTTTGGCTTTTGCATCTTGAGATGCAAATATCCGATACCGAACTCTTGTACAACATAAACCATGGTTTGACTTATGAGTGAGAAAATAAATATAGCATTTGCAACTGCAATGGAGGAATCACAGCTCACACGTTTTTTTTAAAAAAAATACAAATCCTGGTGCAATGTTCTATGCTAGCCCAGTTGGTATTATTCGAAGCAGTATTTTATTTCTATTTTGGTGTACTGTGCATGGCTGGTCATTTATTTATATGCTACTCCTGTATAAGGCTGTCTCCAACGGAGGACTCATAAGCTTCAAATAGGTCTTAAAAGATGCAAAACAGCCTCCAACGGAGAACCTAAACAGCAGCCTCATTTTGCACGAGCGCTAGGCCGCGACCCACAAATGCAGCACCCGTGGCCACGACCCAGCGCGCTCTGCCGTCGGAGCGCTCATAGTCCGCCGCATGCTGGCCAAGATTCCGCTGCCGGCGGCCAAGATCCGCCTCACCTCGGCCAAGATCCTGCAGCTGCCCCGGCCGCCCGCGAGCTCGGGCGAGGCGACGGTGACGCAGATCTGAACGAGGGACGATGGGCGCGGCGAGCTCCGGGCAAGGGACAGCGGCACGACGCGCAAGGCGGCGGAGCTCCGGCTAAGGGACGGCGAGGCGCAAGGCAGTTGCGGAGGCGCGAGGCAGTAGTGCTCCTTCTTCGGTGCTGGCCGCTAGGGCTCCACGACGGAGGACAGGCTGTCGCTGCTCCTTCGGCCGACGCCCGCACTCCCCGCGCGCAAGCGGCCGGCGCTGCGCCTCCGGCCGATGCCCGCACTCCCCCTGCGTGTGAGCGGCCGGCGCTGCAGTCCGCACCGGATCTCCACGCCTCGCTACCCCCGGGCCGGGAGCAGCCGGAGCTGTAAAGTCCACGGCGGCAGAGCTCTCTGGCTACTCCATTCTTGGTTTTCCGTTAGAGATACACATTTTTTGGTGGTGCCTTTTCCTCCTGTGCGCTACCTACGTATGGGTTTGGATCTCTCCACCGTTGGAGATAGCCTTAAATGTATTATGAATAAGTACTGACCAAGTGGTCCATCCAACAACAATTCAGAGCGCGAACCAGAGCCCTCCATCCAGCAAAATGTTGGGAGATGCATACTGTGTCTACCCTACTTGTCCACAAATCAGTGGATCATATTTGTTGTTTGCAGAAAGATCACCACATGAAATTGTTTGTTATATATAGTACATGTACTCTCCACAGAAAGGCTATCCGGAACTGGATTCTGCTGCAAAGGTTGATGCAGTACCACCCTATACTTAGTTGCCTCTCCACTGATGAACTGCCACTAGCTTTTTAGATCACTATACTCTTTTATTTAGTCCTGAAAAGTAAGTTAGGTCTGTGGATAGAGCTCTTTGAGACTGCACCTATTTGAGGGGAATGCAGATCCTCTGCATTACCAACTAGTAATGAAGAGAATCACTGTAGCACGTGCATTAGTTAACAGGAACCGTCGGATTCAAAATGAGTGAAGCAGATTCATCGCTACAGTACAAATCGAACAGTAGAAAATATCGCTACAGTACTTACCTACAGTAAATGCTAGAGTTCTAATGCACTTGAACTATTCATTCCCTCACAAAACATTGTACCATCCGCTGCAGTAGCTGGAATTTAGACCTTGGTTTGCAGCTACTGCAGAGGACCATTTGAGGGATTCATCTTTTGGGGGATGCTGTAGGCATACATAACATGAAAAACATTGAAATTTTAGAGTTAACTGAGTGAAGAACTATTTTGTGTGCTTGATACGCTCTTGTGTCTAGACAAAAATGTGCTTAACGTAAATAAATAACAGAATTGCATCTATGACACTGTAAAACTTAAATATACTATATCCAAATATTTAAATATTTTGTTGCATCTGATGATGTTCCAACCGAATCGCTCATATTAGACGAGGGAAACTTCGTACATCTTTTAATAAGGAAGTGAAGTTTACATGTATCCAGCTCAAAGTGATGTGGACTCCAACACATGAAAAGAATAGAACCCTGGTAACCCCTTCTCTAAAATGACTCCTCATGAGAACCTTTGTTATTCCTTTTATCCTTTTCAAACCTTTACTTACCTTTTTTCCTTATTTCACATATTTCTAAATATTACCAAGTGGAGCAGAGTGTAAAAATCCTCTATCTTGTGCACTAACTCAATGCGCAATCCTACTCCATGAGCACTAACCTCGGTACAAATAAGTAAATTACTTGAGCTTTTCTGATGATAATTGAGAAGTGACTCACCGATTTGTTTGCTAATAGACTGTTGGTTGTTAGTAGTGATCGCTCGGTAAGCACTCTTCATGCTTCAAAAGACTGAAAGATAAACACACTTGCTGTTCACTGTAGCACCGAGACACCTATATAATTCTCTCGAGCAGGGAGAGATCCGTGAACAATACTGCTTAAGGTATTGTAATAAAAATTAAAACCGGGCTTCGTGCTGTCCAGAGATCATGTTGTTTCCATTATTAAAAAAAAGGCTGCTTAACTTAAACAGAAGGTGCCGGAATGGAGGTGTTGAGTATTTCATTGGTGTGGAGTTTTTTATGTCATTGGCTTAAACTAAAATCTCTTATATGACATCTAGTCTCACATATCATTGATATAGCTGGTCTCACATGTCATTGAGACAACGAGGTGTCCGAAGGGTTACTGGAGACAACACAAGAAGATCTGGCTCCAGGTCACAAAGAACAAGCTTCGGAGTCTAGGAATAATCACGGGAGGGGGCACAAGTATTACTGCGCTGACCAAGCGTCAATAAAAAGTCCAAATCATATGCAACCTCCTTGGTTTAAGTTAAGCGGTCTTATTTGAAGGTTTAAAAATGGAGGAGTAACATTTTACAGTAGCGATAGAACTCGAGGATGCTACGCAGGCTTTATGCCATTGCAGCTGCACGTGCTTGGTGAGCTCTGTCCAACAAGACATCACGCACTGCCTTGTTCATCATCACCAAGGAGAACGGGCGCTAGAGACTAGAGCCTGCAACCAAGCAGCTGCTCCTGGTCCACAGGGTTTGTTTTGGATTTTTGTTTGGTCCCAAGCTTCAAGTTCAAGCATTTTCTATATTTTTTCGGAACTTTGGTTCGAACAATGTTTTGTATTTTTTGATTAGCTTCATGCGTTTAGCCGGTAGAGGCGACATGAAACAAACCAACGCCGAATCGTCTGTCATCCGCAACACAAATCTGCACAAGGGTATTAACTCGCCTTCTTCCAGCCGTTTGGTTAGGCTACTCCTAACGGGGAGTTTTATTTCATTGTTTCTAAGATGCCACATAAGCGATAAGGGTGAATGAAATACCTCATGCAATACATAGTTTCATTTTGTTGTTTCCTAGGTAACACATGCACGAGAGAAATGTCTTGAAAACAGTGTAGAGATGGTTTCATCTAGATGAAACCCATTTCTTCTCTCTCCTTATTAATTTCCTCGCCACATCAATGAAAATTGCTTAAACGACGATTCATTTATTGAAAATGAAACTCCCATTGTGAGTAGCCTTAGCATGCAACTCTCACTCTCTCTCCTGCCTTGATTATTGTGTCTTTGAGTCAAAATACGACTCTTCGTTGCAAATGCACTCCTCTTGTTTGTTTTCAAAACAAGAGATATAAAATGTTTGAGGTTTCAAAGTATTGGAGCATTTTACATTTTTACCCAAACTACCCACCCATCCATACATGGGAGTATCGGTCACTAGTACGTTTCTCTTTCCTTCTTGAGATGACCACTGCTACACGAGTTGGTAGTACTGTTTGGCCGGCAGCAGCACGGCGAGTACGAAATCCACAGAATCTTGTGTCGAAAGGAGAGCAATGAACCCAACAATGTACTGTAGTAGTACCTGCATCGCCTTTCCATCAATGGCGATATGCGTCGGGCCGATAGATTTATGGAAACCAACGGGGTTGGCCACAAGAGCACCGGTTCCACCCGTTTCATCGCATCGCCGAATCCAGTGGCACTGTTTTTTTCAGGAAACTAATCCGGGGAACACTGTCACTAGCCACTACCCGCTCCTGCAGATCTTACCAAGGTTAGCACTTGCTCCGTGCCGCAGCTGCCCCTTTCTTTTCTCCTTTTGGCGCACCATGATTATTACTTAGCGTACTTTAATCGCCACCGGTGTGGAGCACCTCCACTAATTATAATCCGTCTCGGCAATGGCGAAGGAGATGATGGTTGGGAAAGGGAAGCCCCATTTGCGGAGTAAAAAAACGAGCTTGGCATTGAAGAGGCATTTTCAGCCTGGGCTAATTGGCTTTGGCTCAAGTTGGGGGCTGCCTTTCCTTCCTCCTCGGGTTCAGCGCCGCTCATTTATACGCACCTCCCCCGTCCCGTCTTGTCCTCTCTCTCTCTTCTCTCTCTGCTGTGCTGCTGCTGGGGGTTCTTGTTGTCTTGTTCCACCCCATCGGATGGCTCCCCGCTGCTGAAATGTGAGTGGCCTCCTCTTGATCCTTGCTCCCCTGCACCGGATTGATTGGATCCTTCCGGTTCGGTTTGTTCTTGTGGCCAGGAGATTCTTGCATCTGCTTCTCCTTCTACCCTGCATAGCCCATAGCGTGGGCTATCCTGCTTGACGAGTTCATGAGCTCCGGCTTTGGAAGCTGAAATCTTGCTGGCTTATGTGTGGGATTTGGGGGTACAATCTTGCATTTTTCCCACAGCATTCATGTGCTCCTGAATTTTATCCCCCATTTTCCTCTTCCTCTTTACTAAAACTACAACCTTTGGTGGCTTTGATGTGTATGTTTGCGTGTCCCCATGTGAAATCTTTGGATTCAGTTCATGGTGAAAGTTCTTGATTGCTCCATTTCTCCGCCCTTCATTTTCACTCCTCCATCCTACCTCCGTTTCTTTCTTTATGCTTTGTTACTGAAGACTTGCTCGATTTTTTTTCTTTTTTACAGTTTTACCTCCCCTCTTGCATCTTATCAGTTCTTGACTTGAGATTAACAAAAACACTTGTTTTTTGGTGCTTATGATTGCAGTTGGTGGTTAGGTGCTTAACTACATCCGCCTCGTAGAAACATCGGACAGAGCATTTGAGGTGGTTGGTGCCCAGCCCTGCCTCTGACTTTTCTTTAGATGATGATGAGCTTCAGGAGCCACGACCACGACGGGTTCGTGCCGTTCGCCGCCAACTCCAATGGAGCTCCGCGCCCATGGTGGGGAGAGGCGCCTCATCAGCTGCTGTACGGCGAGCCGTTGGGCCACGGGAAGCCTCCGGCCATGTCGGCGGAGCAGCCGTACCGGGAGAGCAGGTTCCAGGTTGTCCCGGGGTCTCAGGCTATGCTGGACCCTGCTGTGCCGACGCCACCACTGAAAGCCGTGCAGCAGGAGAGGGACTTTCCTGATGTCGGGAAGCTCTCCATGGCTCAAGGTGAGGATGTTTGCAACTTCTATGCTTGTTGATAAAAGTTGATGCAGGAACATGGCACGGATTAGTTTATTATGTGCTTGTTAGCAGAGAAGATTTGGGAGGGATGTGGTACATGTGCACACTCTAGTACTTTTCAGATTGCAATAACCTGGTTTCGAGTACAAATCTAGCAGATTAATTTGTATTTATTTCACTATTAGGAACAGTCTAGTAGGAAATGTGTTTTCTTTTTGCTTATATAGTTGACTCAAAAGTGGGATCTGTCTGTGAAATGTAAACCTTGCATGTGAGAAGAGTGACGTGTCTTACCTGAATCTACATGATTAGTCTTCTGTGTTTATTATGCCCCATGGATGCTGTTAGTACAATTCGTTACCTCTGTTTTGCCTTTTCAGAGGTCATGCACGGTGTTTACTGATGGAAATCTTTCTTCATCCTTCATGTTAAGATTTACGGGGCTATCTGGTAGTACTTGAATCAGTGAAATTAATAGTGTTTGTAATACTGTAGTTGATTAAGGATTATCTTCATTTGATTTCGAAAGCAGATCTGTAGGAGACTAGAGGGATTTGGCAAGATTATTTGTATCTACACCCTTAAGTTAGTACCTATGTGGATATGTCAAGACAGTAGCATTATTCTAAACATGAAATTTCCAAGGCTTCATGTATTTATGATATGGTATACCGTATACAGTTACTTCTTGTTTGTTCTAACTTTCTTCCCCCTATATTAATGGTTACCTGAATTAGAAAAGAATGATGTGTTCATATCCAGTGATAGCACATCTGAATTTTCCATTGATGGTAGGATGATGAATTACATTTAATAAGACTAGAACTCTAGCAGTAACATAAAAACTTTGTGGGTACCTTCTTCTGGAGTAGGTGTATGATCACTTGTACTGTTGTACAGTTTTACTTCTGCAGCACCATTCAGAGCTGGTGTGAAACCAGAAACAACCACACTGTGCTATAATCGTGTGTTTGGTATCGAATCTAAGAAGGATTATACAAATCAATTGCTGGTTGCTGTGTAAACTTTGTCCTTTCTGACTCGCAAACTTAGTATTTCAGAATTGTACCAAACACTGTAAATTAACATGACTTGCAGAGATTTGTAAATGGCTAAAACTGACATTATTTTGGTATGCATCATGGAACTGCGTTGATGAAGATATATTTATTCCTACAGTTTTTGGAATGTCTAATTTTGTCTTAACATATTTTAGCAACTTTGAATACCGAGTGGATGAATGCTTTCACTTCGTTTGTAAGATGCCATTATTGATTGTTCCTGTGTTTTGTCGCATTTGGCTTCAGGTAAAGGGGAGAAAGGTTCTGATCAGTCTGCCACTATTGCTTTGCAATCCCCATTCGCATTGTACAGTGGTCGTTTTGAGCTTGGTGTTGGTCAGTCAATGGTATGCTTGCTCATTTACTTTGTTTATGCATATGAACGATGACAACTTATTAGTTATTTAACTTGTTGTACACCTGAATTTACGAACTTTTTTATTGTAAAAAATTGCATCTTTATGCTCTGGTGCTGATGGATGACTGATTTCTGAATGTTATAGGTTTCCTCTAAAAATCCGTATGCTGACCAGCACTATGGCCTGCTTGCCCCTTACGGGGTGGGAGCACCGGTATGTTCTATTAGTTTTAAATCAATCACCAACAGAGTGTCTCATACTGATTTTGTGTCTGTGGTTAAATGCCAGTACCACCTAACCTAGATTTGGTGTCAATTAAATTTGATGACAATTTGCATAATAATTCTATTTCATTTTCTGCTTCTCAAACTGTTTTTATTGTTAACTTTGTCGTGTCTTAATTTTCTGATGGACATGAATTCACACGTGCTCCTATATTTTAACTGAGAATTTTGTTCTCTTGTTGACAATATGTTTCATCAATAACTAAGGGAAGTTTCATGCAATGTTCACCTTGGGAGATATAAAATAAATATAAAGTAATCTGCAAATAAGTTAGGCTTGTGACAGATTAAAAGGTGTAACTGTTATATCATAGTGCAATTTCTTTCATTACTGTTAGTCCAAATCTGTTTTTGATGGAAAATTTATTCCTTAGTTGTTGTGGCATGAGGATACAACAAAAGAAGTATCTGATGCTATGGTATATGGACTATTTGCTATTAACTAATATCTTCTACCATTTTATGTTGGTATGCAGCCTGGCGGGCGTATGCTTATACCACTCAATATGCCTGCTGATGCCCCAATTTATGTGAATGCCAAACAATATGAGGGCATCCTTCGCCGCCGCCGTGCCCGTGCCAAGGCAGAGAGGGAAAATAGGCTGGTCAAAGGCAGAAAGGTATATATCTCAAAAGCTTTGTATGAGTGATTTTATATTTGTCATGCCATGCAATGCAACATTTATTCTGCTGTCTTCTGTGATTATTGACAATTATTTTTTGTGATGCAGCCATATCTCCATGAGTCACGTCATCTTCATGCGCTGCGTCGTGCAAGAGGCTCTGGTGGACGCTTCCTCAACACAAAGAAAGAGGCCAATGGGAAGGATGCTGATCCAGGGGACAAGACAACTGTCAGCAACCCGCTTATGCGCCACACTGCATCTCAAAGTTCAGAGATCCAGCAGTCTGAACTGGGAAACCGGAGCAGTGTCTCCAGCCTGTCTGGCTCGGAGGTGTCAAGCATGTATGACCATGAAGACGTGGATCACTACCACAGCTTCGATCAACTAAGGACACCCTTCTTCACCCCTCTCCCGAGCGTCATGGACGGGGAGCATGGGGCCGGTAACCCCTTCATCAAATGGGCAGCAACCTCTGAAGGCTGCTGCGACCTCCTGAAAGCATGACGGGAGGGGGTTGTCGGTAGGCAAATCATTCTTGGCTAGCATGTGGTTCTTTCCTCACTGCCTAATTGTCCCGAAAACTACAATGTTTATGGGATCTTGTGGTGAGTGGAACAACCCGTGCGTGAAAAAAATCAACCAAAGTTACTCTGATAGCTACTGGTGTTAAATCTCGGTAGCAGGTTTCAGCTTGGTATTCTGAATAAATCCTGAACCTTTGGACCAGTCTGAAGTTTCAGTGGTAATGTCATTTCAGTCTGTTTGGAACCTGATGAATATCAATCAGGATTTTATTAGCTGTTGTTGGTGGTGAACTGTTGTATGCTTGAAGCTAGACTTTACTAGAACTATTGTATGCTTGAAGCTCTTGTGATGTTGAAAACTTGAACTTGGTACTGATGGATATGAGCTTGGTTTGTATTTTGTTAATAGTGCTCTATGTGCGTGTGGTCGCCTTTTGTATTATTGTCTTGCCAAAGCGTTAGTTCTATTCAGATTCTTGCACCTATTTGCCTGTGAAATGGATTAAAACTGCTTTTATATTTGGCTAGTTCATGATGAGATTTACAACGTTCAAGTTGATCCATTTTAAAACTGATCTTTCCACAAATAAAATGCTATTCCGAAGAATAAACAGATAATTTCAAGACGGTAAACATTGTGAATTGACGATCGTTTGACATGTAAACGAAAAATTTAGCTTCCGCAAAGAAGAGAAAAGTTTAGGTGCCGAAAGTAAACATCTGACATCGTTTGATTGAAATTGTACAATCTATTTAAGAAAAACTTTTTTTCTATAATCTATCCGTTAACATTTTTCCCTTCTATTTACATGCTTACATAACTCTACAAATGCTTATATAACTACAACAATAAATAACAATATAAATTATCAGATTTTAGTTTTCAGTTAACTGAAAATTTTCATTTGATTCAGATTTTCGAAACAATGATAATATACTAGTGAAGATATACTGCTAGAACAAAAAATGAAACTATAGCACTAGAACAATTAGTTTTTGGGTGGAACATTTTGGTTTTTCACATGACATTATTTTTGACACACGTGAATAAAAATTCAGTGACTGAAAATGTGACTGAGACATTAGTAAAATTTCAGTCATCTAAAATCTAGACACACCCATTATTATAGCACAAAAATCATGTCGATTGAAAATAAAATAAAAAACAAACCACGAATGCTACGTTACTGACAAGGTGGGCCTTGCACCTGTGGAAGCCTCACGGCTCCCGGCCTCTGGAATCCGCCGCGCCCCGGCTTTCTTCCACGCCGCCACACAGCAAACTCTCAGATCGAAGGCAGCACCCCAGCAAGCACGGCGGCCGTGGAGCCAAGCCAAGCAGCTCCGCACGGCTGCCAGGACTCTCGTTCTTGACCAGGTGAGAGCTGAGGTCTCCTAACCCAATCCTCTAGAGAATCCTCCCCCTTCCTTTTGTAGTTAACATTTAGACTGGATGTTGCGGGGATGAGTCGATCCCTAAGCGTGGGACGTGGGCGGGGATGGAGCCACTGCCCCAGCTCGCCCTATGTGGTTCGAAGTTGAATTATCAAAGGAAAGATCGCCCAATCTCTGATGGTTTTCGCTTTTGCTGCTTCACCATCGATCGAAATGAAGCCTGTCTTGTGATCTGCTTTTCACATTTGCTAATTTAAGGAACATGTTTTTTTTAAGAATTTCAGGGTGCAAAAGCACCCCGGTTTCATTGCATTGCGATGGACAAATGTAAACATTTACAGGGCCTTTGTTTAGAGCATTACGACTGCCCTCCAGCCAGCAATTTTAACATGTTGCTTTTTGTTTAGCAAATCACTCGCAGAGCCTTACTATGTTACCAGATAATTGATTTACTGTATACCTTGGAACTCCTAGTTGTTGTTAATCATCCTATGTTACTTGCGATAAAATTGTATTTTTATGGCTTCCTTTTTTGTTGGGTCTGTCATTCCTTTTCACTCAGGACCAGGAGGCCTCATTTGCTTTGTGATTTATTTTATGGTGTTTGTTAAACTATTGATTGAAGAATATTCTTTTCTGTATGACTATCTTAGAAATGAATGTCACATATATTTGTTACTGTTACTGTCTCGTTACTGACAGCATGCATACTTTAAGTTCCATATTCTAATGATTTGCTTCTCCTCTCCTTTTTCTTAATGTTACCAGGCACCAGCATTGAATCATTCTTCCAACTGCGATGGAAGCCAACTTTTTCCGATTTCTGAAGCTTGTTGGGGTTGGTTTCAAAGCAAGGTCTGAGTCCCAAGGCCGTGAGTTGTTTCTGAAACTGGGCTACAGCCATGAGGTGCAGTTCACCGCTCCACCTGCTGTTCGTGTCTTCTGCTTCAAACCCAACATAATATGCTGCACCGGCATCGACAAGGATAGAGTCCACAATTTCGCAGGTGCTGTTCGAAGCTGCAAACCTCCAGAAGTGTACAAGGGGAAGGGCATATTATACATTGATGAAGTTATTAAGCTGAAGCCTGGGAAGAAGCAGAAGAAGTGACGATGCAGAGATGTTTGGCCTTTACTTTCAGTTTTTGGTGTCTTCACTTTGATCCGGTGGCATTTCATGTAGCGTTGCAGATTTGATGTAGCTTTCTTGTGCTAGGCAGACGAACAATAGCCCCAGATTACCACACTAGAAGGTGTGCAATGTATGTGAGCATGTAATGAAGTGATATGATGAATGTTCGTAGGAATAAATTACCATCTAACTGGCTGGAACCTTGCCATGGAGATCAAATTTCAGCTCTTTTTGGAATCATAATTTTAGTTTTCAAATTTATCTTTGCAGAGGAATTGCATATTATGGGTGAACATTAAACTGAATTGGGAACATGCTTGTTTTGTACTGGCAATACACTTTCTAAATTATTAAAGTTCTCTCTCTCTCTCTCTCTTGATTTCGTAAGAACAGTTATTTTCACAATAAAGAATTGCTCTTGTGAAATATGCTTTCTATGGTACATGGCTGGGCAAATATGCTTCCTACAATACAAGAGCGAAGAAAGTATGCTTTTCATAGTTTTATAGTTTTCTTTCCCCACAAGAACAGTTTAACTATTTCTATATGATCTGTTCCTAGGCTAATTTTAAATTTTTCTTTGTACTTTAATAATCAGGCGTTTTCAATGATTTCTAGTGATTGAGTCTACTGACATTGTGAAGGTTCTTGCTTGCAGGTTGTTGGCAATGGAATGCGTGGGTGACATTGGAGTAGATTAAGAGCAACAATGTGGAGAACTTTAGTGGTCTCATGGAGGAGCCTTGTGAGGTTAGTGGGTAATGGCATGTTTCCACATTGTATTGAGCATTTGCATGACATGGTTTCTTTTTAACTGTTGAGAGTTAAAGAAAGGTATAAAGTATTACTCCTCCGTCCATAAAAAAGTGACGTTTTTTACTTTTAGATTTCAAGTTTGACCGCTTGTCCTATTCAAATTTGTGCAAATATTATTTATTTTTTGCAAGTTATTTCATCATTAGAGATAATCTAATTATGATATATTTGTTTTAACATTTGTACAAAAAAATTTGAATAAGACATGCAGTCAAACTTGAAATCCAAAAAGTCAAAAACGTCACTTCTTTTGTGGACAGGGGGAGTAAGTTTTTGTATCATACATGGTTCACTCAATGGTTCTAGAGCTGTAGCATGACAGCCAGAGTAACCTTCATAGTTGCGAACGTTGGTAGGTGGAACATTGAGTCTTCATTTTCATGTACAACTAGAGAACACTATCATCAGAGCCAACATAATCCATGTCAAAAACCTTACAAGAAGGAAAATAACAATAATGAAAGATTCCGTGAAGAAAGCACAGATTATCAATTGCATCATAAGAATATAGGCAGTTTAGAGACCATGTGGAAGCTCGATACTTAATAGAGACCATGTGGAAGCACATATTATCAATTGCATCCTCAAGATAGAAACAATTGCATCATAAGAATATAGGTAGTTGATAGGGTGGTGTAGTGAAGATGCTGTCAAATAGCTATCTTGAGGATGATTGTGATGATACTGCTGGGTAGCTAACAAGATGGTTGTAGGTAATTGCTGGCAGCAATGTTTCCCACTTCAATAAATGATTGGAGAATCGGTGACAAATTACCAGCTTTGAGTTGCATCCTGTTGTGTCCTTTTGCTGGCAGTGCAAGTGAACCAAAAGAGAATGACAGAATGACAACAAGAGGTTTAGGGAGGATGCAGCTAGCAAAAGTTTGTGTCTGCTGGAATGAGGAAAAGTTGAATGGTGAATGAGGCTACTAACTCAGCATTAACTGGTGTCGAAAGAAAGCTTGACTACTTGGAGAGATGAGAGAACTTTCATTGACCCTTGAATCCCACTTATACATTCCATTGGACCACGAGCTTTTTTGTTGTGCTGACAAAATTATAAAATTGTAAAACAGTAGATATTCATGCTGTTTGAATTGCAGATATTTACTTTAAGTTACATGATTATTTCAATTAGAGTTCTAAGCTGGATCATGTCATGTCGTATGGTCATCCAAGTTAGGAGAATAGACTTGTATTTTCTCTTTACCTTGGCTAGTAATTAATGATTGCATGATACTGCTCAAAATGAGATCGTATGGCATCTTGTTCACATGTTTGGGCCATTGTATTGATTACTAAATATTGATTTACAAAATTACATGAAAACAGCACGTCAATATTGAGTGCTGTTGTGATGTACCTACTAGGTACTAATGTAGCACCAAGAGACCGACAGCCAAACTTGAGTAAAACATGGCGGTAAGCCATTAAATTTGATGACAGCACACAAACTGTTAATATCTAGCTATCTATACTTACATTATGGAGATTAAAAATTAAGGATATTATACAAGTCAATTGGAATGAGTGTACAGACAGGATGTGACGTGCGCTAAAAAATAATGACTAATGTGTTGTCAATTCAGTACGTTTCAAAATCTGGGATCGGTAAAATCTGCATACTTCTTATTTCGGCTTTTATAAATATAGTCGGATATAATTAATGTACAGATATCCATTTGGTAGGATTTAGCAGTGTGAAGGCATATCACTCTTGTTTTAATGCTCACCATTTGCGGCTTATATATGTTCCATGCTAGGAATTAATCAGCATGCATAGATTTCTTCTATCCTTAGTATTAAAGAATTTCTATATGGGTGCTATGTAGTGTTTTCTTTGCCGTTGGGGGTGAATCTGCATTAAAGTGCGTATTTCATTTTTGGAGAATCTGAACGCTCCACTTCTTGGTCGCCTGACGGCTATTTATATGCCTCGTGCTAAGCGTCCTCTCTCAACCTGATTTCGCTGCGTAGTCTTATTGTTCCCCTTTGGCAGGTGTGGTAAATTCTCTCTTTGTAACCTCTTTGCACATCTTGGATATCTTTTAGCTTGTTCTGTAATGATTTTTCTTGTGATATTGCATATTATGAATTTATGATGCATAGTATCGTCTTGTTTCTAAAATCTATTAACCCATAGGGAGGAGTTCTATAAGTTAATCTTGTCTGCTCCTTTTCGTTGTATGATCATAGATTTTTTATTTAAAAAACTCAGATCTTAAGTTATCTATTGATTTCTTATTGAGCCATGTCTTTGTTTCCACTCAATTTAGAACCTGCCTTTGATTAATTCAGCCATCTGTATTTTGCACATCTTAAGAGTTTTCCTGCATGTATTTCTCTTTCATATCAGTTTTCAGTCCATACACATTTTAAGTGTTTCTACTATTTTTTTCTGTATGGTCGTTGATTATGCTACAGCTCCATTGTTGAGTTATTTGGGAGAGACAATGGTGAGCTTTACAGGACATGATGGATCTGAACCAGTTATATCATCTAAGTCTCCAGGTGAGGATGTTGTATCTTCAGTGCATGTTTAGACTTTGTACATGCCTAACGGTTTTAGGGTCACTATGGTTGAGTAGGCAGGACGATAACATGAGGAATACTTTCCAAACCCTGATCCATAAGTTCACCTTTCTTTCTATAAAAAACCCTAATGAAGTTTGTGGATACTGAAATCAACAATATTGCTTTGTGACATTTAGATCCAGGGAGAATAGCAGAGCTACCGAAGGGATCTGCCCCTGCCACTCCACATATGTCCTCAGAGAATAATGGTTCTTCTGTGCTAGTTTCTGGTCAGTTGAAGGTAAGTTATTCTACCGACCTTGTTTACTTTAGAAGGACAAAGTCAGTCACATTTTGTATTACAGGCATAATGCATTTGGTATTTGTCCATTTTTTTCATTTACCTCGGATATTTTTTTTTTTTTGGGTTTAAAGCCTCATGTTTTGAACGATAACCCTGTTCCAGATATGCACTATGTCCACTTTCTAATCGATTGAAATTATTCTTAAACTTCTTTTGACGAAATTTTAGTTCAACATGACCTCCAGTTATATCCTTCCATCAGTAGTTTCAAAACTTAATATCATGAAGTATAGGATAGGGATATCAATTGGAGGTTTCTGTCCAAGTAATGTATTAGGTGGCTAATACTTTTTTTTGTTGATTCTATCCTTTTCCTTAATGTAGGCAGTTAGGCTGAGGCTACTTCCATCAATTATACCAGGTCGTCCACCTATTTTTGTGAATGAAAAACGGTTTGAACCTATTCTTCGTCTGCGTGCACGACGGGTTCGTGTCAATGCTGGCATACGCAAGCCCAGCATTAAGGTGTGCCCCACTTAACTCTGAACTCGGTCCTTCTCTCATGTAGTACAAATATATCTTCTGCTTTCCATTTCTCGTTTCCATAACCATAGTGTGATGATGCAGAACCGCCATCCAAGAGATTCTACAGGGCGCTATATCGAGGCTAAGGGTAAACAGGAAAGTACCAATGCAGACATCTCCCAGGCACCAAGCAGCATCCCTGCAGTAGACTTATGTGGCCCCTTTATTGCGACCGATGAGGACGAGGAACATGTTGGTGAGGCTGCCTACGACAGCATCCTGAACCTCAAGGCTCCTGATTTCACCGATCTCCTCAGGATCATGATGGAAGATAAGTACAACACAGATGTCACCGAAGAGTTTAAGAGTGTGGCAAACCTAGAGTCTCCTGACTTCACCACCCTCCTGACTGTTATGAACAACGCTTCATATGACGAGTCCACTGATGATGGCTACTACTGTGTTATCAAAGTAAAGCTGAAGTTATCAGGGTGGTTACAATTTGCTGGTCACCCTTAGGGCCTGCCCTTGCCATCATTTTGCAGTCACCGTTGGCTTGCTTAGTTTTCTGGTTGTTGGCTATATGTCAGTGTTCTGCTTCTTTTCAGACTCCAGAGTCTCAGTTTGGTGTGGTTGGCTGCTCAGAAAATTTCTGAACCTGTATATTGTTAACAAGGTTTTGTGCTGTACTAATGTATCCTCAAAAAGTCAAATCTGTATTCTGCACAGTATGAACCTGGTTTATTTATGGTATTTAAGCTTCAATCTTCCTAATTTGCTAGGCATGTCAATTTGCTGTCAAACGTGTGGCAAATTTGGCTTGTAAGAAATTGCATACTGCTGAAGTTTGTTTGTTTGAATGGGTGAATTAGAATGGTACAGGGATCCCTTCTAGAACTAGAATCAATGGTGTGCAAATAATTCTTTAGAAACTCTCCCATCAGCTGCATTTTATCCCCATTCCATGGGAGTTGCGTCGCCTCAATAGTTTCAGGAAGAATGGAGTTGGAGATATGCAAAAAATTCTTAAAAGAATTCATCAACTGAAATTTCTTGTTCAGTTCATGGGCACTCTGAATTTTCTTTTCGATAGCAAGTTTGGGAATTGGGGTGATCACTTGCGAAAATGGAAATAGAGTACAGTACGTTGGTGGGCTGCGTCACCTCTTACGCATCCGACGTATGGGGCCCACAAGTAAGAGGCTCACCCGCTGGAGAAAACGAACTCGACCTCACCTTGCCATTCCCAACCCCGTCGGTCTCCTTCCTCCGTTCCCCTCGCGCCGCAAAAACCCTAGCAATCACCCCGCATCCTCGAAGCTTGACGCCGCCAGGACTAGCGGAACCGAGACGCCGAGGCGATGGCGGGCGGCGGGAAGAAGGAGAAGGGGAAGGTCTGGGCCGCGCGCTAATACGGCAGCGGAACAAGGCGGCGGCGGCCGCCAAGGAGCGCGGCGAGGCGCTCGCCTTCGCCCGCCGCCGCGCGGCGCCTCTCGAGTCCATCATCGACGTCAGCGACATCGACGCTGTGCTCCAGCGGGCCGCCGAGGGAGACCAGCTCTCCGAGTCCGCCTCCGTCTCCTCATCCTCCGACCTCGTCATCGACCTGTGAGCCACCGCCTCCTCGTCCTTCCGCTACTCGTGTTGGGAATTTTTTGTGTGTTCCGTTCACTGGGTTTGATGGATTGATGAGTTGGATTGATTGAGCGCAGGGATGCGACTGGAGAGACGGCCGAGGAGAGGCGGAGGCTGCGAAGGGAGCAGGAGGCCCTGCACGCTGGCAGCCTACAGGTCCCCAGACGGTGAGCAGTTTTGGTGTTCCATGGCGATGCTGTTAGATGTTGTGGTTTTGAGATTCTTCCTTTTTCTGATTGTGAGTTGTGTGAGTTATTGCAGCCCACCATGGAGCACACAGATGACCGTAGAGGAGCTTGATGCGAATGAGAGGCGGGCGTTCTTAGTGTGGCGCAGGAATCTTGCGAGGTTGGTTCCGAGATGTACTTTAGTATGTTTATGCTTATCCCTGTTTGATGAAACGAGAATTTTCCTGCCAAGTGTACATTTTTAGAGATTGTGTTGTAGCTTTTGATTACTCTTACATTGGCATTCGTGTAAGACAAGTGATCTTATGTGCTTTATGAATTATGATACACCTTTACCTGATAGGATTCTTAAGCTAATCGATTATTCTAGAGCGTTGGTGTCACAAAATTTCATCCTGATAATCCAAATACTGCTACTTACATTCTTAATGAGAAGAGTATATGCTGGTTGTCAAATTTGACATGGGCTGCCCAGTGCATTGTAGCATAATTTTACCAGTTAAATGCCATGAGTATGTCAGTCTATACTAAGAGCAATATTCTCTGCAGACTGGAAGAGAATGACAAGCTTGTCCTGACACCCTTTGAGAAGAACATTGACATATGGAGGCAGCTCTGGAGAGTGCTGGAACGCAGTGATTTGGTGAGTTATTCTCTAGTCTCCACCTTCATTGTTGGTACCAGCAGCACTTTGCTTCATTTTATATTTTGGGGCAGACATTTGTGTTCTGTTTGCTGTCATGTACATTTTTGGGTGCAAATATGCTGCTCCATGTCTGCTCATTCATGTTGATAATTTTGATGGAAGATTAACCTATAGTTATACTGTTTTTAAGTACTGAATCTTGTTTTCTTTCTTGTATGCAGCTAGTTATGGTAGTTGATGCTCGAGATCCCTTGTTCTACCGCTGCCCTGATCTTGAGGTACTGCTTACCATGGTTTTTGATGTAAAGTTTTCAGATACCATCAGGATAGTTAGTTAGCTTGTTATATCTGCTTGGAGTTTGTACAGTGTTAAAACATTGTGCATAGGTCAACATTCGCGAAATTGATCTAGTAAGTCGTCTTGAATGTTGAGAGTTCTGTTTCACTATTTTTGCGGTAGAATTTTATTAGGACAGTATGGTTTACCTATTTTTTTTTGAAAGAAGAAGCAAACCAGTTTTATTCGTGTCATGAGGAAAAAAGTGAAACTAAGCTTTGCCTGATACTTTCTTTTTGAATATTTGTTTTGCTACCAGCTCTCATATGAAAGGCATGTTTCCCATGGAATTCATCTCTTATTTTGATTTTGCCTTTCTTTGCTCAACATTTGGATATACTTGCCTTATTTGCAACAAATAGTAGTCTTTGATACTCTGGAACCACTATTGAGCTTTCCTATTGAGCTTTCTTGGGACAGTCTGTCTTTTCTAATAGGTTGCATTTTTATGCATATTGTTGGTGATTTTCTTTTTCTAACATGCATTCTTTGAATTAGGTGTATGCAAAAGAAATTGATGAACACAAGAGAACGATGCTTCTTGTTAACAAGGCTGATCTGCTACCGCTAAATATCAGGTTGGCTCCTTGTATGTATTGTCTTGCTTGTATGCTACCTGTATTGTCTTAGCATTGATAGCATTGTAAAATTTTTAATGCAGGAAGAGATGGGCTGAATATTTTAAGGCACATGATATTCTTCATGTTTTCTGGTCAGCTAAGGCTGCTACTGCCACATTGGAAGGCAAAAAGCTGAGTGGATACTCTGAAGAAGAATCTGCTTCACTTGATTTGGATACCAAGATATATGGCAGGGATGAGCTCTTGATGAGGCTGCAAGGTGAAGCAGAATCTATTGTGGCACAAAGGAGGACCACTACAGAAGAAGATCGAGATGTCAGTTCTTCTGATTCTGTTTCGTCAATGGCTAAGCATGTGGTTGTTGGGTTTGTTGGTTATCCAAATGTTGGAAAGAGTTCCACAATAAATGCATTGGTTGGTGAGAAGAGGACTGGTGTTACTCACACACCTGGCAAGACAAAACATTTCCAGACGCTGATAATATCTGAAGAGCTCATGTTGTGTGATTGCCCTGGTCTGGTCTTCCCTTCCTTCTCAAGCTCAAGGCATGAGATGGTGGCATGTGGTGTCTTACCCATTGATAGGATGACAAAGCACCGGGAAGCTATTCAAGTGGTGGCAGATCGTGTCCCAAGAAGTATCATCGAACAGATTTACAAAATCAACCTGCCCAAGCCGAAGCCATATGAATCACAATCTCGGCCACCGACTGCTGCTGAGCTGTTGCGGGCGTACTGTGCATCTCGTGGGCATGTTAGTCATGCTGGGCTGCCTGATGAGACCAGGGCTGCACGGCAGATACTGAAGGATTATATTGATGGCAAAATACCACACTTTGAACTTCCTCCTGGTACCACAGATGCTGAGCCAGAGCATGGAGAAGTTACTGGATCAGAAGGTCCCACTACATCAGCAGCCAGTGAGTCAGATGCTGATGAATCCATTGAGGATGGTGACACAGTTGATTCAGCAGGACCAGACATGAGACATGTCCTTAGTGACCTGGAATCGTTTGACTTGGCCAATGAAGGGTCTAAAGCTGCCGGGAAGAAGAAGAAAGAGGCGACTCACAAACACCACAAGAAACCCCAGAGAAAGAAGGATCGGTCCTGGAGAGTTGGCAACGATGGTGGTGACGGGACATCAATTGTAAAGGTTTTCCAGAAACCAGCTGTTAACTTGTCCACAGTCAGTGCAAGTGCGAGGGTCTGATAAGTTGTAGCAACTCACTGCCTGCGCAACCACGGATGCACATGGGCATGTACTTTGTACTGGAAGATAACCTCTGCGTGCATTGGAGAAATCCTATGACTGGACAAGTTATCAAGAAATCCTATGACTGGACAAGTTATCAAGAAATCCTATGACTGTAGCTGCATAGGTGGAAGGGACCAGATGGAATAGCTGCATCAATTTGTACTTTATTATTAGTACATTTTATCAATATTTCTATAGCCTTGCTGCCTTGCGTATTCAGTGAGAATTAAAGTTTTGCTGTTCCGGTGCCTTTTGGCTTGTATTGTTTGTTTCTGCATGATGATTGGCATAGTAAGAGATATATACAAGCATCCTGAAGCTTATTGAGTAGGATACGTGTTAAAGGACACGGTATATTTCTTGCTAAAAACATTTACTAAAATAATTTTGAAATGACCTGAGACTACATATTGCATGGTGTACTTAGTTGAAATTCTGTATGCAAAGAATTTCCGAACTTAGCTATCGAGCATGGCCATGTCCTCGGATGTTGGTCGGAACGTTGGGTGGACTTAAGCGAGAACACCACATCTATTTCCCGAGAAAATCTGAGCTGTAGCTCCGTGGACTAAAGGCCAGAACTGCGGCCATTGCTCTTTTGTCCCGGGCATCAGCGACTGCTCGAGCCTCTCATAGCATCCGGGGATTATCATCGTCTGCAGTGACGGCGGCTCGCACATGAGTCATGACTGCGACAACTTTGAACACTAATTCAATCACATCCAATATTGTGATCCTGATGAAGTCCCGCGTGCGTCTCGCTTCATCAGCGCCCGCGCATGATGCAACTCCTGGATGACGGCAGTCTAATTTGCTTCCGAGTACGATCGGGTTATTCGACCCGGCTGGATGTAGGACCAATACAAATCAGCATGCAACACACACACAATTAGGAAGTACTACTCCCTTACTAAATTGTTGTCATCGTTGACTTTTTTGTCATGTTTTATCATTTGCCTTATTCAAATAAAGTTTAAGAAATATCATATATTTTATTTAAATATGTTTTATCACTAAAAAAACTTGAAATGTAGCATATAACTTTTTGTATTTGAATAATACGAATGGTCAAACGTCATGAAAAATGTAAATGACGACAATTTACATAAGGATTTGTTGACTTTACAACTCAAAGAAAAGACTTTTGGTACCATGGTCGGCAGAACCGTTGGTCAGATTTTCTTATAAATGGACGTTGTACATGCTGTTATCAATATTGTTGACCAAAATCACTTACAAATCTAAATATGCAATGGGAACTCTTGACTCCTTTCAAAATTAAAGATTTTAGCAACAAACCTACCATGAGGAATAATATGTACCATAAAGGTGCTCATAATATAAACTCTTTGGCGGAGACATGAGACTAGTACAAAAGATATATGAGAGGAATAGAACTATCCAATAGAGAAGGATATTTAGTGTATTAATGTTTTCAATGTGCAACATCACAACTTGCTAATTGATGTCAAAATATTACAAGTTACCAATTTAATCTATTGTCATACGCATCTAATTTTACTTTTATTTTATATTTGTAGATGGTAAAGTAAGGAAAAAAAGCAAGAATGATGAAAGTGTTGAAGGATATGCTTAGAAAATAATCAATTCCCACTACCAGGGCAATAATTATTATCTACCAACTCTTAATTTAGTTAAATTTTCAACTCTCTACTTGGTGACATGCATAGATTCATTGTTTAGAAATTTTAAATGATATGCTTGAGTTGGCAAAAGAAACCTTTTTCACAAACACAAATAGAATGGAAGTGTCTATGAGGGCTGCTTTTTTAATGTGGGTGATTGGAAACAATGAAGTCAATAGTAAGTTATTTGAAGATAATCGATTTGATGCGATGGCGGAACGGTGATTCTTCGAGTTATGGAAAGATCTTTGAACTATAAAAGTCAGAGGTAACCATTACTTTTCACATGTTTTATGTCAAACTTTCTCCTTATTATGTTTGGTGTATACATTCGATCGTAACAACAGTACGTATTTTAGAATATCAAACCGGAGAAATGTTTAAATGAGCTTACCTACTAACGAATATTGGGATTTAACAATGCTATATTTATTTTATAAGCTAGTACATACGACATGAGTAGTGTATGGTTGTATATGTGATTTATTAGGCCCACCTAATACACTGGGCAAATTAATATAATATTACAATATTTGAAGTTACCGAAAGAAAATAAATGCTAAAATCTTATTTGATGGAGTACTTATGTTTGAATATTTTTTACGTCCTTTATCATCTTTATCTACACATAAGTGGTATTGTAAGGATTGCGAGTAACTTCTTCACAAATGGATGATTGTAATTGAAGTTTGTGCTAGTAGTCAACCCACTCTTCAAGATTTATCTTCCCCTTGGTCACGAAATGCCTTGTAGTATTGATATATAATAAATAAATGCCTTCACCGGTTTGTATTGTTGGTATTGAATTCTATTTTTATAGGGTTTCAAAAACTGACCGTCGACCAATTTCATTCTGGTGTTTTTGAAGAACTATTTTGAGTACATGTTGTGATGTGGGTACTAATAAGCAGACCATGTTAAGAGCGTTGCTCTATGACTAGCAGACATTCAAAGAGTGAATCTCGACTTCTCACTGGTTTTGAAACACAAGTTGACATTTGAGACTTAATGTAAATATGAAGATTAAAGATTGCTTTGTTTGGAGACTTTAATTTGTCCAGGCACATGAATCATGTCTTCAGTATGAAAATGGCCGATTTTGTAGCAAACAAGCATAGGATTTATCAGAGGTTCTTGAATCGGGCCATTTTCATACTGAAGAGAATTTGTGAGATATTTTGCATGCTTGGATTGGTTGTTGTGTTATGTTTGCTTCTAAATCTACTCGACGAATGGTCCTTGCCATATTTATCTTTTGTAAGTACGTTTTTGTAATTTAGCACGACTAAAGAGAAGAAGGGCGTATCAAGTAGAAATTTTCTGACGATAAGGATATCATTTTACCGCCAAAAGTTCTGCTCTTAAGTCTATTGCCTAGAAACTAGACAGTACAGAGATCGTGGTGCATTTTATGACGGGTCTGCCGTAGCATGTCTATAGTCTTATATATAATCGTCCAGATGAACTTATGGTTGCTTGGCCAGGTCCGTACTCCGGTGCCGCTGCCTCGCTCTCTGGCGCCTAGGCGACCCGGCCCTGTGCTCTCTTCTTCCCACCGCTTCATCGACCGACGACCGTGCATCGTCATCCCCTAGTACAAGTAGGTGATGCGCGTCTAATACCACCAGCCCTGCCCGGCCGGGTGCAAGGTTTACCATCGACGTGTAGGTGCATGGTGCGCGCTCAGCGGGCTATACTGGCGGTGATATATAAAGAGGATGCCCGACTTTATCATAATAATTAATAAGCTTGTCAAAAATGGATGATGTGCATGATCGCACTTTGACAAGTTCTTGCAGACTTGCACAATTCAGCCTCACTGGTTTTGACTGTGAAACTTAATTACTAGCTACTCTGTAAAATTAATTTGGCAGTGGAATCAGTTGACGTATATAGTCTCATGACTTAATGGTGCGTACGGTGATGCACTACGTTCAGTGACTGTCTTCGTTAATTAATGGTACTGTTCGTTGAACAACAATAGTATGTGATTTCAGTTCCAGCAGAGCTTGGTTTATTCAAAACATACTACTGTGTCTCTCGATTCTGGTAGTATGATACTGCAACTTCGAATCTAATCTGTCAAACTTAGTGTTGATAAGAAAATTAAACACAGATGAACCCTTTCATAAAGGTTACCACTTTGAGTTTTCGGTGGATATCTCGAAGACAATAAAGATGTGACATGATTGCAACTCAAGCTTGTGTCATGCACGAATTAATTTGGACGATATTTCAGTTTATTTATCAGTGAAATCATTAGCAGTGTTGGGGCTAGCGTAAATTTGCAATCTCAAAGTCTGATTCATCAAAAGAAGTGCGTGTGAATTGCAATCCTCGTTGAGATCATTTATAAAGATGATCACCTAGGGATTGATGCGCATTGCCGAAGACAAGCAGAGATAGATCATGCATACTACTAGATGCTTAAATGTGACATGCATGAATAACACGGTAAATAAATATACTTCAGTCAACTTTTATTCGTAGTGCTAGCCAGAGTATGTATGGCCAGTCATGACCCGTTACTCCCTCATGGGCAGAATAAACTTCAGTCATGCGCTTGTTTGTGCCATGACTGAATCAACTGAAAATCCGCTCAACTTCTTCATTTTCCCACGAAATAAGCATTCGCAGCATAGATACTGCTAGTGTAAATTTTGCAATCTCAAAATTTGATCCATCAAAAGAAGCGCGAATGTATCACAATCATTATTGTGATTGTCTTTATAAAGATCGATGCGAGATCACAGATGCACGAATACAGTATCATGCATGAACCAACATAGACTTCACTAAACTTTATTTTATCTGCCTAAACAATGGCATTGCTAGAGCTAGGCAGTCAGCATGGCGCACACACTCATGGACAGAAGACGACCTGGTAGTCGCTGTTGCCCCTGCACTGGCGGACCTTGGCCTCGCCGGGGTGGCTGCCGTCGGCGCAGCCGGAGCCAGCGTCCCTGCACTGGATCGGGCCCTCGGCGCCGGTGCTGGAGGAGAACTCCATGGGCACGTTGAACCCGTCCACCACCGAGACGTCGTAGTAGTCCAGGGCCCCGGCGTCCTTGCCGACGGTGAACTCGGCCAGCGTCGCCGGCGTCTTGCCGGAGACCTCGCAGCGCAAGGCCCCGGCGCAGTCACCGGTCGCGCACCTCCCGCGGTTGCCGACGAAGATGCAGCCGGTGCGCGCCCAGACCCTCACGCCGTCGGTGCCGGCGGGCACGGGGACCACCCATGTCTGGCCGGGGTTGAGCTGGGTGCCACCGCCCAGGTCCTTCGCGATGGCGGCCGGCCACAGGGTGAAGGGGCAGTTGTTGACGACGAGGACGGTGGCCGCGCCGGCAAGCTCGGCGGTGAGGGCCACCAGGAGGACGGCGAAGAGGACTCGCGAGGCGGTGGTCGCCCGAGACGCCATTGATGCTCCCTGCGTGCGGTGGTTGTCCACCGCGACTTTGTGTGTTGTAGCTGGTGCTGGAACCTGTGTGCGTGCTTGTATATATAGGCAAAACTGAGGATCCGAATAGATTACAAATCTGCCCCCTTCGATCTGTTGCCAATGCCAGTGGTGGTGGGTATCTGTTCATCGGGGCATTTTTGGTATCTGTGAAGCTGTCAAAGGTGTGCTTGATGCATGGATTTTTCTTAGGAGACTGCAATTCACATTGAGGTCTGAGAAACCTTAATTAAGCTCACATTGCATCAGCCTTTTTGAGACTCTAGCTAAGCTAGTCACACTTCTAGTGGAAATGCCTTTCTATTCTCTCCTATACCGGCCAGCTAGCAGTGGCAGCCATGACACACATGATCGATCAATGCAAGCTGGAAGAAGAGCCCATTTTGCAACTGCTGACCATGGCATAGAGAAAGGTTGCTAATTAGTAGCAAGTTCCAGGATTAGATGGCTCTTGTCGTTTAGCTCTGGTTTGGAAATGTAATTGGCCTTGGACCAGCTGGTGCAGGCAGAGGGAACATGCTGGTGCTGCTTGTCCAGCTACTAATATCAAGGGTGGTGGAGCAGTAGTGCAGTGTACTCATACATAGTAGAAGGCCTTGGACCTGAAGCTATCTTGCATATAGATTTTTTTAAAAAAAAAATCACTGCCACATATGTGGGTGTTGCTCAGGACTACCATGCATGGAGGGAAGCTTATGCTCACACTTTTGATCAGCTTGCTTGAGATTCCAACTATGCCTACTACTAATGGCCAGATAGCATGTTACCATACATGAGAATGAGGTTGATCAAGCTGGTAGGAGAGTCCACTTTTGCAACTGCTTACCATGAAAACATAGAAAAGGTGGACATATAGTAAGTACTAGGATTAGATTACTCTTGTCGTTTTACCGCTACTTGGAAATGCAATTGGTAGATAAAGGGAAAATGCTGTTGCTGCTTGTCCAGCTACTAATATATATCAAGAGTGGTGGAGTAATTATTACATTACTCATAGTAGAAGGCCTTGGACCTGAAGCTATCTTGTATATAGCAAAAATCAATATGCACTGCCACACATGTGCATGTTGCATGCAGGTTGCTCAGGACTTCCATTGAGGGGAGCTGAAGGTCCCTTTGGATCAGCAGCTTGTTTGAGACTCCAGCTATTTCTAGTACTACTGGCCAGCTAGCAAGTTTCCATACATGAGAATGAGGTTGATCAAGCTGGAAAGAGAGCCCACTTTGCCCACAATGAAAATATGGAAAAGGTGGACAGATGGTAATTACTAGGATTAGATTTTTTTAGATTACTAGTATTAGATTAGTCTTGTCGTTTTACCTCTGCATGGAAATGCAGTTGGCATAGTGGGTACATGCCGTTGCTGCTTGTCCAGCTACTAATATCAAGAGAGGAGCAAGATGATTGCCATGTCACTATATTTACTGATGTGACGTGCAATTAATTGCAAATGAAAGGCTCATATTGAGAATGAGAGTTCAAAGTTTTTAAAGCACAGATGCCAGATATTTCTTTTTCGGTTCCCCAGATTTTGGGTCGTAAGCCTCATGCATGTCTATTACTTGGGCCACCTGAAGCTGAAATGCTTACAACTCACAGGGCCTCGAGCATGACTGATACCTAACAAGTGACAAGCCTGCAGGCCCATACATGCTAATATGGTTCAGTGATATGAACTCCCTCCATCGTAAGCTTGTCAGCGTATATCCAAATTGTGAGAGAACTGTTAGACTCGTTAATCGAGCTTTTCCATTCAGTAAACCTGAGTTTTGTTATTCGTGCATGCACAATTGAGAGGCTTACAGTGACAATTACAGCAAGTTGCCCCGCTGGGACCCTTGAAGTATATATAATAACTAGCAAGATGCCCGTGCGTTGCTACGGGTTAATCAAAATAGTTAATTGAATGAAATTTATTGAATATGACTCATTGTATTTTTTAAGTATGGATATCACTTATGCCCGTCACATCCAAACAAACTATTTTCCATTTGCTTTTTTATGTAATCAATTCTACCGTTGCCCAAAATTACCTGCTGAAATCACATGTTTCATATGTCTGTGAGTGTCTTGATTGTCGTACACAAACAACAAAACAGACAAGTTGTATAATATACTATTATCTTTTTAGTCTATCCGTATACAGTTTAATTTATGCATGAGCGTACAAAACAATAGGATCAAGTGTGAATTTAATCTTGTACATTATGTTGTTTCTTGCATAAGAGATTGATTTGTAGATTAAAATAAAAAACACAAATGTAATGTATTATATTATTTTATAAGCATAATACCTAGTAATAATAAAAGCCATAATTTGTTGATTTTATTTTTAGAGATTAGGTCCATGGAATTGTTTACCCAAGTCCACATCTACTGCTAAGAAGAAAACACTGCTTATCGTTGCTTCTCCTCCACTCGTTTTTTCTTTTTCCTATTCTCTCTTTTCTTACCGATGGCGGGGAGCTCCAGCTCCAGTCTTCTGTTGAGAGGCTGTGAAGCGATGAGCTCAAGCTTGACAAGCGGGGGTGGAGGTTAAGCTTTGGCCGGCGTTGGACTGTGGCGGGGCTTGAGGCGTTCTACCTCGGGCTGGGTGGCAAACACGCGGGGCATGGAGGAGCTGGAGCATGGGCTTGCACGGCGCAGCAGGCGAGTAGCGAGGAGCTTCAGCGCGCGTTTACAGCGAGGCGCGAGCAGGAGCTCGGTGGCGAGCAGCCAGCAAGAAGGCCAAGCTCTTGTTGTGCGTGCGAGGGAGAGGAGGACCTCCAGGTCGAGCCCATGCTTGACGACCACGACAGTAGATTGAGGCAGGTCCGAGGAAGAGGAAGACACGACGGTGCGGGAGCAGCAGGAGGCAGTTGCCGTAATAGACTCGGACGCGGGCTGGCAGAGAAAAAACACGTTTTGTGCGGGAGGACGTACGGGCGGACAAGTGAACGTCTTGATCAAACTTATTAAGGAGTATAGATAGATGAAAAAAATACCATCTAATGCTGATAAATTTGTAGTCTTAGCCAGAATTATTCTGTGTTCTTATTACTACTGCAGGGTTTCACACACCTGAGACACCTCTGTTTGGTTTGGCATGTAAAAGTGCCAGCATAAGAATTGTTATCTTTCCATAACTGGGATTATGCACGTGATCTCAGTTTGTATGAGTTGTAGCGTACAGACTTGTGTGCCTCATGGTCATGGCTTCTCAATGCAAATGCAAGTGTAAAAGTTACTCTGTAAAATCAATTTGGCAATGGAGTAGTAGTATAGAACTATAGATATAATGTGACAATGTTATTGTCAGTGATTCAATGGTCATGCACGATGAGACCGTAATTCACCTTCAGTGACTGTCTCCCAGCTCACTTTGGTTGGTTGTGCGCTCGTGCTGTTGCTCCACTCAACAGCTTGCTTTCAGTCGCCTTCAAAATAAAAAAAACAGCTTGCTTTCAGTGCATTTTCCAATCGCGAGGTTGAACTGCAATGTTGGCGAGTGATTTTATCCGCATGGTTCTCTCTCGCGCGCGCTGAATCCGACTTGCTCGTATGCATCCGGCCTCCATTTGTTCAGCCTGCTTGGAGGTGTGTAACTTCAGTTCACCTGCATAAATGAGCTTCAACCATGGTGTTGCAGAAAATGTCTTTGGTGTTATGGAAGAAAATGTCATTAAACCATGTCAACTCTTGTCGGTGTGAGAAGAATGCTAGTAGTACTGTGCCAGCTGGATGCCTGGACCGAACAAGGGCCAGAGAGATGTCCCCATTTCCCTGCCGCTGTAGCGCCATCCCGTCTACGAAACCGTTGGTGAATTGATCACCGCTCACTGCCGTGCTGTTGGAATAGATAGGTAGATCCAACATCACACGGTCATGAAAAAGGCCACTCTGACTCTGTTCTACTTGTTCCGTAACAAAAAATATATATACGGAAATCCAATCCAAACCAGTGCAGCGCGAGGCTAAAGCGACATTTGGGTACTTTGCAATACTCTGCGTGCGAGAAACAAGTATCACAATCAACAGATGAGACAAACAAATGGCCCGATGCTTTTCAGTTTCCACTTCATCCCCAACAAATGCTTGCCTGCACGGTCGTTACTCGTTACTAGGTAAAAAGACTAATTTGAGGCTGCACGCTAAGCGACATTTGGGTACTTTTACCATACTCTGCATGCAAAAGACAATTTATGTTACTGTCGACTAATGAGACAAAACAATTATATGTCACTGTGAATTATCAAAAAAATTATGTCACTGTCAAAAACGTTTACAGAAACAAATGGCAGCTGCCTCCAGCTTCAAGCCTTTTCCATCTTACCGGCCCACAACAACTGTCTGTCTGCAACATGTCGAGGACCTGTTTTTGTCTGTTGCAGTTGCAGGTAGCTCGCCTCCTCCTGCTCATAGAACACAAATAATCCCTTTCTCTTCTTTTTTTTTTTACCCCGAAGAATCAAGACACAAAGAGGACCGATTCCGTCGTTGGTCATTTCGCTGCAATGCTACACGTATACATGCAGGATCTATGCTGCAACGGACCTGGTAATTATGCCTATTCGAGAGTATAGGAACTAAAATGACACCTGAAACTAAGTTAAGGGACTAAAAATGTAATTTGAGAGTGTATGGACCTAGATGACACAGCGAGACAAAGTTTAAGGACTAGCCATGAACTATACTCATGAGGAAATCACTTCGAATTTGATTTGGTGGCTTACGTACGAGAGTTCTGTTTCCAGTTACTTGTACCATCTCCTAAGAAGGGTGAGGAATTTAATTGTTAAGCTTGCAGATGAGAAGATGAGTGCTACGGGCAGGCATGACTTTTTTTTTAATAATTCGTGCTTGTATTAAGCAAGAGGGGAATCCGGCAACCGGAGTTACCGGTCTAGTACAAGAAGCGAAGAACAAAAGGCACTGAGCGAGGCTGCTGCTACACGTACTCAAGCTACAAAGATGCGCCTTTGATGATGCTGGCGCGATGCCACATTGTGGCAGACTCGGCAATGGAAGCAACCACCGCCCAGCGCTGAAACAGTGGCTCGGTTGAAGGTCCTGGCATTGCGCTCGAGCCAGATATGCCACGCGATCAGAATGGCCATGGAGTCGAAGGTCTTGCGCCGAGCTTTGGAGACGCGTTTCCTTGTGTTGAGCCACCAGTCGACGAAGAAGTCCGTGTGAGCCGGCGCAAGATGATGCCGGAGCGCAACGTCCTAAACCATACTTCACGACTGAAGCGCTTGCTTAGCAGGCATGACTGATGCGTCAGCCAGAAGGACAAGGTGGCCTCGAGTGTATGCTCTGAATTTCTCTCCTCGCCGTGGCCATTGCAAACATGCCGATCGAGCCCCACAATGACATACTGTAGGTGATAACAACCGCAAGTGGACCATGGTTACTACTTACTAATAATGCGGCTAAGCAATCATGGCTATCACTATTAGTTCCTCTTGTTGTTTTGTGCTTGTATGTATGACCATCTCCTTTATTGGACTCTCACTATCAATCGAAATGTTCTTGTTTAGGCAAAACCTTTCGGTACTAATAACGCCACTATTCGATAAGGTGACCATATATCTGTTTGTGCATATGGTACTAGAATTTTATTTTACGCCATTATTCAACAAACTGCATTGTTGAGGGAGAAAATCCTGAGAATTAATATACAGTGACATTTTGTGTCATGAAAAAATCTAGACCGACAGAAGAAAGTGAATTGACCCCTAATTCTGTGCGTTGGCCGGTCATGTGAACCACCACCATCATCACATAATCTAACACTTGTGTAACTATCACTCATTATGCATCAGTGTCTAATGATGGTTCACGGTCATGGGAAACCGAAGTGGACCATGGTCCCCCTGTTCATCTGTGCCCTTCCCTAGTGCTATCTTTGATCCCCTGAACACTAAGGAAATGCAGTATTTTATTAACTAAAAGGATGGTGAAAAGGCTATAGTATGTAAACTGGTAGTGCAACTACAGCCATGTTCACAAAACCGAAAGAACACCAATTCTCGATGTCTGAAAAAAACCTTCAATAAATTGTGGAAACCGATTATACTTATAGTACATAGGTGGATTTTTATCAAAAATCGATTGTCCATTGCAACCGGACTGGATCGGTTTTCGCGAAACTGAGCCGATTTTCACCGATTTTATTAATTCTAACTACATTAGTTAGGTTTGTTGACACCGTTAATTTTTTTCGTTACGTTTAACCACTCGTTTTATTCAAAATATTTTCTCAAATATGTAAAACCATAAGTGATGTTTCGACCTACTTTAGTGATAAAATAAATTATAATAAAATATTTGATAATTCTTAAAATATTTTAAATAAAAAAAATAATCAAACGTAATGAAAAATATCAACGACGTAAACAACTTAAAAATGGAGGGAAAGGAAGTATTTGGTCATGGTATAAGAGAACGGGCAGTACTAGCATTGTCTATACTACCTTCACTCTTCAGCAACACATTTTTTCAACATGAACATTGGATCTGACCTCAACGCGTTGAATTGTCGGGCATTGTTCAGAAATAAATCTTGCACGGACGTATTTTGTGGTCGCCTACAATTAAGGACTCTGACGGAGAATTAACGTACCGGACACTGACAGTGAACAGCTTGTTCCAGACCGACTTTTACTGTCAACAATCCAAGGGCAAATCAGTAACCCCATATCGCGAGATAAATGTAAAGCCCGTGTCTTTTCGTCGAGGAAGAAAAGTAGAATAAAATTATCTTTCCAGCTAAACCCCTGGCGCTGGTTCTCGCTGACTTCAATCCATCCCCAAACCCGTATCTCTTCTTTCCCTTTCTTCATCAGTCCCTCCCCGAATTTGTGTGGCTTCCATCTCGCCACCCTGATTTCGCCAAGATTGACTAATCGCCTCGTTCCTCCCGATTTCTGTATTTCATCCCATCTTAGTCGCGAGATTTCCTTTAACCTGAGCTGAGGATTCTCCTATGTCCAGCCCATTCCTTCTGTCCCCTTTGTTCTCATTCTTGTCCCCTTTGGTTCCTCCCCGCGACGGCGTGGGCCGCGTGACAACCAGATCAGGCGGCGCGGCAGCCAGAGCAGCCACGCGCTTTAGGCAGTGGCCGTGCACGGCAGCCGCAAGGCGGGAGCGCGCAGCTGAGATTGGCCTGGCGTGCGCGCGTTGCGGCGGTCGGCGAGAGCAGCGGCGGCGGCTTTGACGGGGCGCGCGTTCGCGTGTTGCGGAGGTGGGCGAGCGCAGCAGCGGCGGCGGCCTGGCGAAGCGGGTGCGCGCGCCAGCTCTGAGCACTGCTCATAGATGGGGAGGAGGAGCTCGTCCTCACATCTCGCCGAGGCTCTCCGCCGGCTGTTCCAGCCGCTCCGAGCCCTGCCTATGGGCGTCTTGACCTGCGCGTTCCTCCTCCAGCTGCTCTTCCTGGGTCCGCCTCCTCCAGTGGCGGCGCAGTCGCAGCCGCCGTCGCCGGCGCGGATGCTCGACGCGACGCTGCAGGACTACGCGTACCGGGCGTTCGTGCGCCCGCGGACCGGCACTGTCTTCAACGCCACCCTGCCCGCCAACCTCACCGGCATTGCTGTCTCCGCGGTCCGACTGCGCAGCGGCAGCCTCCGCCGGAAAGGCTTCCATGGCTACTTCGAGTTCGACATCCCCACCGGCATCACCGTGCAGCCGTATGTCGAGCGGGTGGTGCTCGTGTACCACAACCTCGGCAACTGGTCCGACTACTACTACCCCGTCTCCGGGTACACCTACCTGGCGCCGGTGCTCGGGCTGCTGGTCTACGACGCCTCCAACCTGTCAGCTGTGGGATTGCAGGAGGAGAACATCATTGTGACGGAGAGTCCGATTTCGGTGATGTTCAGCAATGTCAGGGAGGTGCCACCTGGAGGGCCAGCGCCGAGGTGTGTCTACTTCGATTTGAGTGGCGTTCCGCAGTTCAGTGACCTCAATGGCACCAATGTGTGCAACACATATCGACAAGGGCACTTCTCAATTGTGGTGAACTCCAGTGCAATACCTCCTGCTCCAGCTCCGGCACCATCTGGCGCAATTGCTCCACCTATGCCACCTGCAGGGGGTCATGCGAAGAAGGGAAGCTCCAAGACTTGGAAGATTGCTGGCAGCGTGGTTGGTGCCGCTCTGGCGTTAGGGCTGTTGGCATCCCTTATGATCTGTTTTGTGAGGCATAGAAGGCATAAGAAGCTTGAGATGATGGACCGGAATGCAGAGGTTGGGGAGACATTCAGGATGGCGCAGGTTGGGCGGACTCAGGCACCTGTTGCATCAGGGACACGGACAAAACCTGTAATTGAGAGGGACTATGTCCCATAGTGTATTTTGAAGATAGTTCTGGTCTCAAGGTTTGAAGATAGAATCATCCATTGGTCGGCTGGTAGCAATTTTTATTAGCTTAGAGGAACTTGCCAAATCATTTCAGTAAAAAGCCTGGTGATTGTTAGCAATCGATGCAGCTTTCGGATGAGCCATTTTGTTTTTTACTATTTCCTGCCATGAAAATTTTGTAGCCTAGGATGGTGTCAGCTTAGTTTGCAGCCTGTGCCATCTGTGGTATTTTATTTATGTAGTGAAGATGTAGTGTGATGCTTTGCTTGAATTGATTAGTAGATTCCCTGCTTTTATCGTCATGTTCATATGTTTTTGCCTGCGGCATACATAGATGTCCATTTGCTATTTATGCAGGTTTATACCATCTGTTTTAACATATAGTTTAAGTCTGTTCCATAGAATAGGTTGACAAATGGATTGTCAGGACCAGGTTTACTGCTTGTATAGAAATGGGTTGCTGTTTACTGGTGTCTATACATATGGGATTATGCTTATTTGATGATTCATGTCAGTCCAGTCAATTCTCTCTTAGGAGAGGTTGCTTCAGATCGTCGGGTCTCAAAGCCTTTTTGTTGCAATGGTGGCCAGAGGAAGACATAGAAACGATTGTTGTTGGATGGTTGCTCAGCTGCACGAGACTGGTTTTCTTTCTTTTTTGTTGTTTGCTCCAATGTTCCTAGCCTGTGGGAATTCTAGGATAGAGTGTCTTTATTTATGTAATAATTATGGCTATATTTGTATTTTTTTATGCAGAGGCTGGAATATCATATTCCCTTCTCTAAAAAACTGTCAATCTAGTAAAAAAAAAAAAGCAATTCATCTTGGTTCTCCTTGTTGATCCTGTCCAAGGTGTTGGCATATTGTGCACATTGATGGATTTATATTTTCTGCATGCCAAGAATTGCAATTGTGAAACCTTTACTCAAAACATTTTGTCATTGGTTTGCAGGATATAAATTAGTTAATGTGCTGCTCATTGGTTCTAGAACTGGCTTCTTGCTTGATGCGTCTTCAGCTGTGGCTTCAATGTTTGGTGATCTCCAAGGTAAATATCCACTTTGTGCTCCTTACATTGTGATGCTTGTGAATCATGCTCCATTTTTGTTGCAGATTAAACTCGCACAGAGAATGTTTTTCTTTCTGAAGTATGGTTAGCTTGAAAATATAGTAGTATTGCTTCTATCTCTGTTATCGATCTGTAAGACAATGTATTTCTGCCTCTCACCCGGTTTGAAGCATGCATGACTTCTTGTCAGTATGAGTCCCAGCTTTTAACCCCAGCCCGACCTTGTGTGGGAGCTTCCAGCACTGTGCCTGTCCCTTTTTTTTTTTTTTTGAGTTACAGCTAAATTTAGTTATTCAAAACAATGCTGATTTCACGGCTGCTGTCAATAATGATTCAAACTAAGCATGGTCCTGGAGGTTTTGCAATGCCAACATAGATTCCTTGCCCACCATGCCTAGTTAGAAGGAATGGCGAGGTAATAGATTTGATCAACGATTGGCAGAACACCTTTACACTCACCTTTATATATTTTTAGGTCCAGAAGATGTATCTGTTCACAGTATTTCTGCTTGTTTTTTGTAGCTGTTTCTTCTTAGGATGCATGATGCTTTCTTCATGAGTTGAGACTTGAGAGGAGTCCAGTAAACCCTGTGAGTACCGATTAGTAGCATGCCTGTATATTTTGGAAAATCTATGTCTGGTTCTTGAGTTCGTAAGGACATGTTTGTGTATTCATAATATGAAAAATGTTAGCTGCACAGCTGCACTAGACGACTTTAGTCTGGGCTATATTCTTGCCCCTACCCAGTGTGGCTATATGGCTAGCTCAGGTTATGATGGTGATGCTAGGCATGATAAGTTACTTTAGTTGCACTGTTAGATTTGTTGTCCTTTTGTAGGTTGTTGTGTGCCTGTATCAAGCATGTCCTGCAACCTCGAGTTGTAAGGGTCTTATAGATAATGTTTTATCTTCTTAATAAAAATGATGGGCATCTCTCTTTTGTATGCTATCGAGAAAAAGTATATTTGTTTTGATCCATTTTTATGGATGCTCTCAATTCTCAAGACACATTTGAAATGATACAAATTTGTAATGCCTCTTCAGGGTGTTGTTGGGATAGTCAATCTTGCTGGAACTCTAGTCTCAAGGCACAATAGTTGTAGGATCTTCTTGCACCAAATGTCATCTCAATCTTCTTCCCAGGCAAAGTTGGTAAACAGTATTACGGATTAGCGTACAAAATGAATGTTTAATCATACAGAATGGTACAAGTCTGCAATCATGAAATAAAATTACAGTCCATTGGGGACAGCATCACCAGTTGAGATAACTTCAACTCATTTAATTTGTTGCAGGTTTAATTTAATGTTCTTTATACTTTCCATCTCATGTCTTGCAAGAATAGTATTTATTCTGCATTTTTAAGCAGTTTCTAGCCATTGGATAAGAAAATAAAGAGAACCTAAATAGTACTACACCTTTCTTCATCAGTTTGAAGTCCAAACTCAAAAGTCTTCACCTACTTTTTTTTAAAAAAACACTTAGCAAGATTTACCATAAAACCCCTTTTAGTGCATTTTTTTGTTCTTCAGATTTTTTAAAAATTCATTCACAAATAGATTGTTAGCCCTTTAACAGTCAGATATTTTGGAGTTATGTATAGTATTTAACATATGCTCATACTTTATGACAGCTAATGTTGTCCTAAAGTCGAAAGTCACAACATAAGAACTCTTGAAATTTAAGTAAACTGGGCTCCATCTGCCTTCATGCAATTTGATGTTACATTTGCTTTCTTCAAAACAGCATCATATATTATTTGTGGCTTTTAGTTATTTTGTGTGGCAATATGCAATAAGGCACTATCACTTTTAGTTGTCTAATTTATTTGCTTGTTGAATTTTTTTTTCATATGTTAAATAAAGATTAACTGTGGCCTGGCATAATTAGCCTGAGCTAAGGCAACTTAAAACACAGGGAACAAAAATTTTGTGGGGTCGTAGAGTTATGGCAGCATCAAGCCATCAAGCCATCAGCAATAAGATGAATGAAACAACCACGAGCTGAATCTGGGGTGGGGGTAAGAGATTCTGCGGAGGACGCAAGTATGAAACTCGAATTAAAAGCAGGTCCAAAAACCATAACAAAGGACAATGCAGATAAAGAAAAAGCTGAATTATACTAGTAGAAAGAGCATGCAATCTACTACCTTCGTCCAAGAATAAGTGTCATTCTCGCTTCTAGAGGAGTTGACCAAGTAAATTTTATACAATGTAATAAGTATCACTGGATATATTGTTGAATCTATTTTCATAAAAGTTATTTTGAGATATAAATACTTATATTCTATATAAATCTACTCAAACTTAAGAAAGTTTGTCTAGCATGGATATCATAGTGACACTATATTGAGACGGAGGGAGTATTAGTATTAACTAGACAGGAGGAACCAAACAAATAAGTCAACGCATCATATGAGCATAGACAATACTCCTTGCCTTATCAACTAACAGGTGAGAGAGTACTGGGATCCTCATAAAAAGATCACACAGTTAATAACTACAGGCCGAACATTAGCAACACTATTTTTCCTCATTACTCACCAGATAGCTCACTCCACAGCAACAACTACTCTACATTATTACATTGCGTCAGTAGCAAGAACCTTTGACATTCCGACTGAACTGCAAGCATCACATTTCCCTAGGGGGTAGAGACTTTCACCACCAGAGGTCCACATTCCATGGCCTGGGCCATCTTGAGGCCCTTCACCACCTCCATCATGGTCGGCCTCTTCCATGGCTCACAGTGCAGTCCTGCGCAATGGAAAGAACACACAGCATTTGCTCCCGCCACGAACTTGAATCTGGCAAACATGGATCAAACAGTTCGTCCTCCTTGCCATGCGCTACCATCCAACGCACCCAGCCAACAAGGTTTCCTCCTCCTTCCACCTCCTCTTGCCCTGTAGGTGCCCGTCCAGTGAGCAGCTCTAGCATGACAACACCGAAGCTGTAGACGTCACCTTTTGTAGAGGATTTCATGGCCTGGCAATATTCAAGTGGTATATAGCCAAATGTTCCAGCTATGTCCGTACTCACATGAGTTTCGCATGCACTGATTATTCTGGCAAGACCAAAGTCAGAGACCCTAGGCTCAAAGTTTTCATCCAGTAAAATGTTGCTTGATTTCATGTCACGGTGGATGATATGCGGCACAAAGCCATGATGTAGAAATGCAAGCCCATGGGCAGAGCCAAGACAAATTTTCAGACGGTCTGGCCATCCAAGGGCTTCAACTGCATCAGCCCTGTTCTTCAGCCACATCTCAAGACTTCCATTCTCCATGTACTCATAAATCAAGAACCGTTCATCACCACAAACGCAGTATCCAAGTAGGGGAACAAGGTTTGGATGTTTCACCTTTCTCCATTTCAGCCAAGAATTCACGATCACCTTGGTATTGATGTCCACCATGAAGCCTCTTGATAGCGACTCTACGACCTTCAGGGAGCGCTGCCCTGCAGACAATACCAAAGCCACCATCCCCTATGATGTGCACCTTACTGAAATTCTTGGTGGCTTTCAGGATATCATCTGCGGTTACCCTCAACAGTGCATTCTCAAATGTAGCGATGTTGATGCTCAAAGGTTGCCGTGACTTTCTCCCTAGGAGTTCATCGCTTGATGTTGGCTCAACACTAGCCTTGGACTTGCTGATCGGTACAAGAACCACTGGTTTGTTTCTCAGCAGTTTGCATCTCAGGTAAACTACCAGAAGAATTAGCAGAATGATGACAGCAAGTATCACACAAATGGTTGCTGCTCTTAGTACTCGACGAGATGAATGAACCACCATCTGATCAATACCATTTCTAGTGCTAATTCCTGCTGCGCTACAATTTGCTAAGCTCTCCATGCCGATGTCATTACCAGAGAAGTTGGCAAATGTGAGACTGTACATATTGCAGATATCACAAGGCATTGCACCATGAAAATTGTTGCTTGAGAGGTCAAGATAAATCAAAGAGCTGAGATCACAAAGTTGAGATGGCAAGCTTCCACTGAGGCTATTATTGTGTATATCAAGAGAAGACAGTTGTGTGAAATGTGAAATAGATCCATCTAGGCTCCCTGAGAATTGGTTTCTGCTTGCATTGAAGTACAGTAGTGAGCTTGGGGATTGTTTGTCTTTGGGGCAGAAGAATGGGATTTGTCCATATAGGATGTTATTACTGACATCCAGGCGGGCTAGGTACTCTTTGCAGAGTAATGTTTTGGGTAGAGTGCCAGTTAAAACATTGCTAGACAAGTTTAGAACTGCAATTTTGGGAAATATTTGGCTTATATTATTGGGAATACATCCATTGAGGTGATTATTGGAAAGAAAAAGGCCTTGAAGTTGTACCAGCGGTGCAGACCAAGGAAGCATTGGGCCAACTAACTCATTAAAAGCAAGATTGATGGTTATAAGATTTGCGAGATCACCGAGCTCTGGGGGATGGTGCCACTCAGAAAATTGCCTTGCAGATTTAACACCGTAACCATAGCACAATTCTTTATTGCTGCTGGGATATGGCCTGTCAATCGGTTGTATGAAAGATCAAGGAAGCCATAATGCTGGAAAAACTCCGAGTCAGAGTGAGCCTCATTCTCAAACCCCACACAGGTCTCAGCAGGTATAGCACCGGACAGCTGGTTGTAAGACAAATCCAAGCTATTCAGAAATGACAGCTGTGATATGGCCCTCGGGATGTGGCCAGTTAGGTTATTCGAACTCAGGTCCAGAGTGACAAGGTCTCGGCAATTGAAAAGCTCTAACGGAATGTCCCTGGACAGCCTATTGCCACGTAACGAAAGACTGGTCAGATTCTTTAGACCTCCAAACGACCGTGGAATAGGTCCTTCCAAGTAGCTAACATCTATTTGTAGCCTCTGCAAAGTTGATAGGCCACCGATTCTTTCAGGTATAGAGCCAGTCAGCTGATTGTAGCTGAGGTCGATCTCCAAAAGGGTTGATGATTTTCCACAATTTCTGAGGCAGCTTTCCAGTGAGGTTGTTACTTGACAAAACCAGTTTTACTAGTGGCAGCTCACCCAAGTAATCTGGTATCTCACCATGAAGATGGTTGCCTAGCAAGTCAATTTCAGTTTAGTTCTTGCACCCTTGAAATGCCTCCATAATATTACCAGTCAGATTGTTGTTGTGCAATATGAGTGACTTCAGAGAGATGGATTGACACAACTCGGCAGCAATAGAACCAGAGAGCATGTTGGACCCTGCAGAGAAACTGACTAGATACCGCAATGACAGTGATGGCAGGGGTCCATGGTACATGTTCTTATCCAGCAATATCTCTCGAAGATCTCCCCAATTACGTATCCAATCTGGAATATGGCCAGACAAATTGTTCCCGTCCACAAGGAATGTTTCAATGGCTACTAAATTTGCTAGCTCTTCTGGTATAGTGCCAGTGAAAGAGTTCAAGGACAGATAAACTGTCTTGAGCTTCTTGCCGTTACCAAGTTCCCTCGGTATGCTCCCGATGAGCCCAGCACTCCTTGCAAACAGACTAGTTAGATTTCCCAGCTTGCCGATAGATGTTGGGAGTTCAGTTTTGAAGTCGTTGTCTGATATATCAAGTTCTTTCAAGCTTCCGAGACTGCCAATTGTCCAAGTGATGATGCCTGAGAGCTTGCATGCAGGGAGTTTTGAGTGTTTCTAGCAGCTTCAGGTCACCGATCTCCTCAGGGATGCTCCCACGGAAATCGGTATGTCCCAAATCAAGCCCTCTGAGATTCTGCAACTGACCAATCTGCTTAGGCAGTGGCCCAGTCAAAAGAATTTGACGAGAGGTCAACTGTCAAGAGGTTTGCCATCAAAGTTATACCTGGGAATATGGATCCAGTGAGATTATTTTGGCTTGCATCAAGGCGAAACCGACGCGTCAAGGGAACGGTGCATGGTCCGTCCGGCGGACAGATGGACGGACAGGATCGTATATTCGTATACCCGTGCTGCACGGCAGGCGACTGGCAACTGTTGGGTCGGGTTTCGTACCCCGGGGATGGTCCGGCGCAAAGTGCAAACGGATTGGCCCACTGGATTAGGAGTACTCCTGCTTGGGGACGGATGATAGGGGCGCAAGGCAAGCGCATGATTCGCTTCCTCCACGGCAGGCAAGAATTCAACAGCCGTTTCACTTGCGGTGATCGCCTTTGACACTCAACATCAGTGGAGGAAGTTGGGAAACTCGATTCGTGTGCCGCTGCTGCTGCTGCTAACCGTTCCATTATTAACTCGCAGTCGCAGGGCGGCGTGTTGCGTGCTCGTCCGCTCCACGACTTGAACGCTTGGCCCCTCCGATCCATCACGCAAGCAGCAGGCGGCAGCCATCCGCTGGGCAAAAAGGCAAAACCGCAACACATGTCGCTGTGCTCATATTAATATATACTCCTGAAATTGCAGTATAGCACTAAGCGTCAGTAGATACAACTTACTCCGTAATAAAAGTGTGACATGTTCTAAGAAAATAAAAATAGCTAAAGAGTACATACACATGCACAATTACTACTTTTTTTAGGGAATGCGCAATTACTTTTTTTGAAATTGAGGGAATGCACAATTACTACTAGGACAAGTCAGTTTAGCATCTCTTTTTTCTTATCATTGCTCTCTTTGGGCCTCTCTCTTCGCGCGCCTACTCCGCACGAGTGGAAAGGAAACCTTTCGCTGAAGCCCACATGTCTGTTTCAGCCCAAGGTGTATTTTAAATCGTTTCGGCCCAATCTAGTTTGTTGGGTCTCGGAGAAGGCCCATGTATTCAGCCTCCACGCAAATACGCGCCCAGTCCAGCGCCAGGGACATGGCCAGCGTCGCGAAGAGCGCGCCCTCGGACGGCGCCGGCGGGCACCAGGCTCTCCTCGTACGGCGCGAGGAGCAATCCCTTGTCAAGGGGCAGGTCGATGTGGCAGTGCCTGCGCCACGTGGCCTTCACGTCGCAGTAGGAGTCGGGTCCATGTGTTTCAGCGGCGAGACCGGGTCGTGCACGAGGCAGAGGCGGCGGGGCGACGTACGTGAACTAGACTCCACGGAGAAGGCCTGCCGTTGCGTGTTGTGGGGGACGCACATCGATCAGCGATTCTTCCCTTGCTCAGGCGGCGACCACGCGTGCACCGTGGACGCGGCGGCGGACGGCAGCTGGCAGCAGGCAGAGCTTCGGAAGAACTAGGTTGGCGAGTTCCACGGGGCGTTCAATGGTACGGTGATCCCTATTCATGTCGATCCCGTACCGTACACGGCCGGATCCGGATCTTGCTTGACACCGCCGGCAAGGGGCTAGGGTGCTACGACACCCGGAGACGGTGTACACCACGTTGACGACGACATGTTCCCCATCGCCACCGTGCGCGAGGACAGCTTGCTTCGTTGTCCCTACGACCGAACGAATCAAGATTTGGCGATTGTGTTGCCATTTACTTAGTTTGCACAACAACAAAAAAAATGGTTACAAAACTCTCGCCTGTGTCTGTGTGTGTACCCATTCAAGTGGTGGTCGGGGGCGTTGGTCGGTGGCTGCTTCAATCAACCAAAAACTCATCTCACCTTGTATCAACAATTCTGGTTATGGATTAAGCATGCTCCCCCAGGCGGCGATGATGCACACATATTGGGACTAGCTGGGCTAAGGTGAAAGGTACAAATAAAGTGTGCTTTGATAAGAGATTAACTAAGAATGTGTTTAGCATGGCTCTGCTCCATAGCAGAGTAGCTCCACTCAAAACTTTGTCTTTTGCTTATGCCATGAAGTTGGAGCTGCTATGGAGGTGTTTGGTTATAAGGTTGTCATCTAGCTGTGAAAAAAGAGGGTTGAGGATCACTTACCTTGTTGCCCTTGATAAGGCTGACATTGTGAAATGCAACTCTTAACTTTTTGATGAAATCATGGCGGAAGCGCATGTCGTGGTCGATGAAATCATGGCGGAAGCGAAACCCGAGGACAAGGAAGAGCTCGTCGCTATGCAATCAAACGATGGGGTTGGCGTGAATTGCAAGGTCGAAGCCATCACCGATTAACCGCAGGTCGTGGTAGTAGCCACCGCGAGGTAGCCGACTCGAGGTGGCGAGGAGGCCGCAATAGCCGTCGGGTGAGCTCGAGGACCGCTAGCGAGCAAGACTGCGAAGACGACGATGTTGTGGCACACGCAACGGGTACGATCACCGACGGGCACCCTTGGCAAGTGATTTTGGTGGGGGTAGCGGGCGACTATGGCGTGCATTGATGCGGGATGAGCGTCACTGCTTATATAGCCGCGACCAGACCATGATCGCGTGGGTTTGTGTGGGTTACTCACGGGTGATAGCCTGGCACTAGAATTTGGAATTGTGATCTCTATCACATAAGGCATAATCCAACTAACTCTCAATTTGATGTGATCCACGAAGTTCACATATTATGATTGAGGATTAAATCTCTTATTGCTTCGTAAATGATTTCATCAACTTTAATCACATTGAAATAAGATCAATGGAACAAGCTCGTAGCAGAAACCTATCCTAGTATATCTTGTTATTACTATAGGAGGAGCTTCACTGGAGTCTAATCATACTGCTGACAAAGGCTTTTGGTATTGCCTCATTTGGGAGAAATGGAATATTTGAGCCTCCGCGCACACACAAAAAATATTGTAGCCTCAGCTGCTCTAGTATTGACAAAGGGTGCCAATTTTGAGAGAAATGAAAGAGCCTGTTCGGCTGGAATTATTTTCAGCAAAATCACTGTTGGCTACTGCATGTGCCTCCTAGCTCCTGGCTGCTGCAGTTCAGTATAAGCTAAAACAGGATGTAGCTGAACGAAGAGAAGCAGTGTTTTTATGGATCAATTATTTCATTTATTTTCAAGATGAAAGTGTGATATGACCATGCTTTGATGATTAATGGTAACTAGGTTTTTATAGGTAACATATGTATTATGTTCACTAGAGCTATTTGGTGACATGTGAATATTTATTTCCTATTATTTAGTGAAGGATCGGTTTGTCCCTTGACTGTTGTTGTTATCTCGCTAATTGTGAGACCACGCAAATGCCAAACACTAAATATCATTGAGAAAAGAACCTTGCTACGGAATAAGATATAAACCAAGGGCCAAACCGTAAAGTCACCAGGCCAAGACCAGCTCTGCAAGACTTCCTTCACACAGTGCACGCCACCCTCTCGCTTTGTCCGTCGTCTCCGCCGCCTCCTCTTCGTCCATTTCTCTTTCACACTCCACTCCTCGTGCTCCATCAGTATTCCCGTCCCCACCCCTCCTCCATCTCCCAGCTCGTGCTCATCACCTCCACCGCTCGCGAGTTCTGCGCGAATTCCCAAATCTCCTAGGGGCCCGTCCGCTTACCTCCCTTCCTCGCGATCCCATCGCCTTGCCCCCGACTCAGCTCGTCGCGGAGCGCCACCACCAGGCCCCGCCGCCGCCGGCGACGGAGAAGCCTAGGGTTTAGCTAGCTCAGGGTGGATGGCGGCCTCGCCGGCCTTCGCTTGCTCGACCGTCTCCTAGGGGCCGGGATCGCTAGAGCCTTAGCTCGTGCTCGCGCGTGGGGGATCCCGTGCTCAGCTTGCGAAACCCTAGGGGCGCGGGGCGAAAGGTGCCGGCGGCGATGGACGTTGATGCGCGGATGGCGACGGAGTCGGACTCCGACTCGGACGCCGCGGCGGCGCGGGGCGGCAGCGGCAGCGGGAGCGAGACACCCTCGGCGTCCCCTTCGACGCCCGGGACGCCCACGGCTGCGGGCGCGTCCCCCGGAGCAGCCGGGCCCAGACCGGCGCCGGGGTACACGGTGGTGAACGCGGCGATGGACAAGAAGGAGGACGGGCCGGGGTGCCGGTGCGGGCACACCCTCACGGCTGTGCCGGCTGTTGGGGATGAGGGCTCGCCGGGGTATGTAGGCCAGCGGCTGATACTCTTTGGTGGCGCCACCGCCCTCGAGGGCAACTCCGCCACGCCACCTTCGTCAGCTGGGAGCGCTGGGATCCGTATGCCCTCTTTCAACCTCAGCTGATCTTGTTTGAGATAATCTTGTAGATATTACAGGATGCTTCTTTGTAGTCTGTGTCCGTAAGAGATAAAATTTGAAGAAGGGCAATCATTTCCTAGGCAATCTTGCTCTAGTGTGTAGGTGGGGGTGATAAATTTATATTGGGATAGAACTGTTTCATTCAGGCTAGAAAGTAACCAGGAAGATTGTTGCTTTAATGTTTCAATATTGCATCCAGAGGTGAAGCACTGAAGCTCAGTGTATTGGCTGTTGGTTGGTCTTGCTGGTTTAGGCGGGAGTAGGGTTAAAATCGAATACCGACAAGGAATTTAAAAAGCACTACCAGGTTTGGATTGTAATTATTAGCCAGGTGTAAAGATGCTATGTCATTTGTAACTCACAAGTGAGCTGTTACTTGGAGGCCACATGTTGTGCCTTTTGATGGATCGATAGTCAAAGTTGGGTCATGAATATTTGCGCTCTAGGACTTTCTGCTGCAGTTAGTTTGGGGAAAATTCTTATGCTGAGAATAGGCAGTTCATTATTCTTCTCTTTAATGCCTATCCCTGTTCTCAGTATGTTGCACTAGAATCATGATCGTGTGCTTAAACGGGTAGTTTATAAGCAGTTATTAATTAGGTGCATTATGCTACTTCACAACATTAGAGAATTATGCATAATATTAGACATTGTCAAGTTCTGCGAATTAGATTTCAGAAAATAGGTGACTACTTTCTGATTGGCGAAACAGCCATTGATCACTTCTTTTCCTTTCAACCTCAGCAAACTTTATAGACTTTTCTGCCTGTTTGTTGTGTACAGAGAACCTAGTTTGTAACATCTTCTTCACCTATTGCAGTAGGGGCTGCCCCTATTGCATATTCCTCCAAACAAAAAAAAAACCTAAAAAGTACAAATATCTTAGAACCATATTGCAGTGTTGTATAACCTTAGTCAGTGTTCAAGCAGTAACTTGTCCCCTAGATGCAGAAGTTAATAAATTCTGATATATCGCTTATTTTCTTATTGATGTTCTTGTCACAGGTCTTGCTGGTGCCACCGCTGATGTCCATTGTTATGATGTATTATCAAATAAGTGGACCAGGTATGTTCTTCTAGAAATCTTCTTAATTACTTGTGATTTGTTGCATGTATTCTATGTCTTAAATTCTTTTCTAGGTTGTTTGATCCTGCTGATTTCTTTGTAGCATGATGCTCTAGTATTAATTAGCCGTTCTATTTGATCAAACATTTTGCCAGGCTTACTCCACTTGGTGAACCTCCTTCACCAAGAGCCGCCCATGTAGCAACTGCTGTTGGAACCATGGTGGTCATTCAGGTACCTAGCGCAGCGCTTCAATTTTATCGTCAACCAAGCGCTGATTCAACTACAAACATCTTCCTTTCCTCATCGCTTTCTTGCCATTCAGGGTGGAATAGGCCCTTCAGGCTTATCTGCTGAGGACCTTCATGTTTTGGATCTTACACAACCACGGCCACGATGGCACAGGTGATTAGTCTACTGTAATGTGAAGTTGAATTTACTCCCACGTCTATCTGCTGAGAATTCTATATCTTGTGTGTAGGGTGGTGGTTCAAGGACCTGGTCCTGGTCCTAGGTATGGACATGTGATGGCCTTGGTTGGGCAGCGATTCTTATTGACAATTGGTGGCAATGATGGTACGGAATTGCTTGTGTCTACCAAGGCTACATTGTAGTTACTTGAATATGGTTCCGTCCAAACTGATGTTGATGATAAGAAAACATTAATATTTCAGGAAAGCGGCCCCTGGCAGATGTATGGGCCCTTGATACTGCGGCTAAACCATATGAATGGAGAAAACTTGAACCAGAAGGTGAAGGCCCACCACCATGCATGTAAGTATATTATGAAAGAGTAACGAGAAAGCATATGCCTTTAGGATTAGTTTAATTAATTTATTAGCAATACTTCTGTTTTTTTACTTGAAATGATATATTACTTAGAAACATATCTGATAAAATCTTGCAAATTTCTAAGCAACATTATATTGCAATGTACATTGATAAGATTAATTTTTTATCTGTGCTACCCTATTTTCATAATGATTAATTAAGATATCACATTCATTATTGCCATTTCATGCTACCATATATGCTCTTCTGGTATTAATTTAGTAGTTCAATGCTTGTTCGTGGTATTATTTAGGAAGTGGAAAGTGGTTACTCTTGTCTGGCACTTATGGAAAATCGGTCATGTTGGCTCAGTATTATTGATAAACATGTGCTGATGCCATTACGATTGCTGTGTTATTTCTATTTACTTGACCAAATGCCATACACCTTATTAGATGGAGTCTTTTGTGACCTACCAAGCTCTAGTTATTTGCAGTATAGGAACACATGCACTTACATTGTGCATTTTTAATAAGTTGCTGGATGTGGATATAGTTCTTTGCCCACTTATATTCTAGCACTAGCGTTAACTGCAGTATGTGCAATGTGGCCCAGGTATGCAACTGCAAGTGCCCGTTCTGATGGTCTTCTTTTGCTTTGTGGTGGAAGGGATGCTAACAGCGTTGTAAGTTCCATTCTATTTATGGGTGTATTTTCTACAGTAGTGTATAGCAAAATTTGTGAGCTTCTGTGTAATCATATTTGGTTATTTGACCATTTGCTATTTTATTGTATTCGGTGCATAGGGTGTGAATTTTTCTTGAATCTATTCCTAGTTGAAGCTACACTAGGTTATACAACATATCATTAATATAGTGGGAAGCATTGTATTGTATGCTATTGCCAATGCTACAGAAAATCATTTTGAACTGGTTATTTTACTTCTTTGAGGCATAGGATTAATGAGTTTTTCATGATCCGTTTAGTTTACTTGCAAAAGTACATTATATGATAAACCTCAGTTAAGATCAAACAAACCTGTGCATATATGCTGGAAACTGAATTCAGATGTAGTGATTAGCATTCTACAATTAGATCGTTAATTCAATCTACCAGACTATGATATTTTTTCTGTTTTTTTTTATCACTAGCCCCTGTCTAGTGCGTATGGTCTTGCAAAACATAGAGATGGCCGCTGGGAGTGGGCAATTGCCCCTGGTGTCTCTCCATCACCCAGATATCAACATGCAGCTGTAAGTTGTCAGCTTGTCTGGCCCTTTTTACTTGTCTGTTAATTTTTAAGATTGATCTAGTTGTATTAACATAATGCAATTCCTTTTGTTGCCTTAGGTTTTTGTCAATGCACGCCTTCATGTCTCGGGAGGGGCTCTTGGAGGTGGTCGCATGGTAGAAGATTCCTCAAGTGTTGCAGGTTCCATTTTCAAAACTTTTTAAGATTTACTATCGTTTGGTGACACAAGTTGTGGTGTTCAACTTTCCATTCATGTAGCATTGTTTATTGAAAAATAAATCAATTTTAGTGGCAAATCAATATCTAGGTCTCAATTTTTTAGACTATTAATATAAAGGTGATTCAGAAATATTGCTATTTATGAAGTGTCTTTGTTGTTCCTCTTAGAAATGGCTTACTTATTATTCCTGTAAATGACAGTATGCATGCTATTACTGGTTATATTGCCAGCAGATACCCTTTTTTATCAACAACATTGTCTGAAAACTATAGAACATGTCAATACTCAGTAACATTTCATCATATGCAACATTATATTTCTGTTTCCATGATTATGAACATTCTTCGTTTGTGTCATGCCACATTTCCAGTATTGGACACTGCTGCTGGAGTTTGGTGCGACACCAAATCAGTAGTTACAACACCAAGGACAGGAAGATATAGTGCGGATGCAGCAGGGGTGATGCTTCTGTAGAGCTTACACGACGGTGCAGGCATGCAGCTGCTGCAGTTGGTGATTTGATTTTTGTTTATGGAGGTTTACGAGGAGGTAACACTTCTGTATCTTGGCTTGTCTGATTCCCAACATCAACCCACCTGCCTCTGCAATTGCCCGTTGGATCTTCTTTTCCCTTACTAGTTTTGTCCTATTTCCTTTATCACAATTCTGGATTTTTCTTTCAAATGATCACTATATCTGACCGTTTCAAATTTACCAAGAGGTGACAATCAACACTGCATATGTATTGTTGCCTTGTTTTACTCCTGTGTTGGGAGTTGCTGTATGTATTGCTTGGCAAAAATAAGCAGATAAAGAAACTAATAATATGAAACTATCGCTGCATTACATGTGTTCCCTTCAAGTGGAGTGATCAGTAATGTATTGTTTAGTCAAATGCACATATCTTGATATTAGTTTCAGCTGATAAACCCTAAGTTGATTATTTACAGGGACAATCATTCACTCCTAAACATATGTTTGATCTCCAATTAGACACTTAAGATATAGGGCTACGAAACTAGATACACATATACTTATGCACTTTCCTGATTATTTTCAGGCATATTTATTTTAATGCTGGTTGATGTGAATTAATCGAGCCTTTTTTTGTTTGGATGGGAAGAAATTTGAAATTTAGTATATTAAACTTGAGCTCAAACATAGTTAGAATTGGCTGCATGTCAAGGCAGAAAATGTTCTTAAAAGAGTTCTGGTTCAAGTTTACTGCTACTTCCTGTTTTGGTTGTTACCTCTGGAACTGCATTTCTGGCATTGCTTCTATTCTAAGATAACATAGGTTTATTATCTTTTATCTGTTGATGCTAAATATCACATTGTTACTCCACAGGTGTACTGCTAGATGATCTCCTGGTTGCTGAAGATCTTGCTGCTTCTGAAACAACAAGTGCAGCTAACCATGCGGCTGCAGTTGCTGCAACCACAAACACACAAAGAGAACCTGGTAGATATGCTTACGGCGATGAACAATCAGGACAGGCAGCTGCAGAAACAACCCCTGACGGAGCTGTTGTTCTCGGAACTCCAGTTGCTCCTCCTGTTAATGGGGGCATGTATAATGATATTAGCCCTGAGAATGCCGTTATCCAGGGACAGAGGTTTGTACCATTTACCAATTCTTTACTAACATATATTTTTGTTATGCATTGAAGAATTTCAAATTTACTTTTGCACAGGAGATTGAGCAAAGGTGTTGATTATTTGGTTGAAGCATCAGCTGCAGAAGCTGAGGCTATCAGTGCCACTTTGGCCGCCGTAAAGGCCAGGCAAGTTAATGGTGAGATGGAGCATTCACCTGACAGAGAGCAATCTCCAGATGCCACACCAAGTGGCAAGCAAAATTCAAGCCTCATAAAACCAGATCTTGCTCTTTCAAACAATTCAGCTCCTCCTGGTGTTCGTTTGCATCATAGAGCAGTGAGTGGAAACTGCAACTATTTTACAGATTTGATTTATTTGATTAACTATTCTGGTCTTGGTAAAAGCAGCTTGACAAGACACCCTAACTATAGTTGTGAAACATGTTGACCTTCTCTGTCCTGCAGGTTGTGGTAGCAGCGGAAACTGGAGGTGCCTTGGGTGGCATGGTTAGACAGCTCTCAATCGATCAGTTCGAGAATGAAGGAAGAAGGGTTATCTATGGCACCCCTGAGAATGCAACTGCTGCAAGGAAATTACTAGATCGTCAGATGTCTATTAATAGTGTGCCCAAAAAGGTAAGCTACTGTTGTGAAAAACAACACATACTGGAAATACAATATTGTAAACTAAATGGTTTGTTATTATAAAAATCAGATGGTATGATGCTGCAAAACAAAGAATTAACATGATGGTGTTCGTCTTTTGATGAAAATTTCTTTCTTGCTAAGTATTCACATAGTCTATACTGTATCAATTATACAGGTTATTGCATCTCTGCTGAAACCTCGTGGTTGGAAGCCCCCTGTGCGAAGGCAGTTCTTTCTTGACTGCAATGAGATTGCAGATCTGTGTGATAGTGCTGAAAGAATATTTTCAAGTGAACCTAGTGTCTTACAGCTTAAAGCTCCCATCAAGATATTTGGTGATCTGCATGGTCAATTTGGTGACCTAATGCGCTTATTTGATGAGTATGGTGCTCCTTCAACAGCAGGAGACATTGCGTGAGTGGATAAATATTATGTTTGATGTTAAAGTTAATTGTCTGCTGCGATGCATTCTTAATATATAATTTCTAGCTGTGTTCATGAATTGTAATTATTTTCTTTTCCTTAAACTTTGCAGCTACATTGATTATCTCTTCTTGGGAGATTATGTGGATCGTGGTCAACATAGTTTGGAGACTATCACTCTTCTCCTTGCACTGAAGGTAGTAATTACTAAGATGCAGGACATTGGAGTAGTGTTTTTCATTGGGCTTTTCTTTTTCTCATGAAAGTATCCATTGTACAATTCAGGTTGAATATCCTCATAATGTGCATTTGATTCGAGGGAATCACGAGGCTGCAGATATCAATGCTCTGTTTGGGTTCCGAATAGAGTGCATAGAGAGAATGGTAATTCATCAATCTTGTGCTCTTTCATATGCCTGCAGTCTTTCGTTTTCTTACGTAAAAGTTGTTTGCTAACAAAAGGGTGAGCGGGATGGAATATGGACCTGGCATCGGGTGAACAGGTTATTTAATTGGCTTCCTTTGGCTGCACTAATTGAAAAGAAAATAATTTGTATGCATGGTGGTATTGGCCGGTCAATCAACCATGTAGAGCAAATTGAGAGTCTTCAAAGGCCAATTACAATGGAAGCAGGCTCAGTTGTTCTGATGGATCTTCTATGGTCAGCATTTCAGTAGTTATCACTGTCAGATTACCATTGCAAGATCCTTGTTCATCTTTTTGCTGATGTCATGATTTTATTTTGTTGTGTCCCCCTAAAGGTCTGATCCAACTGAAAATGATAGCGTAGAAGGACTTAGGCCAAATGCGCGTGGTCCTGGTCTTGTTACCTTTGGGGTTAGTATTCTCTGATTCCTCATGTCCTTTCTTTTTCTTGGGTCCTGTGTTTAATGTAACTAACGTAGATTGTTACCGCAGCCTGATAGAGTGATGGAGTTCTGCCACAATAATGACCTACAGTTGATCGTACGTGCACATGAGTGTGTGATGGATGGCTTTGAGCGTTTTGCTCAAGGTCACCTGATTACTCTTTTCTCAGCTACAAATTACTGTGGTAAGAATGTCTTTCTGAATGCAAATTCATTTCTAGCCTGCTTGTAGAGCTGAATTGTTCAGCCTCTTAACATGGTGTGCACACAGGCACGGCGAACAACGCAGGAGCCATCTTGGTTCTTGGAAGGGATCTTGTGGTTGTCCCTAAACTCATTCATCCGTTGCCTCCTGCTATTACATCACCTGAGACCTCTCCAGAGCATCATATCGAAGACACATGGATGCAGGTAAGGCTGCTTCGTATAAGATACTAGCATGTCTCTGGTAGCCACTACCGCTTGTTGTCCATGTCTGACAGTGTCTTCTGGTAAAATTAGGAACTGAATGCCAACAGGCCACCAACTCCCACCAGGGGCCGCCCTCAGGCACCCAACAATGACCGAAGCTCTCTTGCCTGGATATAACTGCTTCATTTGGTGAGCAGTTCATTCTAATCCCCATCTGTGCCTTTGGGCTATATGTTGATCCATGCTGCAGACAGGCAGGGGGTCTGTTTCCTCATAACACATGCTAGCCCCAAGGCTATGGTGAAGGAAAACTGTATAGGAAGGACTAAGCTTTCGGAAGATGAAAGCTAGAGAAGCTTCACCAATCACCATCGAAGCGCTCTCCAAATTTGTTCCCAAAACATGAGAAGTAGAAGAACAGCTGGTGGCTGTGATCCCTTGTACATACTCAGATGCCAGCAGATAGGTGGCACGGGTGTATGTTTTTTTTTTGTCAACCAATTGGAGGGTCGAAAGGGATAGTGTTTATTGTTCTAGGTATTCTTTTTATGTGTCTAAATTTTGTCTTGTTGCAAAATATGGAGCGTGGGAACATTGGAGTTTAACTTATCTGAGGACGATGTTCTTGTATAATAGTTCTCCCCTGCTGGTCTTAGAATAGCTCTAGCTCCCTCCCGTTGTAATTTCTGTCTCTGGTCTGATGTGTACAATATGATTTTCTTTGGTACAAAGTTTTGGGTAATGAACAGGTCTGGTGATTGGATTTATTGGATCGGTGTTACATATGTTTGATTTTGTTTTCCCTTTTTGTATTGTATAGCTGATGTTGTATAGCCGTCATCATTTAGTTTCGATTGTTCGTAACTCAAAGATTGCACTAGTGGACGTATGAATAGCGTATAGAGGTGTACAAGCATGCGCGGATGGCAGGTGTGGATGTGTGACTTGTAAGAAAGCAGAGAGCGCGGGAGACAGCGAGAGGAGGACGATCGACCGCGCGGCGCTCCGCTCGCCTCAACATCTTATCCTCCGGTCCTCAGGCCACTTCCCTTGGAGAAGTCTTCTCCACCGGATAAAATTGCACACGCGCGCGCGCGGGCACCACGCCACGGCGTCAGCTCATCGTCCTCGGACGCATCCGCCGAGCCGCTCCGCTGGGTAGCTTGGCACGCCAATCCTCGCTGCTCGCCCTGGCGCCATGGCGGCTGCCGCGGCGGCGCAGAACCACGTCCTCCTGTCGTCGGCTCGCTACCGGCGCGCACCAGCGCGGCAGGCGTGCTGCGTCCTGCGGCCATGCCCATGCGGCGCTTGGCTCAGCTCGCCGCACGCGCCCGTGCGGCTGGCGGCGAGGAGGGCCCGCCGGTTCCGGGCGCCGCGCGCGGGGATGGACATGGACCTCGCCAGCGGCGCCGTCGAGGTGATCAACGACCTGGGCTTCGACACGCTCACCTTCCTCGGCGTCACCGTCCTCGTCGTCCCCGCCTTCCGCGTCATCCGGGCCAGCCCAGTGAAGTATCGCTCCCGCGTTCCTACGCTCCGCTTCACCCCTCGCCTGCTCCCCGTTCACTTTCGCCCTTGATCAAACGCTGCAGATCCTCGGCTTCTTCGGCGCCGGCGTCGTGCTCAACCAGTTCGGCCTCATCAGGAACATCACCGACGTCAAGCTTCTGTCCGAATGGGGAATCCTGTTCCTGGTACGTTCCTTCCATTCCATGCCAGCTCCGGGTGATTTTGCTGCATTTCGATTGATTCTTGATCATTGCAGCTGTTTGAGATGGGGCTGGAGCTCTCCCTGTCTCGCCTCAAGGCTCTTGCGAGGTACGCCTTCGGGATGGGCTTGCCTCAGGTACGCACATTGACCCTTGTGCTGCTCTTTTTTCTTTCTTTGAAGATAATGGAGCAAGATGTCCCAGCCTCTACCCTGACAAACAGCTGCTTGATTACAATAAGGAACACCTAGGCTCTCACCCAAACAAACAAAATGCGAACAGAACAAAAGCACTTAGGCTCACAAACGACACACATAGCTTAACAGTAGCTGAAAAGAACCAAGGAATAAACCCAGGTTTAAGCTTCTATCCTATTCCTGAATTTTCAACCAAATTTGACCAATACCTCCGTTACCATCGTTTCTAACAATTGATCCTTGTGCTGCTGATTGCAGTGTTGTTTCATGAGCCAATTTTGATGATGTGAAGAACTTATTTCACTTCAGCGTATAGTTAGGACCTACAATGTTCTCTTGACTTTGTGACTCATTGTGGATTGCTCCTTAGTTTATCCCATCATTTGATTTATTATTTTTCTGGTATCGAAATCACAATTTATTCATTGATCTCATATATATGGAACACTGAAAAGTATTTGTCAAGGCTGATTTACTGCTGCTTTCGACTTTCCGAAGGTTCTTTTGTCAACTCTTGCCTTTACGGCGTTCGAGCTTCCTCCAAACGGTGCTATCGGAACAAAAATTTTGCAGTTCTTCTTTGATTCAAGACCTGATCTAGTAAGATATATATTCTGAACTGAAAAAATATACATATTCTATTCTTAGTGTCAACTCAACTTCTCTTTATATTTAGTGTATGATCTGATTTCGGTCTGCAGGTGAACATTAGGAGTGTTGATGAAGCAATAGTAATTGGAGCTGCCCTCTCACTATCTTCATCGGCTTTTGTTCTTCAGGTGCACATCTTGTTCCTGAAATAGTTTCAGAACTCAGTCAACAGGCATTTTCTATTGAATATTCCATGCAGTACTTTTTATTAAATGATGCTGGTGATGATGTGCTTGTGAATGCTGCCTGCAGCTTCTTGCTGAGAAAGGTGAACTTCCAACAAGATTTGGTTCTGCTACACTGGGAATCCTTCTCCTCCAGGTGTTCAATTGATGCCATTTATCTTTTGTCACGAATGTTCCAAGGAGTGTATGGTTTACTAATTCCAAGATGTATTCTACTGATATGCTGACAGGATATTGCAGTTGTTCCTTTGTTGGTCATACTCCCTGTGCTAGAGAGTCAGGTACGCAAAAGGTTAGCACTTATGATTAAACCTATATCTTGTAAAAAAGAAAGATTCACATACTTTGCCACCATTATGACACAATATCTCTAAAGAAAGGAAACAGTTTGACAGAGTATTTATGTAGTTCCTTCCAACTTAGTAAATTTCCAAATCAAGACATCGTAAAACACAGCCTATAGAATTCAATGGCAAAAGAATTCAGCACCTCCTTCAAAATTTATCTAGTTTTGATTTATTCGTATATCTAGTTTCCAATGGCAAAAGAATGCAGCACCTCCTTCAAAATATATCTAGTTTCCAATTTAGTAAAATTTGCAAATCAAGACATCGTAAAACACAGCCTATAGAGTTCAATGGCAAAAGAATGCAGCACCTCCTTCAAAATATATCTACCTTTGATTTATTCATATAATGCTATAACATTCACGCATTCTATTGTAGAATATTGTGGAGCAGAGTGTGTGGCCAATATTACTGGCTGAAAGCTTAAAGGCACTGGGTGGACTTGGTATACTTTCTCTTGGTGGGAAATACCTCATCAGGCGCATCTTCGAGGTCTACTGATCTTTTACGTTTCTAAAATACTTTATATTTTCTACTTTTTTGTTTAAAATACACTGATTGTTAAATTACCTTACCGACAGTTTGTTGCCGAGTCACGGAGTTCAGAGGCATTTGTTGCGCTATGTCTTCTTACCGTAGCTGGGACTTCACTTCTCACCCAAAAGTTGGGATTCAGTGATACAGTATGTCCTATTTCAAATTGCTAGTCAAAATCAGATTATGTTCCTTCCATTTTTCTATTTACTGATTGTTAAACTTCCTCATATCACTCTATGTAGTTAGGCGCATTTCTGGCTGGAGCGATTCTAGCAGAAACAAATTTCCGCACACAAATTGAAGCTGACATAAGACCGTTCAGAGGCTTACTGCTTGGGTTATTCTTTGTGACTACAGGGACTTCCATTGACATGCAGGTACCCATTGTTTCTGCTTACCTTAAAACCAGGTTAACTAGTGAAGATATGACTATATTACCTATGTTGGTGAACTTTAATGTCCAACTGGAAACAGTAAGCCTGCATTTCCATTTGCATTTGTCTCTGTCACAATTTTCTCAAAAGTTACTTCTGATTTAGCCTTGAAAATGACAGTGATATTATTTTTCTGTTAAGAAGACAACGTCTAGATCTTATTGAGCTAATCGACTTTTCTCATAATGCGTAGCTTCTCATCCGAGAGTGGCCTAATGTTCTGTCGCTCTTGGGAGGCCTTATTGCAATCAAGACATTGATAATCACTGCCATAGGGCCGAGGGTTGGACTGACTCTTCAAGAAAGTGTAAGGATAGGACTGCTACTTTCTCAAGGAGGCGAGTTCGGGTTCGTGGTGTTTTCTTTGGCAAACAGGTAAGTGGTTATCACAATTTTTATGGTTAATATAATTATCACCTGAGACATCGTGTTTCTAGGGCTTATTAGCAATTTATCGAAACAGGCTTGGTGTCCTACCACTTGAGTTAAATAAACTGCTCATCATTGTTGTTGTACTGTCGATGGCCTTAACTCCATTACTCAATGAAGTTGGCAGAAGGGCAGCAGGAATTATTGATGAGAGATCTGGAAAAAAAGACGTATGTAACTTAAATGTCTTAACATCTACATTATTGTGAGTTAGTTTGTGTACTATAAGATGATTTTTTTTCCCCGTAGAAACCTACTGAGACAGTGAATTATGGTGCGACCGAGCCTATTGTAATTCTTGGTTTTGGAGAGATGGGGCAGGTATGTTGCATGCGTGATATTTTGTCATTTCATTGTTAAAGCAGATCACGAGCTATCATATTTGTGTAGATCCTTGCAAAATTTCTATCTGCTCCACTATCGTTTGGGCTTGACCAAGACATAGAAGGATGGCCATATGTCGCATTTGATCTAAATCCTGCCGTTGTAAAGGTGAGCAAGTTTATAACAAGTGGTATAAAAGTTGATGAGCCTTCCTTTATTTCTCAAAATAGGATCAAGGTGTCTCCCCCTCCTTTTTCCATGTATGACTAAGCTGATTTTTCACCCGCAATCAGTCAGCTAGAGAATCAGGATTTCCTGTGTTGTATGGAGATGGTTCACGCCCAGCAGTTCTGCAATCCGCGGGCATATCTTTCCCAAAAGCTGTCATGGTCATGTATACTGGAAAGGAAAAGACAATTGAGGCTGTAAGCAGGTTGCGACAAGCTTTTACTGCGGTAAAAATCTATATGTCTAACTCTTTCTTTGATTTGAGAAATTTCAGAATTATAGGTGTCAAAACATACCATTCCTCATAAAAAAAAAAAGTTTGCCATTTACCAGTATGAAGTTCAGTAAAAGTACTATCTTTTAGAGCTCCTGATTTCATGTATAAAAACAAAATGAATACTGACAATTCCTATTGTTTTGGTAGGTCCCCATATATGCTAGGGCCCAGGATCTCTCGCATTTGTTAGAACTTAAGAAAGCAGGCGCAACAGATGTTGTCCTAGAAAATGCAGAGGTACCTTCTGGAATAAATTATCTTAAACTAAGCAACACATAAGAGTGAAAACAATGATTTGTTTAAGTGTTTTTTATCTTGTCAATCTTTCCCTGCAGACTAGTTTGCAGCTAGGTTCAATACTTTTAAAAGGACTGGGTGTTATGTCTGATGACGTATCCTTCTTCAGCAAACTTGTGAGAGATTCAATGGAATTACAAGCTCAGGAAGCACTGAAAACCGTTGGCAAACAAAAAGTTGATATCATGAAGCCTCTTGAGGTCTTGGAAATCGATAGGCAATCAATTGTTTGCAATAATACCAATCGCCATAAATTTCTCATCTGAGCTAAACATCTTCTTGTAGGTAAGAGTATCAGACTTAGTTGAAAGCAAAGGGAAAGGTTCAAGAAGGATTGCCCAGAAGCAATCGTTGAGCCTGAGTAAACGGCCAGAGGTAATAATAGTGAAAAAGCCCACGGTGAACCTGATGCCTGATGCCTTGGAGGAAAATGATCAGCAAGGATATGACCTTGAGGATATAGAGTCCGGTGATGGTGTGAAGTACTGTCCTTTGGAAGCTTCTGACGACAGTGGTGGGCCCTCTAGTACAAGCAAGGAAATGGTTGACCAATCTGCTTGAAGCAAAGACAGGATCAAGTTTATTCACAAGTAAATATCGGGTGGATCACCACCGTACAGACTGGAATATCACGTCTCAGCTTGATGCACCATAATCCAGTAAAGAAGCTGGTGAAGCTTTTCATGCAACATATTTAAAGGACGGTCTGAAACACTAATTATACAGAAAAGTTCAGGACACGAAAAGTTTTCCTCTGACAGATTGGAATTAAATGGCAAGCCATTACGATGCAGTATGCAATGGAATGCACAGATTTGCCCAATTATCAGAGTGAGCTATATACGTTCCAGAATTTCAAAAGTTTCTCTCGACACAGCCCATTTTCAGGCTAAGTAACAGTACAATAAACTTTCATTCTTAGATGCATTTCTTGTATAATATTTTTACTTCATTCCTCATGTATACTACATTGTATATTCCTGTTAAATAGAACATTTATATCCACATGTTATCCAACTAATGCAAATAGATCATACTACTGTACCAATAAAGGCTCCCACCGTTGGATGCTAATGATTAAAAGGAAATTTACTAACACAAGCAACATGTCAGAGTTCTCAGTTACAGTCCACTAAGACACCAAGGTATCATAGGGAGCAACGTCGAGTCACCCACAACATCTCTCAAGTAGATTTGTCGCTCATATGTTCACGAAAGAGACCACGTCTGAAAATAGCTTATAGCTTGCTCAATATCTAGTAAGTGTTATAGCATTGTTTCGTGGAAGGCCTTTGATGCCAAGAAGAAAGCTGACCAGCCTCAGAGTAATTTCATCATTCGAGCGTGCAATTTCAATAGACTTCAGCTTTGGACATTGGATACGCAGGTTTCTAAAACCAAAATTTGACTTCTTTGACTTGGTCTTTCTTTCTCCTCCCGTGAAATCATCTGCGAACTGTTTTGCATAATGAAGTATTTGTTTAAGTTGCGGCGCAAGATAAATTGAGCAAGAGTTACAATGAACTGAGTGAAGTGAAATACACTGCAATCCCGTAGAGTGAGTTTTTCCAGATTTGGAGAGCTTCGCAGGCACTGATGCAATAACCAGAAGTTGTCATCCAAATAGCAGTTACATAAGAATAGGGTTCTCAGGTTATCAAGCACAAGCACAGGAATTTCAACCGGTGGCTCCACCTAAAATCAAAATAAAAATTGTCAAAGCTAAAACATCTACCTGCAGACATGATTTCAGAAAAAAAAATGATAAAGATCAGGTTTTGTTCTGGTGGTCACCCAAACAAATTAGCTGCAATTAAAGATAACAAATCCGTTTTGGTATTGGGATTGCTTCATACAATTTTTTTATAAAAAAAGACACACTAGAAGCAGCATCATGCCATCATTCTATACATAAAAAAAATAAACAACACTTGTATCACATTTGGATAGAAAAATAAGACATCATTGCCAGAAGTAGTAAGATTAGGGAAATGCTCTATGCAGCTCTATCCGATATGCTGATCGTACTTTTCAAATGCTTATCATTAAAATGATACGGAACAATTCAACTAGGAAAAAATTAAGTGTTTTGTTCCAGGAATTTAAAAAGGGGGATACCTACAATCTGCAGGACCTAGTTCCTAGCAATTGAAACAAATAAAGAGTGTGGAGTAATTGTATCATTACAATTACCATTTCTCCTAATTTGATTCAAATTTTTCCTAACTTGTAACTCTTAAGAAATATTTTTTTGGTTACGTCTCAAGTCACATGAAAATGAACCAAATAGCATTAACTGATTTTGCTGCTACCGTAATGGATCATAGATGCTACATGTTACCGAAAGGACAAGATACAATAATATACTGATCACTAAAAAGTAAACTTACTGACAACCCCCCACCCCTGTTTTTTTTACTCTGTTGTTGTCTATTGTTGTCTTGTCCTCAGTCCTCACCTTTTTTTATCTATTCCTTTCCATCTTGCTTTATTTTTGTTTACCTTTTTGTATTGAATATTGTGAGTTTCATCTCTAGCCTACCCCAACTTGCTCGGGACTAAAAGGCTGTGTTGTTGTGCTACAAACAACAGGGTATCTTTAGCATCATGATTGTTTGAGAGAGAGAAAAATATAAACAGTGCTAACGAAAACTAAATAAAGTAGTTTCCTTGGAATTGAGTGGTGGTGAAAACTAAATAAACAAATAAAGAAAGCAACATGAATGTATAACCAGCTAGAACTATACATAAGTATCACCTCAACACAACTGAGTCAAACAAAATAGAAAGGTAAAATATATGGATATAGACAAATGTTAATTGACTGTACCAAGAACTCATGCAATTTAAGTGTCTCCAGATTAGGAGACTTGTGCAGGAATCTTCCAAGAGCCTTAAATGTATTCGGATGACATGCCCAGCTAATGAGAAAACATAGGGACAATTCTCTCAAGTTATCGAACATAGGGATTCTATCAAATTCCTCACCTAGCATTGCCTGATAAAAAAACCATGAATCCAATTTAGGTAATGATCAAACTTCAAATGAAACTTAAACAAATATACATTAAGGGAAAAAGAAAGGTAAACAAAGCATACCATTGCTTGAAAATTTGTCAACTTTAAACTAGACACACTAGATAGTCCCCGAAGAAACATAGCTTCAGTTCTTGGGGAGAATTCATCAGGCGGCACAGAAATATATGCCTTCGTGAGGGAATTTCCAGCATCTATCAAAAGTCCATTTTGGTAGGTGTTGAAAGGAATTTCCAGGCACAGGGAAGCAAGAGCAGGTGCCCTGATAACAAATACATCTGCAGGTTCACTAGTACAAGCATCAACAACTTTCAAATTCTTCAGTTTGTCTGATTGAATGCTAGAAAACCCGAGGCGACAATCCCCAATATTCAACTCTTCCAGGTCTGGGAACAAAGAATGGAGCTGCTCCGCGAATGAATGGTCCAAATATACACCAGTAAGATGCAATGTTGTGAGGCGACGACAAGGGCTGGGGCACAGATGAGGTAACTGATTGTAACCCATTGTATGATCATTAGAACCATCACTAGGTTGAAACAAGACCTGTAGCAAGAAAGGATTGCCCTCGATGGCACGACGAATCCATGGCTCAACTCGTCCTGGGGAACTTGGTGTACATCCAATCGGAACGCATCCAGGCGTGGAGCTTTGTGTAACAGCAACAGGTTGGTGGTGAAATTTTCCATCCTATCCCAGATCTCCTTCCAGTAACAGTACAATAAACTTCCATTCTTAATTAGATGCATTTCTTGTATGATATTTTTACTTGATTCCTCATGTATACTACATTGTATATTCCTGTTAAATAGAACATTTATATCCACATGTTACTACATTAATTGTATAAACAAGCAGATTAATTTATGTACCACCCTCCGATCCGATCCGCTAGCTGCTAATTGATGGTGGTGAAGTACCAGGCGATCGAGGACACTAATGAATTATTAGCAGTAGTCCATGGATGCGAAGTCCGGTTCTGGCGGCTTGGGCAGGACGATGAGCGTGGTGGCCGCCCCGACGGAGCGCTGCCTCTGCACTCCGCGCATGGCGTTCTTGGCGAACCTGGAGACGAGCAGCGTGGTGGTGAGCCTGGTTGTGGAGGAGGAGGAGGCGACGACGGCGTCCTCGTAGTATGCCTCCTCCTCGTCCCTGCGTCGCTGGTCCGCGGCCCTCCGCTTGAGGTGCCTGCGCCATGCGGCCTGGATGAAGCAGGATGCCCATGTGCGCCACTGCTGCGAGTAGAACCGGAAGGTCTGCTGCAGCTGCTTGCTGTGCAGGCGGCGGAACTGGCCGGCGACGAACTTGAGCTCCTCGGCGCGCAGCGCGAACGCCTCGACCTCGGAGATGGCCTTGACGGTGCGCGTGGAGAGCGGGTAGTTTGCGGCGGCCTTGGGGTCGAGCGCCCAGGTGAGCAGCTCCTCCCCGCAGAAGTCCCCTTCCTTGAGCAGGCCGCGGTTGTAGAAGCCCATCCTGCCGCCGTCGGTGGTGGAGCTTTCGAGCCTGCCGCGGATGATGAAGAGCATCTCGTCGACGGGGTCGCCCTCCCTGACGATGTATGTGGCCTCGGTGCACAGCGACGGCTTGAGGCGCTCGCAGATGGCGTCCAGCAGGCGCTCGTCCATGTTGGCGAAGAGCGGGACCCGGCGCACGAGGCGCAGGCACAGGTGTCGCTTGACGTCGCGCCTGAGGTCCCGCGGCAGGCTCCGCACCAGGCTGTCCTCGTCCACGCCGCGCGTCTCGAGCCACTTGTACTGGTTGTGCTTCCACACGCGGTCGCGCAGGTCGTCGGGCAGCACGCGGTGCCGCATCCACTGCTCCGAGTCGCGCCGCTTGAGGCGCATCTCCTCCAGCCGCAGCGTCATGGACTGCAGGTACGTCTGCATGTTGCCGATGAGCAGCGCCATGAGGATGAGCCCCGCCACGGCCAGCGTGATGCTGAACACCTGCTCGCCCTTGTAGTAGGTGGTCTCCAGCCCCTGCCCGATGGTGCTCAGGTTCTGCAGGCCCCACCACAGGCAGAAGAGGATCTTGGACACGCACCCCTTGGAGAACACCACGCCCGACTCCACCGCCGTGCTGTAGATGCCGTACATGAACCCGGTGCCGGACCTGTCCACGGGCGCGCACTCCTGCATCAGCACGGCGCGGATCATGGTGCGCCACTCGTTGAACCCGGCCTGCGTGCCCTCCACGCCGCCCGCGCCGCCGCAGTACATGTACGTGCGGCACTGGTGGAAGCGCAGCTCGTCGCACTTGGACGTCCAGCAGTCGATCACGCGCTCGATGGACATCACGTACCAAAGAGAGCCCACCATCTGATGCATGAATTTGTTGATCGATTCTCAGTTCTCGATGCAAATCACTTGATTCATTGAGGACGAATCTCAACAATGCAAATCACCACTCTTGATTCAAAAATTCAGTTGTCGATCGAATCAACAATATATGCAAATCACTTATTATTACGTGGCTTGCCAGCATATAGAGCAGCAGGTAGAACGCCGCGCCGCCGTACGCCGTCTCCGCGAACACGCCCGTGGTGCGCTTGAGCTCCGACGTGATGGGGTAGAACCTTACCAGCCGGGGCACGCACTGCCACAGCACGGCGTTGAGCAGCGAGTTCTTGATGGGCAGCAGGTCCGCGCCCTTGCGCCGGTGGAAGAACTGCCAGATGTACACCTGCGGCAGCGGCAGCACGGCGAGCACGTCGAAGGCGAAGAAGCGCCTGACGTAGCGCGCCGCGATGGCGCCCGAGTCCACGACGAGCTCGCCGCGCCCGAACACGCGCGACGACGGCGCGATGTACGCCGTGCGGAACTGCAGCGCGATGCGCGCCAGGTAGAGCGCGTCGATGAGCGTGCGCAGCGCCGCCGCGAACTGCGCCAGGCCGCGCTCGAACCCCACGCACGTGTTGGTGCTCGTGTCCATGATGGACGGCAGGTAGAAGAAGAGCGGGTCCACGGCCACCGACACCACGCACGCAAGGATGAAGAGCCGGTTCATGCGCGACAGGAACGCGTCCTGCGGGTCGTACACCTTCATCGACATGTTCTTGCGAAGGTCCTCCTGGAACATGCGCCCGATGCTCTTCAGACGCTCCGAACGGTTCATCACCACGCGGATCGAACGCGCGCGGATCTTGCTCGCCGCAGACGGCTGGCCGGAGAAGTAGCTGTCCATCACGTGATGCCCGCCGCCGCCGCCGCCAGGATCCATCGCCGTCTTCTTCTTCTCGTCCAACAAGTCCTCGTCCGCCGCTGCTGAAGCTGCTAGCCTCACGAACTTGTCCCTGCGACCGCCGATGCTCGGTGTCCTCCGCCAACCGCAACCCAACATCTACCTTCACCTCCTCATGCCTCCCCAGCTGCTTTCATTCATTTGTTTCCTGACATGCATGCAGTCCATCTCCTTCCTTCTCTGGGACGCGAGGCTAGCCACCGGCCGGTAAATGGGGAGGAGGGCCCCGTCGTTGCCTCACACGTGGACCTTCACCGTTCTCTCCTTCCTTCCCCCAACAAATTCGTTTTAGCATCGAACTCATTGTTCCAATATGCCAAGGTGTCTCAAGAAATTTGTAGATTTTTTTGTACAAGTTCTCGTAAGTTGTTGAACAAATGCATTTTCAACTGTTAAGAAAATAAAATGATCAAATATATTTTATATAGGATTTAATTAGGCACAAGCACAAGTAAAAGAATTAATCACAGGTAATTAAAAAGGGGAAAGGAATGCGGCGTTATTCTTTCAAGTGGACGGTGGGCTGTCTTCGGCTAGAGCAACCGATCTTGGAAGCCCATTCGGCCTAGCATGAAGTAATCCTCAGGAGGAAAGAAAAACGCTTGGCCCACCAGTCTGGTCTCTCTACAGTCTACACTCGAGCACGCGTTGCCTGCATACATGAAGTCATATGTCCGTCTCAAAACTTCTTTGTCAAAACGTCAAATGTCAGCCACATAACGTCATCCACTGTAAGAATGCTACACGATCACCACGATTTGGATTTAATAATAAAGCCGCAACACTTTTTCCATGCTACTGTAAACTGCAGTGAAAAGGTTTAGACCCTATGTATGTATATACCTATAGGGTCATTTCCATCACAGCACGAATGCATCAAATATATTCAGGCTGAACAAAAGTACAAATTTTCAGAGCTGTCGTCACAGAGGACGTAGCTCGCAAAAAAAAGAGCTATAGCCTATAGATAGCGTTAGTTTTTTTTAGCATAGTATATAGCGTTAGCTACAGCCCTCTGCTCGATCTGGGCCACAAAGCTTCGATCCGGTGGAATAGTACCAGTCTCGTGGACCGCTTAGCTGTTCTACCATGTACTAGTATTGTACCTACTGACCGAACGTCCACGGCCACAAGATGAGCATCGCGAGTGGTTGCAACAAAACGAAGCGACTGATACGTGAGTTGGATCTGGTGGCTCCGGTGATCCTCGAATCGTGTTAGGTCCAGGAAAAAAGGGCCATGCCCTGCACGCATGTGCCGCTCACACACACCACTAGTAGCGGCTGAACGACCAGGCACGGAAACGACGTGATGATCGCCGATCATCACAAGTTCAGAAGGACAAATAAAGAAAACGAACCTAAGATTTCGCGTGCCTGTTATTTGTTTCCGAGAGATCTGTCCATGCATATGCATGCGTGGTCAGGGTTTTCTCTGTTGCATGCGACCATGACTTTTGTTGGTGATGTGCGCACATGCATGGTTAGTACTGTAGTATATGCTACATGCATGAAGAGATGAGTCGTTTACCATATATATATACTCCATCCGTTCAGAAATATAAAGATTTGTTGACTTTTAGACTTTATCTTTGATCATTCGTCTTATTTAAAATATTTATGAAAATATAAAAATAAAGAAGCTATACTTAAAAATGTATCTAGTAATAAAATAAACTATTATAAAATAAATGAAAATTTTAAAAACTTTTTAAATAGACAGATGGTCAAACATGATGATGTCTGGAAGTCAACAAATACTTACTCCCTCCTTTACTAAATTGTTGTCGTCATTGACTTTTTTCGTGACGTTTGATCATTCGTCTTATTCAAAAAAATTCTTCAAATACAGAAAGTAATATGCTACATTTCAAGTTTCTTTAGTGATAAAACATATTCTAACAAAATATATGACATCTGTTAAACTTTATTTGAATAAGACAAATGGTCAAACTTAACAAAAAAAGTCAACGGCGACAATAATTTAGTAAGGGAATAGTATATTTCTGGGCGGAGGTGGTAACAAACTTTCTGGAATTCGGTGTGCTTCCCTGCCTGGTTAGGCAAGAGCACTTTTGGATCGAAACTGCGGGCGAGAGGGTCGGGGAAGACAGGTGTTGTACATGCGCACAGACCAGCAACAAGCAACATTATATTGTAACGAAAGCGGGAGGACAGAAAATTTGTTCTGCTCTGCTATATATATAGCTGCTGCCGGCTGGGGATGTGTCCAACTGCTGCTAACCGTGCATGTAATGATCCCCAGTGGAGCGGGCACACCCACATGCATGTGACACACTATAACGATCACCAGGAGACAAATTCAGAGTTAACATGCAGCAATACCTCCTGCCAAGTTCATCTGCTCATGCATTCAGCTTTGGCACAAGGACAGATCGAGTTACTCGTTCGTTCTCGGCTAGAGTACTTTTCGTTGCATGCCTTTTCGCGCCATCACCCTCGCGTTTGTTGGGACTCGCAGCTGCTGCTGACACGTGTCTGCTACGTGCCTACCACACGTGTTTGGTTAGGACTGGACCAGAGTGCAGCTGGCCGCAACTCTTAATTTGGAAAGGCAGAGCTTCATCAGTTTGGTGGACTGGACGGCCAGTGTGGGCTGTATTTCGCATGGAGGTTGTTACTACGTATACTTGTTTCGCCCTGTTTAATGGAAGGGCATGACTTGCTGGTGTTTTTTTTTCAATGAAAGACTTGCTGGTGTTGCATGCACAAGGGTTAAATAAGTCATATACTATACTTGATGCGTCTAGTATCTTCTAAAACCACAGCCATGTACGCAATGTTCCACATGGAGAGAACACCCACATGCTTGGGTCATGTGTGTGACCTAATTTCTGAATTTTTGGTTGGACAGAAGCTGCACTCGAATGGCACAAGGAATTACCAGGCGACGGTTATAAAAAAGAGTATATTACGCAAAAGTACAACTTTTCTTACCAAATTATCACAAAATTACAGGTTTAAGAGACCATTTTACAAAACTATATATTTTGCACCGATCAATTTTGGCGTCTCGCCTTAAACCCGTAGTTTCGTGAAGAAAAATGGCTATAAAGTAAAATGTGTTGTTTTGTAAAATCATCCCTGAAACCTGTAGTTTTACGATATGTTGGACAACATATATCTAGTTTCACGAAACTTACTCTAAAAAAATTACCAGGAGACAAACTTCAATGACGGAAGCTACTCTTTCTACATGAACCTATACATATGTCCCCCTACCCATGCATGCGTTGCCGACAAGGACGGAGTCACTTGTTTCGAGCTCTCTTTTCGCGCCATCTCCTGCGCAAAAAGTCCTGCACTGTTGGGACTCGGAGCAGCTGGCACGTGTCACTTGGTTCACGCGACGCGTGCATGGCTACGACTGGCTCGATCAGCAGCTAGCCGTCGCGTCTTTCTGCCTTCTTGGAAAAGTCTCAGAGTGGTGGACGGCCGGCCTTTATTTATCAGGGCTTTAGTGCATGCTCTCGTACATGCTGGTTTTGGTATGCGACGCTTTATGCTCCAACAAATTAAAGGTGATCACTTACACAGATTGAAAATTTGTTAGTTCTGGTCTTTGCGTGATGGCATCACTGCATACGCACATAGCAGAGATTGCTGCTTCTTCTCGCTTTTGTTTCTTTTTTTTTATTAGGAGCGCGCTGGTCTCGCTTGGTGCCTAGCTAGATATACCAAGTTCTTTACTCTCTAGCTAGGAGATCGTCTATTTCCTATCATCAGTGTCAAATCATTTCAAAGTTCAGTTTTTTATGCAAAACTACAGGGCTTTTCATAACAACAACAAAAATGGAACGCATTTTATTGGATGGGGTGCCTGCATGTCAGAGACCAGTCATGAAGTGGCACCTGTTTTTGTTAACTCGCCATGCATGTCTTGCAGCTGTGACCCGTGAGTTCTTTTTCGATCATGGCTTTGACATGCATGCGCTTTGGTCAATGCCACCCACTAAGATCGCAGCAATGAAGCCGGTTTGGATCAAGGCGACCTGCTGAGGTTGAGTAGAAAATCAATCAGTCAACAACTATGATAAAATCTTATCTCCGGGCCAGGCCGGGAGAGGATAGTGCGTGGGACACTAATAATCTTGTTGCTTTTCATTATCTGCCACACTGTGACGAGCACCATGAGTGAGTGCATGTTTATATTAGCTTCTGCTAAATTATGTATTCATCCGGCGAAAGTGGAAGCATTAGGACAGGCCATTTAATTCTGCTGTTCAACGTTAGACAAACCCTTTCCGCGGATTCTCGTCACAAAAGTAACTCGACAAGAGGTGTTAAACGACGACGTCATTCATGGCATATGGTACATGGAAAAGGCGCATGCAAGCAAGGAGGAGGGTACATTGACATTCACGTCAACTACTATTGTGTAACGAGTACAGCGAAATCTACTAGTCGTAGTATGTGTTTTGGCTGGGAGTAGCAGGGACCAAAATTTCTGGATATATACTGTACATCTCAGGTATATGAGCGTTGTGTGAAGTACGTAGGAGGGCTTGTGCTGTTCATGGTTTGACCCGATCTAACAGTAACCCACTGTTGATCATGAGTGTGGATATGGTCACTCCCTACGAAACTAGACTCCTTCTTCGTGCCTACTACCAAGTTTCAAACAAAACTATACTAGTGCTAGCTAGCTAGCTGCACCTTAACTGGACAATGCCATTGTACGCCACACACAGACGAATGAATTGTTTTTCTTTTCCCCTGAACCAGCTGTGCGATAAGCAATGCAGAGTCGATCATTAACTAAGAAAAGCGTATAGTACTCCCTCTGTTTCATATTATAAGACGTTTTTGACTTTCATACTTCACGTTTGACCGTTCGTCTTATTCAAAAAATTTATGCAAATGTTACTAATTTGATTATAATTTGTTTTATCGTTAAAGATATTTTGTAAATAACTTATTTATTTGTATATTTGTACAAAATTTTTGAATAAGACGAGCGGTCAAACACAATCTCAAAAAGTCAAAAACGTCTTATAATTTGAAACGGAGGGAGTAGTATACTAGGTTTTCTGGGAGCTTCTACGTTTCTGCAGGAGGTATGCATGTTTAATATATATATATATATATATATATAGGAGAGGGCACATAATGCTTGTACCTTGGACTTGCGCCGCGTACATTAGTTTCTTCGACCCCGAATCTTGTGTCGTATCGCCGGAAATCCCATCCGGCTGACCTAGCTATATATGGCTTTGGACAGAGAGCAGAGCGGCACACACCATACATACATGTATAAACAAAACAATGACGAAATCTTTGGATCCTGACAGGACGCATCAACTATATATGGTGCAGCTTGTTATTACATAGAGATACAGCGAGCGCGCCCATTGGTCCATGTCAAAGCCCGGGCCCAGCGCGGGCTACGTGGCTGCATGCGCCATGCAGGAACGTGCATGCCGCGCGCCAATGCAACCCACGCCGGCCGCCTTATTCGGACCTCTGGTGCAGGCGGCCCTAGGCCGGCCTCCAAGAGCCAGAATGCCAGATATAGAAATACCTAGGACCTACTACGAGCAGGCGCTAAAAGAAATGCCCAAGAGCCAAGCTACAGCTAGGGACCTAGCTAGCAGCTACTAGCAAATCATCGATCAAGAGAGATGGCTTGCGTTGTTGCCACTGAGCTGTCTCGTGGGCCGCCGACGCGCGCGCCACGTACGTGCGCCTGCATGCACGCATCGATGGATGCATGGCTGCCGGGGCCCGCATTTTTCCCTTTCATGATCGTTAGCCTTTCTTTCCTTGCGTTGCGTCGTTGGGAGCGCGTGGCCGGCGCATGGCACCACTTGCACGCTGCACTGTACCAGAGCAACGAGGATCTATATATCGCCTGTCCGACCAACACGTCGACGCATGCAGCACTGGTCGCTGACAAGTGCGCTTATTTGTTTTGGCCGTATCCAAAAATGGCCGTATCCATGCATGATGGCCAACCTACTACCTGCGTGCATGGTCGATCGCCAGTTGCCGAATTGGGCAGGTGAGCAGCACATCATCGGTATTCGCGCGCGTCGGACATTGGTGGACTTGCCCCTTTGACCCGTCCAGGCGCCGCGCTCCGCTGTAGATTGACCCACCCCCATGCTCTTGCAACTTGTGCACACAAGTTGCGAATGTGCATTGCATTTGCACGCACAAACTAGTTTGATGCAGTATATATAGATTTTCCTTTGCGAACATTTCATCGATGCAGTATATTAATCCTGCTACAGTAGATCGATTGTTGCACTTGCCGATGTTGTGTACTAGTATTTGCTGGTTTGGTAACTCGACTACTACGGACGGGCGGTGTTTAATTTGCTCCTTCAAAACTACACTGATCAATCAGTTTACTAGCGGATCAGATTGGTACCTCCGCGTTTCCCAAAAACAAATTCAACCTTCCGATATTTCGGAGAAATGCTACAGCTACGTAATGTTTTACGGACTAGTTACGTGCTGAGTAGGATTCGTCCTAGTCACGGCTCCACGTTGTTGCATGGGTCCACTTCTCCATCTAAACCTGATCGTAACTGCCAAGGTTTTCGGTAAACCTAGACGCCGCGCCGCCGCCTCGGCCGGGAGCTTATTACTTCTGGGCGCTTCCAATTCAATAATCGCCATCCCAATTGCGGCGTCCTCTAAAACATTGTGAACCCGACTGTGGCAGCACATAAGCCGGCAACACGAGCCGGCGTTTTCTTCAATCTGATCCTCGTCTTCGGCAAGAAAAATCTGCAGGTGAGTTGTGATTATAGTAGGACTGTTTATGGCCAACATTAGTGGAGCAATCAACTTGGAATACATTGCTTATCTACCAGTTTCTATTTAATCAAAGTGTCCCATCACGTTGATATGAAATTATTTTCTAACTGCTTGCTTATTGCATAAATGGTATACAGCAATGGATGGTCCATCCACTAATGCCATCACCAATGCATCAAGTAGTGACATGTCTATTTCTGCTGAAGAGGGCAACGATCAAAACAAAGAGGCCAGCGTAGAATTCTCTCGAAGAGATTGGTGTTGTTGAAGAACCAGATTTGGGAATGACATTCGACACTGATGAAGATGTATGGAACTACTACACAAATTATGCTAAATCAAAAGGTTTTGGTGTCACCAGAAGGAGCTCAAGAGTCGGAGATGATGGAGAGTTGAAATATGTTACTCTTTCTTGTTCTCGCCAAGGTAAAGCTCAGTCCAAGTCAAAAAACATGCTAAAGCCAAATCCATTAGCTGGTACAGAGTGCAAAGCGAAAGTAAATGTTGTCCGTCGACCTGATGGTAAATTTCAACTTTCTACAGTCATTTTGGATCACAATCATACATTAAGCCCACATAAATCTCGGTTTTATAGATGCAACAAAAAACTAGATTTGCATGTTAAACGGAGACTTGAGTTGAATGATAGAGCCGGCATAAGAGTAAACAAAAACTTCAATTCTTTTGTTGTGTCAGCTGGTGGACATGAGAATCTTACTTTTGGTGAGAAAGATTGCCGAAACTTTTTGGATAAAACAAGAAAATTAAACCTTGGAAATGGTGATGCTGAAGCAGTTCGTGACTATTTCGTTAAAATGCAGTCTGAAAATTCTAACTTTTTTAGTGTAATGGATCTTGATGATGAATCTCGACTCGAAATGTTTTTTGGGCTGATGCAAGAAGCAGAGCAGTGTATGATTCTTTTAGTGATGTTATTACTTTTGACACCACATACCCGACAAACAAATATGACATGCCTTTTGCTTGTTTTGTTGGAGTGAATCATCATGGACAGTCGGTGTTGTTAGGATGTGCATTATTGTCAAATGAAGACACTGCAACATTTGTCCGGTTATTTAAATCGTGGCTGCAATGTATGTCCAATCGTCCTCCAAAAGCAATAATAACTGATCAGGCTAGAGCGATTCAGAATGCTGTCGAAATAGTGTTTCCTGAATCACGATACAGGTGGTGCTTGTGGCATATAATGAAGAAGATACCAGAGAAGTTTGGAAGATATTTAGCATATGAAGCCATCAAGATTGCTCTTAGCAATTCTGTATATGACTCATTAACAACAGAAGAGTTTGAGGGTGCTTGGAAGAACATGGTTGCAAAGTATAATTTATCCGACAATGAATGGCTTCAAGGACTATATATTAACAGGCACCGTTGGGTTCCAGCATATGTGAAGGACACCTTTTGGGCTGGTATGTCTACAACACAACGTAGTGAGAGTATGAATTCTTTTTTTGATGGTTTTGTCAACTCTAAGACAACCCCGAGGCAATTTGTTGGGAAATACGAGAATGCTCCGAGAGATAAAGTTGAGAAGGAGACTATAGCTGATTTTCAGTCTTTCAACTCAACCATACCATGTGTCACTCATTATGACATCGAGAAGCAATTCCAGTTAGCTTATACAAACTCAAAGTTTCAGGAGTTCCAAGAAGAGCTAACATGCAAGATGTATTGTTATTCTACTTTCATAAAAAAGGAAGGAGCTATAGAGGTATATCAAGTGATTGAGGACATGGCATATGGTGACAGGAGAAAGGATGTTGTCTACAACATTCTATTGAATGAGGAGGAATTTGAAGTTAAGTGTTCTTGTCGCCTATTTGAGTTCAGAGGCATTCTTTGTAGGCATGTGCTATGTTTGCTCACACAAAAGAGATTAAAGGAGGTTCCTTCTATGTATATCCTAGAAAGATGGAAAAAGAATGTAAAAAGAAAGCATAACTTCGTCCGTTGTACTTATAGTGGCATGGATGATACTCCAGTGGCAAAACGATTTGACATGTTGTGCAATTCATTCTACGAAGTGGCGGAAATATGTGCCATGTCTGATGAGTCATGCAATACTTTGATTGATGCAATTGGCACCCTTAAAATTCAGTTCTCCAACAACTCGGACTTCGACAATATTAAAGATCATGTACAAGAAGGCTCATCGTGTGACAGAAGGAGCAAAACAATTTTAAGTCCAGTTGCAGTTAGAAGTAGAGGACGCCCTCCTACTGTTAGAAAAGTATCCATAGCTGAACGCAAGTCAAATGAAAAAAGAACAAGACAAAGCAAGGCAAAAAAGAAACAAAAAGAAAATAGTGATACGGTATTTCTCCTTATAACATACTTCCAAGCTACTCTCAAATCTTGCACTTCATATATTTTGCTAACATCATATCTGAACAATTGTAGATTCAACATACAACTCTTATGACTGAAGGTAACAACACTATTCAGGTATATGCTCCATATCTGCATTTGAATCTTTTGTTTGCTTTCAGCAATGTCATTTCAATTTTTTTATCAGGGATCAAACATAAGTGTTGGAACTGACAATATAACTCAACCTGCACCTGCCATGCCTTATGCACATTCTTCACTGGTTGCTCCAATTCATGGTGGATTTACAAGTCTGTTGCTTGGAGTACAACAAAGTTCAACTACACTGCCAACTTCTTCACAATTCCACTTTGGCGAAGGACACACCGCTCCGATAGTACAACAAAGTTCGGCTACACTGCCAACTTCTGCACAGTTCCACTGTGGCGAAGGGCACACCACTGCATTGTATCGGGGCTAAATATCCCTCCTGTTAGATAGTCATGCATTATACATGAAAGAGTTAAATTCTCATTATATTCTTGTAAATCTTTGACTTTGAGTGCCTGAAGCACACTCTCCACTTAATGCTGAAACTTGGAGTACTTTCTACATTTTAGCTTAATTCATCACTTGAAGCTGTTTTTACAGAAGGTTACAAGTGCAAACAAGAGTTGCAAGGAGAACAGAGCAGAAAAAGGTGTCCTACTATGAGCTTGTTATCTGAAAGTGATGCACCCAGTATAATTTATTTTGACATAATGAGCATTGTTAGCATGACAAACCCCACCGTCTGAACATTAGTATTGTCCATCTTCAACAAATGCAACTCATCAGACCCTACACAACGAATGCAACTCATCAGACTCTACACGCTGCCCAGGTGATGTCCATGCAAAAATAGCCATTGCAATGTAGCAATCGCCGATTTCTGCCAGACCATCATCAGGCCGCGTGAGGCGGCGTCGCTGCAGCCATCAGGCAGACTCATGAGGAGGCTTCAATGCGTCATGTGGCGGCGGCGCAGCGTCAATCGTCTGACTGGCTAGAGACGGCGGTGCGGCGTCAATCGTCTGGCTGGCTAGAGACAGCGGCGCGGCGTCAATCATCTGGCTGCTGGAGGCGACGTCGCTGCATTGTTTATTTTTTCCCAAAGTGACAAATACGGGCGGTTACGGTCAGGTTTAGATGGAAAAGGTCGTGATTAGGACCCATGCAACAACGTGGAGCCGTGACTAGGACGAATCCTACTCAGCACGTAACCAGTCCGTAAAACATTACGTAGCTGTAGCATTTCTCGCTATTTCGGGAGTAGTAGTATGTAACAGCGACACGCAGCAAGGTATTTTAATCTACCAACAAAAAAAAAACACAGGCAGAACCAAACCAAAGTCTTGATAGAAATCCAAAAGGATAGATACGCACGCATTGTCGTACGTCCACGGAGCGCTTAGAATAATCGCTCCATCTTATTAAGAGTGTCCATATCATCACTCCATCCGTGGACGATCACCCCGCTGCATTTTCTATGCGTACAGAATTCCACCCGAAAATCTCGCTTGCAGGAGCATGGTGCTGCGCCCCGCGGTCCGGGCACCCCCGCATGGGCCGTTCCGTTTGGCTCGAGGTGTAGGCCGGGTGCATCCACGTGTAGCACCCTGCCACTGATGGCAGCCGGCGACACTAGCTAGCTAGCTAGGACCTGCTACAGCTGATGCCCAACCCACTGTCGCCAAGGTGATATGCCCACTTTCATTACTATTTGAGCTAGCTAGCTACAAGGAGTATGTTGCTACTAATTAATTAAACTCGTACGTACGTACGAGCGGATCAGCTTGTTAATTGGGAGAAAAGCATCCTTTGAAGATTCGGTGAGACACGTTAGCCCTATACCTACGGCGATGTCTCCAGAGAGACCTAATTAAGAATGCGATATATACTAATCCCGGGAAAGGGCGTGACACATAATCAGCGATAGATCATCACCTAGCTAGCTACGTGCTCTGCGCAAACTGGGCCGCTCACCGATCCGAGCACACGTAGCTATAGCTTGTGCTTGCAAGTGTTAGATTCGCGCTCCATAGATTATTATGCTTCTCGAGCGCGCAGCACATACGCACTATTGTTTTCTGCGACACGGTTATTAGTTTAGACAGATTGATTCGTACCACAACTAAGTACTGCTTTTCGCACAGATTAAAGGGCAGTGCAATGTAGTAGGTTCGTACCGCCACCACTATTGCTTTTGGCCTCGAGAGAGCAGAAACCCGTTGCAGCAGGGAACGCAAGATATTTCCTGTCCTGGCTGGTTCAATTAGATAAACAGATAGTACTTCGATCCATGGCGTTCATCGTGGATAAAGTTAATTAACTAGCTAGTACCACCCCCAAGGAGAAGGGGGACAGGTCACACACTGCTAGCTAGCTGCTGCTCATCGTGGCATGGACGACGGACGTGCAGGCAATAACCTAGTGATTTCTTTATCACGGGACACATCACGTTATTAACAACAACACAGCAGAGTATATAGAAAGAACACAACAAGGAGCAGCAAGCAAGACACATGCATCACACAAGAGTACTTTATCTGTCGTCACTACCGTATTTTCTAGCAAAATCCCGATAGGCGAGATCCTTCCAGCCGGGATCGGGCTCGCAGCATACAATGCCGTGGCGCCACCTCATCTCGCAGCCCCATAAACTAGCCAACCTTTGCGTAGTTCCCTTTGATTCTGGGTGGTGCTGCTGCTTGATGGCATCACTGCGTGCGTCTTTTCCCCCGCACAAAATACTATTTCCGGCATGCATGCCTGCCACGCTTCTTTGCCGGAGCAGAAAAAAAACTGCAGGCCCCGCCCGCCTCCGTGTATGTGGGGGTTACCTCCACTAATTGGACGCGCGACATTGTTTAGCTCGCTCCGTGGCGCCGTCCCGTTGGTCAGGGATTTTCTTACGGTAACGATCCCGAGAGAGAGAGAGAATCTAGCAGCGATGATGGTGGTGCGCGGCCCCACCAATCATTCCACAACCGGGTGACGGTTGCATCGATCTGGGTGGGCCCGGTCAAGGTCAACCCTTTCGCCTGCAAGTTGCTGCTAGTATAATGTTTCCCTTATTCGGTACAGCACGTATGATCGGTCGTGAGTCGTCAGTGCAGAGATCGGCTGCTGTTAATCGATTGATTAATGACCACTGTTATCGATCGGCGATAGAAGAAGCAGAGGGCCCCAGCCGCAGGCAAAGACTGCAGAACCAGTGATCATCATTGGCTCGCAGGAACGGTTCCTATCGCTGTCGAGAGCGACGTGCGCCGCTCTCGGCTTTGCTGCCACGGCTTCCACCCGTCGCTCTCGCTCTCCGCCAACTTGCATGGCGACATGGGAAACGGGCGCCGCGTGTCTACGTGGCGCGCAGCTTGATCTTTCGGCGTTGCATCTCGATCGCATCACTGTGGCTAGTTCCAGCATGCAGCTGCAGAGTGCCGTGGGCGCCAGGTCAGAGGCTCCCTGCCACCCATGTTCAGATGGCCAGCCGGCGGCCGAGTACGTAGTAGCACCACCTGTATGTACGTACGCCGTATGTATGTATAGGTGTACATGCACGTACGCGTTGCTATTGTCTTGTCTCCTACGTAGTGCCGAAGATGTGCGCGCTGACGTACACACTCGCTAGCTCCGAGAGAGTGCTAGTAGTCCGTCCACCAGCTAGCACACAATTTATTTATTTTCTTTCTCCAGAGAAAAGTCGAGGCCCTTTATTAGTAGCTCGTGATCGGCACCGAGAATTAATTCGATCGATGCCGGTATAATCTTCATGTTCTTAGATAGAGGACGAAGTTATTGGGCATGCATGCATGCATAGCCGTCACTGACGCATCAATGTTGGGCTGAGTCGTCCTGGAAAAAAAGCCGATGGACGGCGCCCAAAATGGAGCTCAATTAACTCGCTAGTTTATGTGCCTAGTGTCGCAATGCGTGGACTCCACCTCACCATTATCAGTTAGTTCATCGCCAATGCGTATTGTATGTTATCACTTTGTGCACGCTTAGCGCGCTCAGCAGCTATGTTAACACCGTGTGTATACTTTCTGAAAAGGTACATTCCTCAAAAATAGGTTTACACAGTTGACCAGAGTAAACACGGAATTTTATGATACATATAGCTCGATCTTACGCGCATTCTGCAAAGAGCTAGTAGGTACAAGATCCCCATATGGACCCCTCTCGGATTGGCTGGAAAATCCTTGGTATATACTAGTATTGGGTTAGCTACCTAGTAGCTAGCTTCATCACTGTGTGTCGGCAAGAAAAGCTTTGCATTTTTTGGTACTTGCTAGTGGTGGTGCGCGATTAAAAGCGCTGTCAAACTGGCCCCTAAACTAATTTGTTTGTTAATCCGTCTGTCAGCCGGCCGGGAGTTGACTGCTGCACCTTTTGGCAGCAGTGGCCAAGGCATCTAGTGGAAGCTGCCGTGGCCGCGGGTGTTGGTGGTGGTGGGTTGACATTTTCCGGCGGTCGCTGTCGTTATCCACCGAGAGACACGAGTCACAAGTGATTCTGTGCGCGCTGCTTATTTGGGTCAACACTATCTCAGTCCGTGGTGCTCGTCCACCTCACCCTTCGGTCAACGCCGGTCGAGCGAGCGCATATGTATGCAGCATATGCTCCATATATACTGCAGTGGGGTTGTTGCTCAAAGCTCCCTAGCTAGCTAGCTACCTTTTTCCGCCCTGGAGCGTGTCCAAAAACCTAATTAATCGAGGCCTGGCATGTTACTAGATTGCTAGATAACATTGTTAATTTACCTCAAGTGATCACCTGACACACAGCATCAATCTTCTAGCCCTGGTCACTTTAATTACTAATGTAGTACTAATTAACCTATCCTGCACGCACACGTTGAAAGTATTGGGGGGGAGGAAAGGAGAAATTAGTGTACTATATGTATGGACCTTGGTGTATCGTTTTTCGGTACTAGATAGATACCGTTGCCGAAAATTAATCTAAGGGAAGAATTGGAACTGGGTCGAGGAGGAGATCGAGGATATATACGATGGTGCGATGGGCGCGAGTTTGGCGGTGGCCGCGGACAGCGACGCCGCCGCATGCGCTCGAAACGTAGGCATCTGCAATGCTGGCGAGCTGGCTACCTCCGGTCCGGTCCGGTCGGTCGCCCCGCCGCCGGGTTCCCTCGCCGGCAAGGCGGCCGTCAACCTCCCACTTGAGCAACGTTACAACGCCGCCTTCCTTTCGTTTCCCTTGGGCGGCAGAGAATGCTGATGAGTGGATGACGAGTGCAGCGGCGCTTCTTCCTCTTTGGATATGGTCATATGGCCAGGCCGGACACCGTGGGCACTCCAAGGTTTCTGCTTATTATTTATCAAACCATAACACAAAGATTAATCAAAATGGAATTTGCATGTAGGTTAAGAAAAAAGTGGAATTCCAGCGGGCTGATGGAAAATGACGGGAATAAGCCCCAAAACTGATTTTCACGGTGGTCCCTGTCCCTTGCTATTACTCTGGGTCGGTGGATAAGGTATGACAGTTATATTTGTATGACCACAACCTGACTTAATCCATCCAATCCCACCTCGCATAACCACACGCTCTCCCACGTGCATGTCACCGTGAAATGAAGGACCAGGCCAAAATAAAAAAATAACACTCTGAACATTAATCCATTTTATCTAGTACTAGTAATCTACTCCTCAAATAAAATATTTGCTCAATGTACTTCTTAAACAATTGAAATCAGCATGATCTATCCCTTGCGCAAACTATCCATTTTGTTTCCATTGATATGATTTGAATTTGAAACTCAGATTATGCATAAGATAGATTATATCAATAATTATGTAAAAGAAAATATTATACATTTGTGTAAATACTTTATAATTATACCTAAGATAATACTAGATGCCATTATTAAACTATAAAAATATGTTTGAAATGTACCATATATTCTTTTAAGTAAAGGGTTCTATATATGTGTAGTAGCTATCATTGTGTCAAACTTGAGCAGTAAATTCAAATCATGTAAAGGACAACAAAAGAAATAAATTGCATCGAGGTATAGATTGCACCAAATTCAATTATTTGAGGGATTATATCGAGTTAGAATTTTTTTGTGACTGATAAAATGGATAAAAAAAGAAAGAATAGTATAAACTGAATGTATCTTAGTTGGCAAGTGTTTTTGTTGTGAAATCTGCTCATCTAGGTTTGAATCTCTAATTGTTTCATTACCTATTTTCAAGAGAGCCACTTTTATGAGCATAGGGGCATGTGCCCTCTCGATTGAAACAACAGATGAGGTGGTAAAATATTATATGCAATGCGAGGCCCACATTTCCTGTTTCTATACACACGGCCCACCACGCGCGTAGCAACCGCGTCCATCTGTGATGACCAGCGATGACAAGGCATCGACCTTTCATTTCCGACTCCGACCGTCGGAGTTGTTGTGGGATCCGCATGTGTTCCTTTCCCAGTCTAGGAGGACGTCCGGGGCCGCCATCTCTGTTTATGCTATTAAACATGCCAAATTAGTTATATATATCTTATCAATGTGTAAAATTATAATTTAAAGTACAAAAATGTCAAATTCCTCTATCATGTTGTCAAGTTTGACATTTTGTACTCAAATTATGATTTGACACATTAATAAGATATATACAACTATTTTGATATATTTAATAACATAATCAAATATTAGACATTTAGATTCATATTTAGTTAATAATTAAACTTGGATGGCCACATGCGCGTGGGTGTTCATTGAAGTATAACCCTTCTTTCAGATGGTAAATATGTTTTTTTTACTTGAGTTTGAAAAAGCATTATGCAAACATCTTCGATCAATCCTTATCACGACCGTATCTGTGTCATGTCGAAAATAAAAAATGATGAACATGGGCACATGGCGGTTTTCTTGCTCAGCTGTTAGCTATAGTGCGAAGGATAGTGACGCTGGGTGCTGTGCTACACTGCACATCCATGTGCCATCTTTTAGTTGGTTGACAACAATTTCCATCTGGATATAGTGGCGCCACTGCAGACGGCGCATATATCCTCCTCCGTTTCTGTCCATTTCTGTTACCAAGTTTTTTTTCCCACATGACAAAATGCGCATTCTCCGTTGACACGGAAACACATTAGACGAGGGATCAATGGATAGAGATTGCCCAGCGTGCCACGCCCACGCGAGAGAAGATATTTTGGGTTCGACCAGATACGCAAAAGCTTCTCTTTATGTCCATATATAATTCTTTTTTTGTCGCGTTGTGAAAGTCAGCTGTAATTCACAAAAAGTGAAAAGCGTGAGAACGAACGAGATGGAGCGGCTACGCGATTTTCGCCACATTGTTCACCAGGCGTTAAATTCAGTGGCTTTGCTAGCTCGTACATACTAGTACTACAGTTCGCAGCAAATTCCATGGTGCAGCCAAAACGCGCAAAAGAGAGGTGAACACTCGCATTTTGAATTTGTCCTTGTGTGCGCTGCAGTTCACGGAAAGGGTGGTGCCGTGATAAGGAGATTACACCATTTTTTTCACGTTGTTCAGGCGACGCAGTGGAGCCTTTCTCTTCCGGAAATCACGATGGAATTTCAGTGGCTTTGCTAGCTGTACGTGCGGTTGGCAACAAAATCCATGGTGCACCGCACAAGAACCGTGAGGCTGCTGCGAGGTAGTCTCAGCTCGAAGCTAAGGTTGCCAATGCAAAATTGGTTTTCCATGTGTCTCTCCTGAGAATCTAATTGAATTTCAGGCATTTTGTTTTTCGGTTTGTTTCCTGCTATGCGTGATAGAGAGCTGACCAATGTGTGTGTACCATGCGCAATGTCAGGCTCATGCATGCCGTCCAACGCAACTTGCTGCCGGAGAAGAAGACTCTGGAACGACGAATAGGAACCGGGGAAGAGAGGGAAAAAGTTGTTTACTGGCTGTTTCTCGCGCCCATCCACGAGTGTCGCCCTCTCCTTTTAGCCGTCCCCAACTCGCAAATCCCTGGCTTTGTCGTGCCACGGTCAGACACCAAAACCAAACCATGCCTTTGGCTTCTACCCGGCCATCCACACGTTCTGCGCTCTTGAACCGGTCTCTGAACGAACGAACTCGCATTCTCCGGCTGCATTGGCACTTCTGACTCGGTTCGTTGTTGGCTGGTCAGCAGCATTGTTCTGTTCTGTTCTTACCCGATCTCCGCAATGTGGACAGGCAGAGTCCGTGCTTACCCGATCGAGGGCGAATCAAGTTGGAGCGCAATTGGGCGGTTATTAACTTTGTTGCAAGTTTCGATTTTGCTCTGGTGGCTGGCTGCCTCAGGCACCGAGCAGGAAGGAGGCGAAGCAGCTCGTAGGAGTGGGGCCGGTGGCTGCTGCTGCTGCAGATTTTCCCCTCACTGAGGTTCCCAGCTGCTTCCTGTCTCCACAAGGGAACTTGGAGCAAACGGAAAAGTCCGGTGCGAGCAGGGTCCAATCACCGATACAATACAAGATTGGATTGTGTGACGGCAGCATCAAGGTTACTATATAAGTATAATCTGGTCGCTTTAAGTATACAGCAGCGTTAGGAAAAAGAGGGCCATGGACGGCTGCTTCCAGTGAATGCTCGGCCCACCGTGAGCGCTGCGAGAGGATCTCGCCCAAAGGCGCCATTTTTTTACTAGTAGTAGTTTCTTACTAGTATAACATTCCATGAGTTCATCATGGTCATATATAATGTCACATGAGCATCCCGCAAAACTGAGTTTTGTTATCCCACCCGGCGAATTCACCGCGGTAAATAGGAGTTAACCGTATGCGCAGTGCCGAAATGGCAGGAACACCTGAATCGATTCACCCTCCACCTGACTGAATGGAAGAACGGGTGGGGAAGTACTACAAGGAGGGAGGAGGAGCAGGAAAACAGTGGGGGCTGCCGGCCGGCCCACAGGCGCATGTGCGTGGGATTGGACGAGATCCTCTCGCAGCTAATAATGCAGCGAGGAGGCCAACAGAAACTATCGCTGTGGCCCGGTGAGCAGCGCGTCCAGACATACTATGTAGAAACAAAAATTAAAGAAAAGCTGGCTAGTAACCGTAACTGCCAGGATAATGAATTAATGAGTGAACAACAACACCTCAGTTGCAGCAACTGGGTGGTTCGAGTTCCATTCCTCCTTGGTCTAGTACAGGAACGAGGAGAAGTAATACAAGAGCAATCTGCTAGTGACTAGTACTATATACTAATCTCCCCGAGATGGAGCAAGAGGAGATGGAGGTGAAAGAGCAGAGACCAGCTGAGCTCTCGTGGCGGCCCGTGTGTGTCTGTACAAGCACCGGCGCAACAGCTGCGAGCAGACCCCTAATCTCTCTCTCTCTCTACTAACCATGTACTAATAGAGGTAAAAAAAAAGTCCAAAGAGTGTGCTAATAGTGGTCACTGGGGGACAAGACAAGACTTGCCGGGGAGCCTATGTACGTCTCTCCCTCTGGTAAAGCCTTGCTCTGCTTCCATGCTCTGCTCCAGCTCCAAGAAGGCAGGAGCCAGAGCAGGGGAATGTCGATCGAATTAGGCCTGCGCGTCGAGCTCGCTGGCGGTGATGAATGTGCCGTGGAAGCCGTACGGCACGCGCGACGGCAGCTGCACGGTGGCCTCGAGGCGCATGTCGGCGGCGTTGACGACGAGCATCTCGGAGGTGCCGTTGACCTCGTCGCGCACGAAGGAGAGGACGTAGCCGTCGTCCTCGCCGCGGGTGGTGGGCGCGCCGTCGGTGGGCACGAAGCAGGGCTCCCCGCCGAAGCGGCCCTCGCCGTAGTCGAAGCGGGTGAGCTCGCCGGTGAGCAGGTCCACCTTGGCGAAGCCGGACACCTTGGGCCACGGCTCGGCCACGGCCAGGTACGCGTACCGCGTCCGCCGGCCCAGCAGGTTCCGGTTCACCATGCCCACCTCCAGGTTCACCTGCTCCGACGGCGCCAGGACGGCGCGCCGCGTGGACCGGCCCGTGCGCGTGTTGAGCCGGATCTCCGTGAGCACGCTCTCGAGGCGCGCGTCGGAGTCGTTGAAGATGGAGTCGGCGGGGGTCATGCACGATCCGATCACCACGATCTCGTCGGATTCGGGCTCCTCCCACGAGTTCCAGAGGTGGAAGCAGAAGCAGTCGGGCACGTCCACCCAGATCATCTCCGAGGAGCTGGTGGCGTACTTGGGCAGCACCCCGAAGCGCGACGTCTTATCCTTGTCCAGCACGACGGGTGAGCCGCCGCGGAACATCTCGGCGAGCTTGAAGACCACCTGGTGGTCCGGCACCACGACGAAGTTCTCGGTGATGGCGAAGTCGTGGATCATGGTGGGCTGGTCGAGCTCGATCTCCACGTCGGCGGACTTGGTCCCGTCGGCGCGGAAGTAGAAGTACTTGAGGTACGGGCGCTTGATGACGTCGTAGCTGAGCGCGAACATCTCCCCGGACGCCGGGTCCACCTTGGGGTGCGCGATCATGGCGTGCCCGAGCTGCCCGTCGAAGTCGAACCGGCCGGCGGTCTCGAGGTCGCCGCCGGGGGTCACGCGCACGTGGTAGGGCAGGTCGTCCTCGGACATGGCGAGCAGGCGGCCGTTGAAGTAGACGAGGCCGGCGTTGGCGACGCCGGTGCCGCGCGCGGGGTCGACGAGGCCGCACAGGCCGCGCGCGAAGAAGAGCGCCAGGCGCGCGATGCCGGAGTGGCCGTGCAGCTCGCCGATGGCCTTGGGGAAGACGGGCCGCCCCAGCGCGCGCTCCTGCCGCAGCCGCGCCGTCTCCGTGAACCGGCACGCGTACGTCTCGGCGCGCCCGTTGCGCACGCGCACCGCGTGCACCATCCCGTCGCCGTCGAACAGGTGGTGCCCCGCCGTCGGCGCGAAGTGCGGGTTCGCGCCGTTGCGCGCGTACACGCCGTTGATGAAGGGCGGGATGCGCCCGCGCACCGGGAGCGCGCGCACGGGGGCTGCTCGCTCACCGGCGCGAAGTTGCCGGCGATCTGCACGGCCGGGTCCGCGGTCCGCGGCAGCGCGTGGGGCTTCTCCAGCAGGTTCGTGATCACGCCGGACTCGAACGCGTCCAGCGCCGCCGCCGCCGCGCGCTGGAACAGGTTCAGCTTGTCCTTCTCGGCGCCGGCGCGGGACTGCTGCTGGTCCGGCTGCTGGTCCGGCTGCGGCTGCTGCCTTCCCCGACGGGCAGGGGAAGCAATGGGGGCGGCGGGCTTCGGCGGGACGTACGCCGGCGGCCGGGACGGCGTGGACGGCGCGGCGAGCACCGAGTTCGCGGCCGCGCGGGGTGCGAACCGGACGGCCGAGGGGCCGCGGCGGCGGCGCCGCCGCGGTTCATGGAGAAGGAAGAAGAAGAAGCAGGGGAGAGTGCCGTGAGACTCTGCATCGCTTCAGACTAGAATCGAATTCCGGATCGGTGGTGGCGAACAGGCGCCGCGGCGGGTGCGAGGGCCGAGTTGGGTGAAGTTGGGAGAGAAGAGGAGGAGGATGAGGAGGAGGGGAGGAAGAGGGGCCGCTATATATAGAGTTTGGGAGGGGCGCAGGCAGGGGAGGAAGAAGGAGAGGGGGAGGGAGGGGAGTCTGTCCAGGAGGGGGATGGAAGACCACGTGGTGGACTCCCAGAGCGGCACACTGGGGAGGGAGACACACACTCACAGGGGAGGGGACTTGACACTTTGACAGTGACTACCTGCCTATTATTTTTTCCTTGTTCTATTTTCCAGAGCTGCTAGGCTAGGCCTGGCCTGCAGACGAAGCAATCCCATGGTTCAACGATGAACAGTTGCTGCAAGTAAACAGCACGAGTGTTGTTGACACGGTCACAGATTGCGCCCTATGTTCTCCGATCCGACTATAACAAAAATCTTTGGAGTTCTTGCAACTGTCCTACCCAATTGTAAAAGTTAATAATCCTTTTCCGGGTCATGTTTTTTTATTATCTTTTGTCATAAGTAGCTCCGAATTCTTGGTGATTATGGAATTTCTTCTGACAATGTATTCTTTTTCTCTAAATTGAGGACAGCGCTCAATGTGAGCCAGAAATTACCAGGAGAGTCTGAACTGCTAAACGAGAGTTACTACTCTGTTGCAAGTTCATACTAGTAGAGTTAAGTTGAGGTACTAGCCAACTTGAGACGAGGACAGTTCACCGTCCAACCTTGGCACTTGTGGTCCACGCTCAAACACTCTCTGCTGCAGTGGAAACGCGACCAAGGCCCCGTTCGTTTCCACCCTCTAAAATTTATATACTTGTCACATCAAAGAGAATCTTACTATTTAAGTAGATCTTTTATTAATTTAATAACAAAACCTATGTCGCGACCCCCCTCTAATTTGCGAGACGAATCTAATGATCCTAATTAATCTATGTTTAGCTACGGTGATGCTACAGTAAACATCTTCTAATACCACCATAATTACCCTCGTTAGATTCGTCTCGTGAATTAGATAGGGGGTCTACAATTAGTTTCGAGATTAGACTTTATTTAATACTCCAAAATGATAAAATTCTCTTTGATTTGATCCCTCTAAAAATTATATAGCTGGAAACGAACAGCCTCCAAGGACGCGGGGCTGCTCCGGTCCAAGCGCGGGCGGCGCCGTGCCGGGCGCCCGCCGTCCTCGCCTCCGCCGGCCTGCTGCGTGGTGTGGTGGCCCGCCATTCGGACCAGCTCCGGCGCGCGGCGGCCGGGACCCAACCCACAAGAGTATGATGAATGAATTGCGAAACCAGAGCGAGAGAGCGCCATCACTACTAGAAAACACTCCTCCGTGGACACGCTTTATTTAAGTTATAGATACGTCTATTTTGTCTCAATCAAAAAATAGAGACGTCTTTATAAATCGTGTCCGAGGCGTCTCCGAACGTGCCGTGTCAAAGCTTGGTAAATATGATTTTTGAAAACATGTCTATTGAAGTATAAGACGTTTAATAGAGATGCTATAAATCATAGATATGTTTATAGATACGTTTTCACGAATGCGTTGTATGTATTATAGTAGACACGTTTCGTGACATGTTAATAATCTTAGACACGATTTTATTGATACGTTTAGACTGTGTTTCTATCAATATAGACACATTGTATATAATACATCAAAAAATATTCTTGTAAAACTTGTTCTAAACGATTGACTTATTCATGCAATTAGTAGGAATTGAACCTGTGACTTCGTCATTTTCTACAAGCTCATCTAACCAACTCATCTAGGAAACAAAGTTGACATTCTTTGACCATATATTGTTTTATATGCATGTTCTATTAGTGCATTAACGTCTCTAGGATTTTCAATAGCATGTCAAAAATGTCTCTAAACGAGGGTAGATACGATAAAAACGTGTCTAATATCATCTCACTTTTTATACGATTTCAATAACATGTTAGCAAACGTATCGATGTCGTGGGATACGATTAAAGCATCTCTCAATCCTAAAATATGTCAACAAACGTCTTTACGTTGGATACTGATGGTTCAAAGCGTGTCTAAAATCGTAACACTTTGTGATGTTTTACAAAGCATGTCAAAAAACGTGTTTATCGTTTTATTTACGTTAAAGCGTCTCTAAGAGCATGTCATGTTGACACATTCTCAAAATCGTGTCCAAAAGTGTGTCCGGCTATTTATGTAGGTACGCTTATAAAAACATAGCAATATACGTTGGATACTGATGGTTCAAAGCGTGTCTAAAATCGTAACACTTTGTGATGTTTTACAAAGCATGTCAAAAAACGTGTTTATCGTTTTATTTACGTTAAAGCGTCTTTAAGAGCATGTCATGTTGACACATTCTCAAAATCGTGTCCAAAAGTGTGTCTGGCTATTTATGTAGATACGCTTATAAAAACATAGCAATATAAACGTGTCTAGAGACCATTTTTCTTGTAGTGAATGAAAGTTCGCCGCGGACCTACCCAAACCAAAGCCAAACCCATCTGAGCTGAGATCAAAACCGGGGGCGCGCACCTGGGAACCGGCCAGCCAGACCGCGTTCTCGCCTTTCCTTGTCCCATTCTCGCTCTATTCTCCGCGCTGCCGCCACGTGCCCCTCCATCCTCACTTGCTGCGTTTCCACGTACCGCCATGACCCCCCTTCCTCCTTTACACACACGCACACGCACAATGCGTCTAGATTTCTCCCTCTATCCGCTTGCCTGCACATTGGCCACCTCGACCGACCGACAAAAAGACGAGCCTAATTACGTGGCACGCCTCCTCCTCTTCTTCTTCTTCTTCGTACTACTACTAGCAAGTAGCGTGGTCACTGGGGCCGTTGAAACTCGCATCACAGTGGACCGATCGAGCTGCATGCCGCGTCGATCGGCGTCGCCATCGCCTGGACCTGCGCTAGCTGGACCAGACCACGATTCGTGATCCACACCGCGATTCGCGCACACGCTTCTCATGCACCTTGCCGTCGCTCCTCCAGCCACGTAGCCCTAGTCCCCTTCATCTTCGTCCCAAACAGTAACGAGCAGGCGTCGATCCATTTCATTTCATTTGCAACGTGCGCGGGATTAACAATAATTAGTGTGCGTAATCTCAGGTAAATAAAGCGATCCGGCCTGCTGTTGCTGTCCCCACCAAAAGGCTCGTCGATCGAGGGGAAAAGGAACGAAGATCACGATACGTTAGTGTCTCCATGACTGACCGACATCGATCGATCGGTCGTGGTCGTCATCGTTAATTCCCAGCACACACCATCCACCTGCTTAATTCGACGGCGTCGTGTTGCACGACGGACAAGTCGCCGTCGTCTGGATCACTGGCGTTGCATGGACGGCGCGCGTGCCGGCCGGCCGGCTGCTAATAACGTCTCCTCCTCTCCTCGCACGCGTCGTGGCCTGCCCGTGCCAAGAATTTTTTTAGATAATGCCCGTGCCAAGAATGGAAGATCGTACTGATGATGGCATTATCTCGATCATCCCGTGTGTTCATTGTTCAGACGCCAAAACACAACTTCCATTCCAGTGCATCTCAGCAGCAAGTTGCATTATTATTGCCAATCTTATCGCTCACCTCCATTTCCAGTTCGGTGCAAGCTCCATTAATCATCGATTGAGCAGCTCACCGCAATAGTCGTCAGGGAGGACAATTCATATGTGCCGAGAGGGGATGAGGGGTAATCGATCTCATCTCCTCGATTAGCCATGGCCGTAACCTCCACGCCAGCCATTGCTGCCAGTTATGGCTCGACCTCACTAATCTCGATCTATGTCGTCGGCTAGACGCAACGCGCGGTCAGGCCTCGATCTGATTGATAACACGCACGAGTGGCGAGCAGGATCAGTGCCCTGCTGGGCGAGAACACCTGCATGCATTGCATTGCTCGGGCACCAACCAGTGGCCCATGAGAGATTAGTAATTGTCAACAGCCGTGTTCAGTTGGCATGAAACTTTCCCTAATGGCGCTAGCAAGCTAGCTAGCCACTGTTTGTCTGCGTGCCGCCTTCCTCCTTGACAAAGAAACACCATGTGCGACCGATGATAGGTTAGTACTAGTGGAGAGCGATACCTGTCGTTTTGGGCTTGCCCGCCGCCCACGCTTTCCTTTCTGACTCCCCAAATTCCAAATCCGGCTCCACAAGAAACAAAGACCCGGTCTTCCCAAAAACCTTTTCATGATGTGATTGCTCTCGCCTACCACACCACTATTCCGAAATTCTATCATTTCTTAATCTATAACTGAAAACGCATATAATAAGTAGTTAAAGATCAATGATACATATAATTCTTACTAATTTTTTCATCATATATTGCGGTGGTGTCTAATCCTACTGTGAGCGACGACGCATCAGCGGGATGACAACATTAATTAGCGTGGTCGATCAGGCGTGCAAGTAAACGATTAATAACCAAATGCAGGACGATGTTGTCACACATGACTGCATTTAAACTGACGGCACACCAGTTTACTTCTTCTCGGAGAGAGAAACAAGCACTCACCGTCCGCCCATAAATTCCAAAACTTTGATTTGTATATCATCGCCCCGGCCGCTTTTGGTAAGGCGTAGTTATCGGCTGCGTGCACGAGATTTAATAACCAGGGGCTTAGATCTTTTCCTTGATCTTGTGGATACCGGCGTGTTTTATTTTTCAAGGGAAGATACCGGCGGCATGCTTAACAAGGCGCTTAAACTATTGACAGTGCACGGTGACGTGGGCTGCCACCTGCTAGGTTACTTCACCTGGGGGAGCAGAGGGGCGCGTGTCCGGACCCCATTCGATGGGTTTGAGCTGCTGACTTGGTCTGCCGGTACACGTGTCTCATCCCTGGATTTTCTCCACTGGACTGGTCTCTCGAACATTAAAACTAAAATATGGTCAGTGTCACCGAAACTAGTGAATCTTGTTAGCCCCAGATGCATGAGGCGATGAGGGCCTTTCTTCATAAATAGTTGAATTAATTAATTAATTAATTAAACACACACTGCACAAGATGATTTAGGTGGTGGAATATTATCAGAATCTCTCTTCAGGGAGCCAACCAGCAATTTAACAACCTTCTAGAGTTCGTACACAGAGGTACACCATTAGAACCACTATGAACACGTACTACATGGACAAGTGGAATTCACTTAGGCCCAGGTGTCAGAAAGAAGACGCTAAGCAGCTACTAGTACAGTCCTAACCACGGATTAATTAGTCCTAAATAAGACGTTTTCATGCCTCCTTTCCCGGTCCTAACAGCAGGCTCTCAATATTTAATCGAGCCAAAACAAGGCCTTTTGGTCGGTGCCACTTTTTCCGTTCTCTTTTGCCGGGACGTCTCTAATGAGTCATTTTCCACGAATCTAGTGTTAGGGACAGCAACCAGCAGCAGCTGCATACTTAATCAACAGGCGTATCTTCCCCGGCGAAGGTTAGGAAATTAAACCGTGTGTGCGAGAGCGTATGACGTATGTACCCTAACTGCACGCGAACGTGCTTTTGGAGAGAGTGCCTTGCATAATTTCGCAAAGTGCTATTTTTATTTAGACGTACAAAATGACTTTATTATATTTTATAAAACATGACATCTCTTTTTAAACCAATCACTGACAGATGGGCCGGACGATAGATCCTGTTCATGTAGGGCTACGTGTCGACCATGACGTTCGAGGATGGCTAAAATATTTATAGGCGGATATAGTGTTTTGGTGATATGTAAATACAAGTAGGAGTGGGGAGTACTACTAAACTCGGCTGAAAGCTACGTTAACCCCTCCTGTCTTGGTACGCAGGGATTAGTTAATTGATTTCTGTTTGCTGATTACGGACCTAATTTGGTGATCTGTGTAACTACTTATTGCCTGGCTTGTAGGGTGCTGCCACGACACCCTCCAGGTTGCGTCAGGGCAGATGATTCGGTCTCTGATATATGCTACGGCCCTTGTCACCGCGTAGACGCAAATTATTTTTGTTGTGGCAGCCGCATGTAACTTTTTGAGTCCTTTTCGCCCGTCTTTGCTTTGGGATGCAACAAGTCACTACAATGCATATGCATGGTTTTTAGGCACAAAATCTTACAAGTTGCAGAAGCTACTTTCCCAGAAAGCACATTTTTTTTGTTTGAGCAATCTTGGAGAAACACATGTGTATGTGCATATTGGCGGGGAAAGATGATATAATTGGGCACAATGCATATGAACATGACTGTACTATACACTTGCCTGCGCACAACACACTCTAAATTATATATGTGCAAGAAAGCAATTATATATGTGCAAATATCGTCATTCACAAAAAAAGAATATATATGTGCAAGTATATTTATAACCGCTGCTTCTATTTCCACTGGCGGTTGTGTTTCATTCTCTAGAAGATCTTCCATATGGGAGGCTCCGTTAGTAGGAACAGTAGTGCTTAAAAGTTGTCTCATGAAGCTGATGAAGTAACACGCATGTTGATTGAATTACATGGCAGCCAAGGAGGGAAAGTCCTAAAATCTTCTGCTTTATGTGGGGCCAGTGTGAGTAGCCTTGTTGGTAGAGTGGTGGCTCCGGACAGTGTATAGGTAGATGATAAATCATTGTAAAGGTTTTCAGTGGCCCATTATCACTAGGCCAGTGACAGTTACATCAGATGTTCTATGTTGATTTTATCCAAATAAAGCTTCTTGTGAGCAATACTATTCATATCAAGATGAAATCTTATCAATAAAACAATAGGAAGATCTATAGCAAAATGTTGAATAAATGACCGTTATTCTTGCCAAAAATTGTTGGGGAGTAAACAATGCAAGACATGTAAAAAAGGTATATTTCATTGTCTCTAGAAGATTATTATCGCCAGAGACAGAGGTCATGCTTCCATTGGGAATTTGAGACTTTATAACCCTTGACTCGATCAACCAACATTTTCTAGACAACTGGATACCAAACTGGGGTACTTTTGCATTATGCTGTAAATATCTCTTCTAAGAATGATGAACATCTCATTCGTCCTGCACACTCGATCTTACCTTCAGGAACAAATTACCATGATAATGTATACATATGAAGAGAGAAAGTGGAGGCGGTTGACAACTACGTCCAGAAATCGAAAGGATTACTCCATTTCTAATGGTTGAGAGCGCCATCCGATTGGGTTGCAAACACCATAATACCATATCCGGCACTGTCAACCAGCGTGCACCAAACATTTGTTCCGGGCGAAAATAAAGGAAAGAGCTTTGGCCGTTGACAAGTTTTGAGAAGTGTGAAAAAGGACATTTGAAACGGGAAAAGGTCGCTCCTTTTTTTCACTTTTTAGTCGAGCTGACTGATCAGCCTACATTGTAAAGCAAGAGAGAATTTAGCATCAGTGGTTAGAGCACTTGAAATTCTGACTAATAATGCACACCACTACTTTCAATAAGATCGACCTGGCACCTGCCATCTTGCCACGTACTGGGTCAACTGAGCAGCAATGTCAAGTTTTGAAATTTTCCTCCTTTCTTCAAGGCAAAACAAAAACACGTGTGGCCAGCATATACGTACGCGGTCGTGTTTGTGGTGGTACTTGTTTCACTTTCGCATTATCGTTTCAAAAACGCACTGAAAACTTGTTGCGAAAATTAATTTGTCTGTGGAGGCCTCGACACGTTGCGAAGCACCTCAGTTGTGGAATGCTGCATGTCGGTAGCGGACGAATTTTTAGTGGATCAGCAACGATCGATAGACGGATAATGGTCGAGGAAAATATGAAATGCCTAAGGTGTGGTAGACTTGCTGAAAAGTATTGATTAAGTAAGTGATAAGCTGATATAATTTGTTCAAAAAAGGATAAGAATATCATAATAACAGGTTACCAAAGATAGTTTCGTTAAAAAAAACGGTTACCAAAGATATGACATGGTTTTTACTACTAGTCCATTCGAGAAATTAATTCCTACGACACCAACTAGGAACTAAGGCCATTTTCAATAGGCATTTCATTTGGCATTATTTAGCTGCCACATCAGAAAAATAGATGACATGGTAATATGAGAAAGAGATAAATCTTTTATCCTAGTGAAAGGTCATGAGATCTTTTTTCAGTTTAATGAAAGACAAATGAGTTATAAAAAAAATGAAAGACAAATGAAAGTGCATTGAGAGCCTTTTGTTTTCATCCTCAACACCCTCAACCTCAACCAATAAGATCGTGCCACTTAGTAGCAATTTAATGTTCGTCATGCCTATGAAACTTCGAAAAGAAAATGTGCACTGAAAGATTTATTTTTATTTCACAGAACAAAACTAGAAACGACACGTATGTGAAATAAAAGGATGCATTGAGAATGACCTAATGATCACCAGGTCGTTGCAGGCTTGTAGCTAGCAAACCGAACGCGTACGTGGCCATAAGAAATAACTTCTCTGTTTTGTGCCTCGCATCTCATGGTTGATCACCGTATCCGCTGTGATCATGTGTGTGAAGCCATGCGCTCCACATGCGTTCAATTTCCCCGGACAGAAGAAGGCTCAAAGCTAATTGACCAACCTTAACAGCCACCAGATTCCACTGACAGAAGAGATGTTCAATATGAAATTTCTTCTCCATTAGTTCATAGTTTCAGGCAAACATATTTTTGTGTCAAAAGAGCATTGTGAACACCAGCAAGACATTGGTGTGAAAACGGAGCCATGGCCTCTTCCTGAGCATCATGATGATTGTGATCCTCCTCACAAATGACAAATTTCAGATGGCAACAGGATTTAGGAAAATATTTAAAGGTGTGAAAAATTGGATTATGAACTTATCAATTATCATACATGGAATCAAATAATCAATTAATTCATACTTGCTTCTACATGATATTATAATTGCAATGGTTTTCTGCAAATTAGTAGTGATAGGTTCATCACAGGTAAATTTTGATCCTGGCTTTGCCACTGGATCGTCTCCTATTTCCTATTGTCCTCCTCTCGAGTCTTGACCAAAATAAACTACACAATTTTCATGTGAGAATGGCATGCTACATATGGATCTGTGATCTCTCGAAGGAAGTAGTAGAACACTAGTTTCAGGCTACAGCTGAGGAAGGTGTTTTCGGTCGGTTACATATATATTATGATGATAGTATTGCTTCTCATATTCCAATTAAGGAATACGGCATCATGTCGCTTTTGTTTAGTTTAATTAATACTATAATCAATTGACTAAACCCTGTACCTGAACCCAATCATATAATGGTAGTTAGGATCGAGCCACAGAGCGGCCGGTCGGAACAAACTGCTAACGGTCCGCCTTGCGTGGTCCTATTAGCGTATAATTAATTGCGATTAGGGGTTTGGTTATTGATTGATCCATGGTTAGATCAGTGGAAGGGGAGATTCAACCAACGAATCGCCGCATTTGGAATAATGATACTTGACTCGATCGGTTCGCTTTTGGTCGGGAGGAACCACTAACTGTCAGCCGCTTGCATTGTGGCTGAGCTTGACTGTGCAGGCGCTAGAAGCCGAGATTTGGTTCAGTTAATTGGAGGTTAACACTTAACTACCATACTATAGTACATGTAGCGGTGGAGACGTGCTTCCTAGAAAAATATATGTAGTGTAGCTCTGAAAGTCTATGCTCAGTAGTGTGTAATCGACAAAATAATCTGTAATGTCTTATGTTCCTGTCGTGTTCCTCCTACTACGGTCTGCAGGCATGTAGTAATGCGGCGATTCGTGTTGCTAGCTCCTATTCTTTTCCGTGAGCAATACACATGCAGGTGCTTACACAAAGAAGTTCCTTTTTTCATCAATTATCGCATTGTTTTTTAGGAAGTCTGCAGGGAGGCCTCTACCTAAAATATATTATATATATTGAGCAAGAAAATGAGACACGACATTCGTTCTTAAGAACTAGGAGTAGAAATTACCATATTAATCACAGAAAAAAGAATAATTACCCCACCAGTGATATTACGAAAAATTTAGACTGAAATATCCCTATAATGCTATTTGAGAAAGAAAACGGAGGCACCGCATTGGCTCTCAAGGACTAGAAATTACCACATTAATCTTAGAAAAAAGAAATTACACACCACTACCATTAGAACAAATAGATGAAAATATCCCTATAGTGCTTTCAAAATTACCCACCATTACTATTACACAAAGATAAATTAAATCTAATTAAATATCTTTAAAATTACCCACCATTATTTTTATATAACTTTATATATTTCATAGTATTCTATTATAAAAAACTTATATCTCACAAATTATAGTAATTATAATTAGTGATATGTATAAGATAATATAATATTATTTTCACTTGGATAGCTAATATTAATAGTGTTAGATTGCGTTACAATGAATTGACCCGCTATTATTATTCATTATTATAGCTGATAAAATTACAATATAGAATTTTGTAAAATTATATTAATTATTTTTAAAGAAAGATATAAAGATTAACCGCATAAATGCATGGATAGACCAACTAGTTTTCATTAAACTGAAAAGACAAACAAAAAATGATCAATTGGCATTGTTTATTTGTGTGTTTGTATAAATGCTGGAATGTTCATATACAAGCGCTAGTATGTTGTTGATAACTGTAACAGAGAACAAATTGGCATAGTTTTAATTTTTATGGTTGTCTTTTGAAACTAAGTACTCTCTCCGTCCCAGTTTACTTTTCGTCATTGAGGGAATTTCTTGTGTCTAGATTCAGCGAATGTTCGGTGAATCTAGATTTACTGTTTGTCCAGGTTCAAGAATATTTTTCAATGACTCTGATAACGACCCAGGATGACAAATAATTAATTTGGGATAGAGGGAGTAATTCTTTTTGTATTTCAAGTAGCATTTCCTTTTGCATGCAGTTATAGTAAACAAACAAACAAACAAAAGTTAGTGCTGGTGTGGGTAGTGGCAGCATGTTACCATACCAGAATGCCATGAGTCATGTCCAAAAAAGTAATGGATGCGCCAATGCACTCAAAATTAGAAGGGAAAAAAAGATCATTCGTTCATGCACCTGTGCTTGTGTTCATCATCGGTCCAGCGCAAGCACAACATAATGTGAGCGCAGTGTGCAGACAGGACAAATAAGGAGCCGCGGATTTTGCATTTACGGCTTTGCTACATGTGCGTACCATCTTAGCGACCCAATAATAATCTCTATCGATCGAACAGGCACGACCCTTGCAACACGCAGGCATGTCGAGCCATGCACGCACGCACGGACGGCCGAGGGGACCGTGGGCCGCGCGGCGGCCGGCCGGCCAACCGTCCGGCCGCGCGCCGCCACGCACATGGCTCCTGCATCCATGCATGTATGGACCTCTCTCCATCTCCACGGAAGATTTGGCTTACTTACTAATTAACCTGCATCTGCAAATCTCACTAATCTATAGTACGACTCAAAAGGCACACAGGGGAGAGTGATGAGTAGGACCAGGAGACTTATGCAGCAGCACGCTTCCTCATGCATCAGTGATGACTCACTAACCGCGGCCCCGTGCTCCTGCTAATAATGATGTTCAAAGCATCATTATCTTCTAATCATACGTGCGGTTAAGGACTGAAAAAGAAAGGAAAAGATATGCATGGGCGGGTCAGCATGCATATGGAGATTCCTCGGCATGTCGTCGCATCTGATGATCGCTCTCACATGAATTCGGTTCCTTTTTGAGGAATTCACACGGATCATATTATTCTATACTAGTACTCCAAAGTCCAAACCAAAAAGGTTAGCTGCTACTAGATGCTTCTGCGTATTATATATGTAGGATCAACGCTTTAATTAATTACTTTAAGTGTGTACTAGTATGTTATTCCAAGGGAGAGCAGCATCTGCTCGATTAAGGTGACCATCATGTGGCTGTTGCAGTTGATAGAGAGAGCTTTTGATGGTCCACTTCATGTCCTTCTCTCTCCCTCTGATCTGCACATTGGCATAATACGGCCCTACAGAAATCAAGGGTTTTGGAATCTTGCTTGCGATCTTTTCTTCCGCTGCACATTGGCATCACACTCCTTCCCCGGGCCCACGCGCGCACGAATAATGACGCAGATCCCCACCGGAAAAAACGACCAACTGCCGGCACCTACCGGCCGATAGATCGATCTCACCGGCTTTTCTTTAATAGCGCGGTCACTGCCATTATGGAAACTGCTGTTGACGATGATCCATGTTAACATGTGATGAGATCGTCTGACCGGTGCGCAGAGAACAATCTCACTGGGAGTTTGAATGGGAAGAGAGCTCGTTGGATCTTATTCGGTCATATAGTTTATCAAGTGGCAGCACATTAATAATTTATAAGTAGCTGAATGGCCATCATCAAGTTGCAAAATGGCTTCCTTCTTGGCTATCCTACTACTACTTCTGCACCATTGGCTACAAGAAGTGGTGACCGAAGTTGACTGGGAAGTTGACCACTGCGGTCAGACGGAAGATAAGAACATGGACACAACCACTGAGACACATGCATGTCTGCTTACGTTTATAGATTGTCTAGACGTTGGGGTTTAGCAGATTAAGAAGCTCACAAGTTGCAGTGCAAGTTGCACACTTATCTTTTACAGAGCATTCAACATTGTGCCACTTGCTGAATCTCGGCCATGCAGTTGCACTTAATCAGAAGATCATCGATCGATCACCGCTTGCACATGCCCATCATCATCAGGAGTAACACAAGCTCACTAATCAGCGAAAAGCATACTGCTTTTGAAAAGCAATCCTTGATATTTGCATTTGAATTAAAAAATATTGGAAGATATGATCCTCCTAGAAGTACTTAGTAGTAGCAGCTCTTAACACATAAATACGTCCAAAATCCTAGTCAAATTATGCCCATCGCCATCAATAAAGTTTTGGAAAAGTGATAGCAGTCAAATTGATGAGTTGCTTTCAGATGAAGACCGAAAAAAGTCAGCAAGTTCAAGTGCACCTTAACTTTGTACTGGGAGTGGGAGATGGAACTAGCAGCCGGGTTGAGGCCATTTGGTCAGAGGGCAACGTGGGGTGGTGGAGAAGAGACAAGGAACCAAAGAAACCATGGGCTCCATGTCCATGCATTCCATATCTTTCTTCTCCAATCTTCGTCGTATCCACCGGTCGGGAACTTGATGAACTGCTACATGGTTCAGTCTGTGGCCTCTCATTGCCCGGAAAGGGCACGTAAATAAATTCATGCTGTATGTAAGCATGTGAACGTCGACGACTCGGGGGCCTTGCAGCAACCTTCTTTTTTTTTCAAACAATGAGCAGGAGCACTGCTCTTTCTTTATAAGAAGGAAGCTAACAAAGACCTAAACAATATACTTCTTTCGATACTGCGATTGTTTGTTTTTGTCGATGATTTTCTTACTCGTTTTGCTGTGAGCATTGTTTATGCGTTTATATATGATTGAATTACAATCATGTTTGGATTCGTGGTTGCTAGCGAAATCATAAAAAGAATCAACCGAAGTAGCTAATAAAGACCTAATAAACAATATAGTTGTACTAGGCATACACAACTGCCAAACCGTGTTAACACAAGAAACAAATAGTCAGTGATAATTGCATGCCTCCCTGCTGCATGAGCGCTTGATCGACGGAGAGCATATTGTTGTTGTTGTTTCCATATATATGTATGCTAATAAGCTAGTAGATACGTGCGTATTAGTATAATAATCTTTACATGCTATTCACTCATTGTTGCCGGCTTAATTAGCACGGTTTGCCTGATTGCCATGATGAGATTCTCCCAATAATTCCAGCTGCTTGCCGACTTGAGGCGCCCGCGCATACCAACCCCAGAGGCAGTAGCGCCAATAACAAGCTACTTGGTTTGTTGCAAACAGGGGCAATGGTCAATGCCTACATGTAACCTGTGGTTCCTTGGTGGGACAATGACACGGTAGAGAACACAGCCGGTCAGTCGATGTTCCATTCAGTTCCAAGCAAACAAAGTCTGTTGGCACTAGTCACTGGTCTCTGCATACATGAATCTGGCCTCGGCTGGAATGTGTCGAAAAGTCTCTTTATCTGGTGTCGTGAATGTGCACGATGCCAGTCGATCTCGTAAGCGTATGCGTCACTACTAGAGGCGTGGGTGCTTGTGTTGTTCTTGGTGCTATATCTGGTCATCGACGTTTGTGTGCGTATCCACCGCATATACGTATGTATGTAACCGAGGCTTTGTTGATGATAACAAACGTGTCATACGTATATGTAACCGAGGCTTCGTTGATGATAACAAACGTGTACGTCGTAATTCATCATGTGGTTGGTCGGTGCACGCATGCAGCTACCTTAGCCAAAGACGAACAGAACTCGCACGACCGACAAACATGAATGTGGAAGAAGCAGGTATGTAGTACTCCCTCCGTCCCAATTTAATTGTCATCTTAGATGTTTTCTGACGTTTAGGTTCAGAGAATATTCACTGAACCCGGACATACAGTTTGTCCGGATTCAGAAAATATTCAATAAAATAAAATATCAAGATGACAAGTAATATAAACGAGGAGTTGCAATTCTTCTTCCAACAGTATACGCATGCATGCATATGGCCGCATATATATACATCAACCTCGGACCCGCCGGCCGGCCGGATGATCAATCATGGTCATATATGTTGAGATGCGTCCACATCCACTGAATGGTGTGCATATCTTCTGGATGGATCCACCTGCTGGTCTACGTATAGCTAACGCGTGGCATATTGCTCATACGCAGCAGGCCCAGCCACCTTTCGTTCTCGGTGTCCCTCCTGGACCACACGCATCCAAGCACCCTTGACCCTTCCTGTACAAAAGGAAAAAAAACGTGCAAGGGACTGCGTGGTCCCTTTGCACGCCGGCGACATGCCGCCGGCCAATGTCTCCGCTGATTTTGGCCTTCTCCGGCCACGACATCTCGCCGCGGTCGCCGTACGAACCAGCGCCGGCCTTGTCCATTATTCGCGCATGTGTAACTTGCATGCGAATCCTATTTGTGGCCTTGCACTGCATTGTGCTTTGTCTCGAAGAAGAAAAGGTAAAGAGAAACAAACTGCCAACTGTGCATGAGTCCTGCGATTCTGACGTCAACACCGAGATGAACGCGTGCAATGAAGCTGACGTCTGCGCTCACGTAACGCAAGAAGTTCACCGGAAGCAGCACCAGCCAATCAACTCCTTGGGAGTAGTAACGGGGGACAGCTTAACGCTTGTGTCAACGATGTTACAGGTAGCCAGGGTCCTTTATTTGTTTGATACTACTGGTAGGTACTACTTGCATTGGCATTTTGCTTCCAGGTCAAAAGATTAAGTTCAGAATCAAGACCAGAGTCTTTTATATGACTATTGTTATATCTGTCGTCTTTGTTGGCTTGTGTTGAGGTACGTCTAAATCGAATCCATGAGCGCACTATTGACCTCTTATAATCAAGGAGGCAACCATTTCAAGTCGCGCTTATGGTCATTTCGTAATAATAAATAAATAGCTGATCGGATAATTAATAGGATTCTTAAGTACAAACTTTATATCTGTTTTTTTTCTTTATCTGACTGTTGCATGGGGACATAGAACACTCGAGGATTACTCCAGAGACGGTGACCTTGTTGTACTTTCATCAAACGGACATTGTTCCGCGTACAAAAACTCATTTAGAACCCGTATGTCAAAATACATGCAGTTCACATTACATCATTGCCCCTAATATTGCAAAAGAAAAGTTCATGACGCCTTGTACCAACCAAAAAAAAAAATCCTGGCTACAAACATAAGCAACTATCTGCTATACAGTGCGTAATTAATGCTTATTGCTACCTTGGCAACTTGGCAAGGAACTTCATCTCAACCTGTTGCTTCTGAAGCACCGGAGTAACGCGAGATAATAGCGATGTCTTCTTGGGCTTGGTGGGGAACAGGAAGGACTGCAGCGGCACCTTGGCCTGCTTATTGGAAGACGCGCGGCCTAAATTGTCATGCGCACTGTCTTGCTCGTCCTGGTTCAGTTGCGACGGCAGGCTGATACTCCTGTGCAGCTTAGCCAGCGCTTGCTCCACCTCCGCCTGAAGCGCCTTGACATGTTCCAGACCGGCCTGGAGCTCGTCGGACACTCTGATTGTTCTCTTGCTGCATGTTGAGGACCTCCCCTTGGAACTTGGCAGCCTGATGCGACGTGAACTGGGATTTCTCCACCTGCGCGTCCGTGTCCATGTCCAGCGCCGCCGTGATCTCCTCCTGGATGTCGCACAACGATGTGAACCTGCACTGGAGCTCCCCTCGCAGCATCGCGTTCTGCTCCGACCACACCTGCAGCTCTGTCTTGAGAGCTCTCAGGTCCTTTTCTGTCTGTAGCTGTGGGAGAGTCGTTCTGCTTCCCCACCGCTTCTTTCTTCCCCTCCTCGCTGTTCACCAGTAACTTCTTTATGCTGGACTGCAGAGCCTCGTGCCTGTTCCGAAATTCCTGCACGCGCTGCAACGAAGAGCTGAATTTCATCCAGAACTCCAGGTTCTCTTCCAGCAGCGTGTCGATGTCTCTTCTGAACTTCTGCTCAAGCGGCGACGCGTTGTCAGCCTCGGAAACAGCGGGCAGTTTCAGGTCGTCAGGGTTAATATTTGCCCCTCCTTGATTGATTACGGCAACAGCGCCGCCATCATTTGCTGCGTTTGGGTTCGGTTTGCCGCTACCGTGATCGCCTTCTTGGATGGTCGAACTCATCCTTATCAGCCTCGAAATGGAAGCGATGCTTGGCCTCCTCTGATGGGCGGCTGAATAGCTAGGGGTTCTTCGATGACCTGGACGAGGGCAAATACTAGAGCTCCTCAAGTGTCCATTGCCGTGTGCGACATCACTATCTGCCCGCGTAGAGCTTACAAGTTGCTCACGCAGTGAAACGGATCTCATCTTGGCATTCCTCATTCCTTTTTACCACCTCTGTGAGCCTTTTCTTCGTGTCCTTGTAGTCCTCGAGGAGAAGAGTATATTCCGTCAAGAGGACCTTGTCCTTGTCTTCGAGGCTATTCGCAAGTCGTTCTTGTAACTTTGCCATATTAGTAATTCCATCGGTCGAACATGAGGAACCTTCCTTGTTCACCGTTTCTTCTCCGTCGTCATCTCCAAGGTTACCAGAAGAAATATGACGTAGCCGTGCTAGTGAGCCCCTCTCACGTGAGCTTTTGTCGTGCTCAGTTTCCGATTGTGGGACACTGCTTTCACTGCTTGGTTGTTCCTGTGGTTGGACATTGCTGTCACTGCTGTCAATGGATTCACAAAGCGGTGTTGGTTCTGCATTATTATCATTGGTATTAACATCACTAGATATTGATGAGTTGATGTCGGTAACTTGGGACTCATCAGCTTCAATCCCTTCCTCCGCATCAGAACATTCATGCAGTACCGGCTCTGTTGAGTCGATATCTAAAGTCTCAGGTAGTGACCCAAGTTTAGATAGAGAATCATTGTTCTGCTCAGAAATAGATGACTGCAATAGCTCCGATATGTTACTAAATCTCCGTACTGTTTCTATGAAGTTTGAATGGAGTGTACTTTCATCTCTGTGGAAGGAGCTTTCGAGAGTATGAACTCTAATCAACTCCTCTTGTATCTGCTCAACCTTCTCGTTTAGTTTACTTGGATCGGTACTTAGTGTTTCATTATCTTCCTCCAGACTTTTCAAGGAATTATCTAACTCATTATTTTCTTGGCAAAGTCTATTTATCTGTGAAGTCTGGGATGAAACCATAAGCTCCAAGTCGACTACTTTATTGACAACTTCATCTATTTGCTCGGTGATTTCTGCCATGGAGATATTGGAATCCTTCTCAAAGTGCTCTTTGATCTTGTCAATTACTGTCTGCATATCTACCCCACCTTCTTTGACATGATACACGTCCTCCATCTCAGAACTATGCTTACTTTGTGTATATATATTAGCAAAATCCGGAAGATCGGGCAAAGATTTTCCATATTTGCTCATTATGGTATTGATCTTCTCTCTCAGGACCTTGACTCTTTCAGACTCTCCTATTGCTTGGGAAGTGGATGACTTTCGTTGTTCTTGGAGCTTGATAATAGTTTCTTCACAAGACTTAAGAGCTGTCGCAGTCATCAAAGCTCTAGCTTCGTCATCCTCAATGACCGCACTTTCATCAAACTTGTCTTGAAAGTGGCATACTTGATCGTGCATTTCATTGATTTCTTTCTCAAGATCCCAGTACTTTGCAATGCCACTCTCATATGAACTTTTGATAAATTCCTTCTCGGTTTGTTTTACCAGTATCGCTTTCTGTAACTTACTAATCTCCTCCTTTGCATTCTCCTTATTGATTTGATCTGAGGTATTATTCTTTGCACCATGAGCCATTCCTCTCGTATATTCTCCTTTCTTCTTCTTTTTCATCAACCCATCAACTGTTGACTTGTGGATTTTGCGCGGATCTACAGGGGTAAATGCTTTTGGAATATTATCATCCTCTTCTTCTAGCATTGCGTATTGAACTTGATCTGGGAAGGCAGTTGCAATGGTGTGGTTTGCTTTGTGCAGCTCCCCCGACATGATGTCATAACGGTCGGCTAGAGATTTATATGCCCGATATACTTCTTCCACCTGAGTCATTACCTCTGGCCGCCTCTTATAATACATCTCTGCTCTCTTTGAAAAAGAATCAGCTTCTTCTCCGAGGAGCAATTGCATGCACTTAACCCTGTGCTCCATTTCTACAAATAAATTCAAACGATATATGATATTATTAGGCTCATAGATATAAATACAATTTAGCATGCCTATATGTGTCTCATTATGATATGCCAAATATCTAAGAGAATTTTAACAGAAGCAAAGATGAGAATAGTTGAGAAAATTAAGGGGTCTTATCATACCACTTTAATGACCAAAATATGTGTAATTCATTAAGAGAGTGATTTTTGTGAGCATAGGGGCATATGCCCACCCTCAGTGGCGAAGCCACATTGGACTAGCCTGGTGCCTGCACGAGCACCAGGTCCCAACTCAATTTTTAGTACAATTCGGTGTATTTTGACTATATGTGCACCCCTTAGATCAAAATTGTGCACCATGACAGTTAAAAAAGAGGTCAAACTGAGCTAAATCCTTGTTCGTTAGGCCAAAATGTTATAATGTGACCCATGAACTCTTCGGCTCTAGCTTCGCCACTGCCCACCCTAGTTTACTTATTAATGATGGTTAAATATAAACATCGAATCTCTGATCATACTATTAAATATGTCAAATTAGCTGTAGATATGTTTTATTAACGTGTCAAATCATAATTTATAGTACCTAAATGTCAAATTAGTTGTAGATATGTCTTATTAATCATGGTTATGAAAGTCACAAGATTGACCAGCAATTTTTTTAAGAGATTAAATTGATAAATATAGATCATGAAACTAATTGTACAAAAAACTTATATATATTATTGAAATTGCGAAGATGAAACACCAGTTTGAATGTACCTTGGAGGTGATTGTCGAGCCATTTTGACTGTTTTGTACGAATGTGGCTTGCCCACCACCACGAGTACGCATTGCTTGCCGCCCGCTGCAGCATCTTGCCTGCTCTGTTGCCTCTTTGTCGTTCACTTTCTCAAGAATCCAGTCTGCTGCCATTAATGTTCTAATCTCTTCGTGACATGAGAATTACTACTGCACCATACAAGAGAGGAAAAGGTGGAGAAGGATAGAGCACGAAAGGAGGAGGACGGAGGATGCAATTGAGAGGTTGACAGCCAACTCCTTTTTTGATTGTATATATACAGCAGTGGTTAAAAATAGCTAAGAACGTGAGAGGTTAAAGGAAACGAGAGCATGATATAGCCACAAGCAACTCCGACCTCATATATTCTGTTCGGACAAGCCGGCTCATGTACACATGTACTCTTCTCTTCCATCACGCACCTATACTTGAGCAGAGTGTACTGGCTAACTGATAAGGTTATCATGCGTGTTAATTTACTCATTAATTAAATTGCAACCCACACATGACCTTATAACATTCTTCAAAACAAGTTTAGCTGAAGAATGAATGCCACTCATAATTAATTAGGTGCAAAGTCATTATTAGCAATTTCAAGTTTTCATTTGATATGAAAAAAAATCAGACCGTGTAAATGAATCAGGTAATGAACTAAAGAAATAGTAAACTCCAAACAATTGTCACAATCGAGCTACCGTGGACTGAAATTTAGCTTGCCTTTTTTTTTTTGAGCAATTTCCCTAAGTGCCACTAAAAATTTACCCTTCCCTTTGTGCCATCGAAAACATCAAAGTTCCCACGGTGCCATCCATTCAAGCCCTCTATGCCACTACCACCAATCAGCGTCAATTCTTATTTGTTTTCCTCTACTCGCAAGTTCGAAAAAAAATCTTTGCTTCAAAATTTATCAAACTTTTTAATTATATAGTGACACGTGGGGAATATTGTTTGTTGTTGGAAAAGTATTTTTATTCGATAACATTTTTGACTTTGAAACTGGTGAAACTTACAAAGAGTTAAGGTTCCTCGAATTATTAGTGTGAGCACTTAACATTTACCTATTTTCTCCATCTGAAAACAAATACTTTCTTTGCTCCAAAATTGTTGTACATTTTTATACTAGCATTGAAACATGTGCAGTACATTGATTGTATTTTCACGTGTTTTTATTCTCTTTCTCTTTCAAAAATTATAATTGGTGAACATAACAACACGTTTAGGTTATAATAACCTTAACACTTTTCTATGTTCACCAATTTTAAAGTCAAAAAGGCGAAATAATAAAGACATGTGACCCTAAAATAAACGTTCCGCATATGTTTCTCTATCAGTATAACAATGTACAAATTTATCGGGCAAAGAATGTGTTTATTTTTAGCTACAGAAAATAGGAAGTAAATGTTAAGCTCTAGCGTAAATAATTCAAGGAACCTCAACGCTTTGGCACGTTCATCAATTTCTAGTTCAAAAATGTTATAGAATAACTGAATAAACATGTTTTACAACAACAAATATGTTCCCCACATGTTACTCTATGTATGTAAACATTTTGGGGTAAATTTTGAAGCAAAGAAAAATATTTTTTCGATGTTGCGAATAGAGGAAAATGGTAATAATTTGCACTAATTTGCGGTACTGGCATATAGAGCATGAAAATTTAATGAATGACATAGAGGAAACTTCGACGTTTATAATGACACGGAGGGAAGAGAGTAATTTTTAGTGGCACCGGGGGAATTTGCTCTTTTTGTTTTGCTGATCACAATTTACCTTTCCTTTTTGAAGGAGCTAGCACGTGGTTGAGTACTTGAGTTGTTGGCGTGTGCAGTTGATGAGCATGCATATACATACAGAACAATTATATGGTGGCCACGAGCAGGACACTGTTAGCATTGAACCAGTCATCAGTATCATCCGTCAGTAGCATGCACAAACGAATGGATTTTTCTGCATCTCATGACGTGTTAGCTATAGGTGCATCATCGGCAGAGGCCAAGATGCATGCGACTCCAAGAGAAGAAGGGAACTTAGAACTCGCGCGCCGGCGGCCGGCGGCGGCTGATGGCCACAGTCGTTGACCTCGACTAATGTCAAAATGCATGCATGCATTAATCAACGGAAACAGTATTATTGACCGATCGATCAGTGCCAGTGCTGTAGAAGTATGCAGTGCACAGTTTTGACCTCACATTTATATATGGAGGTCAGCGTCTGACCTCTTTAACTAAGTAATTTGCTTTAGGCTTTGACCTCGTGGCGACGGTAACAACACGCACGAACGAAACTGACCCGTTTCTACTTCGTTCTTGCCCCCAGCTAATAATAATGAGTCAGCTGCAAGAGCGAGAGATGCGTTTCCGTTTGGCATTGTGTTGCTCGAACTAGTACCAGCACGTAAGCGTCTACGTCACTGTAATTTGCACGTTCTTCGCTTGACTTGTTCGTGCTTGGTCGTCCAATCGAGTCAATGTTTTTTCTTTTCTTTTTTTGGGAATGGAATCAAGTCAACGTGCTCCATCTATCGCCATCGCCGGCCCTCAGGTTGACATGCGTGCACGTGTGTGTTACGTACGTTGGTCCCCCTTTGGCCTATCGATTCTTCTCTCCTCAGATGGATGTCGTTTTTACCTGTACCTTTTTTACTTTGACAAAGTCGTTGTTGACTCATTTGGAGTTTTTGATTTGGTACAGAGGCTTGCGAAAAGAAAGAAGGTCTCGAGATGCTGCATGACTGACTGCAGGAGGATTGATCCCTCTGCACGCGTTCAAAGTCAGCAGCTTGGCGTTTTCCAACCAACGGGCCCGCGCTAGATGCCTTCCACACGTCAGTATTTATGGCCCGGCCCACTTGAGCACTCTACGTGGCTGTTCAAGCCCCCACACCTGCGTGGCCCACGCCACAGGTGTGTTTTCTTTTTCTTTTTCTTTATTAAGGGGATGGCGTTCGTGAGCTTACTCCAGACCTACGCGCACGCCAGCAAGGTTTGCTTAGTACTGCATTTAAAAAAGGGGTTTGATTAGTAGTGACTAGTGTCCTAAACCAAGAAAGACGAAGTATATTAAGTGACCATCTTGTAAACACACGAGGATTCACCATAAAGTGATATATATGATATATGTATCCGGGTAGGCTAACCCAACAAATGAAAGAAATAATTCAACAAAAGTTATAGTGTACACAACACACAACAACTTGTTGGAATCACAATGACGGACCTTCATGTCAACGTGCCACGGTCAATTTCTTTGCTTTTGCTTCTCGATCAGCTCAAGGTTCGGTCACGTCGCAATATACTTTTGGCATGCATGGGCATTGCTAGCTAACTCATGCCATGTTGTTTATTTAGAGTCATCGCCTTTTGGCGTGTGTGAACATTGAATCGAATCTCAATGACTTTTTGACCACCATATGTAAGACTTGCATTGCATATGTGCTAAACCAAACAGCTAACCTAATCAGGATCAGTCGGTTGTCTTGCTTATTTATTAGGTAATTTTGCACTCGAGAGCATGGGTTTGTGAGTTTTGCTTTTGTTGACCATTACATTGTTGTACGATGAGGACCTGCAGTGTTGAAGCTTAGTTATATGATCAAGGGGCCATTGCCCCCTACCATCACTAATTATTCACTCAGTCTATAGTATTGATCATGTATTATTTTCAGGAGAGCCAACAAGATCAACCCACTCTGGATTCTTGTTACAGCTTCGCCCCATAGGACCTACACAAATGATAAGAATGCAATCTAACTACAGAAAATTACTTATATCCCCTATTATGAGAACTCATCCCACATTTGTCCCGACAAAGCTGACTTCCCTCTCATACCAAGATTTTCACTTTCTATCCCTTATTTCCCCTTTACAGTTTCTTGCTGCTATCTTTTCCCTTGTAGACAAGAATACCTTTTAGGTCAACATCCCTTATTTGTCTCTAAACTTTGAAAAACGAAAAACAGCACATACACTTTTATTTTTTTATGATTAATCAAGGCTAATCATATTTTTAAAAATGTAATCAACTAATATTTGTGACACGTAATATTTTGGCACATAATAAGGTGATTTATCCATAATAGTTGGCATGACATATATATATGTTTTACATCCAAAATATGTTCGAGCAATGCATGGCTTCAAGGCAACAAATACTCAAAAAAGGCCGACAACTATGATTAGCCTTGATTAATCATAAAAAAAAAGAAAGTGTATGTGCTGTTTTTCGTTTTTCAAAGTTTAAGGGCAAATAGGGGATGTTGACCTAAAGGGTATTATTGTCTACAAGGGAAAAGATAACAGCAAAAAACTGTAAAAGGGGAAATAAGGGATAGAAAGTTAAAATCTTGGTATGAGAGGAAAGTCAGCTTTGTCATGGACAAATATGGGATGAGTTCTCAGAATAGGGGATATAAGTAATTTGCTCATCTAACTAACTCATTCTAATGTTGTTTAGAATCTTTCAAAATGAGACTAGCACTCTCTTTATGCATGGGGTCATCTCTTGGCCCTGTGGTATCTCATGTATACTGTTACTACGTGACAGGAGTAGTGTAGGAAGTGCGAGTGTGTGACCAACGGAAAGACGAAAAGACACAAAATTAGGGACGCGTGTCCGATACTACCATGTTACTGGGCTTATATTGGGCTAGCATTATCCGATTGTGGGCTCCAGCCTGGCCAACTTATATGTACTTATATATCTAGAAGGCTAGAATCTCCGACGGATGCATCAATTGTTCATCAGATCGTCATGCTCCCTTGTTGGTCCTAGCACGTCCATGAATAATCCATGATGCCTGCGTGTTGGTCCTTGCCATCGTGCAGCCGGCCCCATAAACTGACACCCTCCATCCAGCGTCTCGATATCCTCAGCTAGCTAGTGCATCAGATAATTGGCAAGAAGGTAGCAGCAGCTAGTCATGTCGTCCGTCACTAGGTGAGACGGTGCATATGCATGCTGTCAAGAGAGAGTGCCTTTTGAGACAATCGTACGCTAGCTGCCCTACTGCAATTAGCTTTTGACTGTACTAAATATGCCTGCACGCGGCAACGTTTGAACGCGTACGTCCACTTTGCCTACACATTCATCACATCTGGCATCGATTATTGACGTCGTACGTGCAGCTCTGGTCGTCTATTCTCATCGCGTGCGTGCCGACCACGGCCATGGTATGGGAATAGAACGACCCTGCAGCAGGCCGGTGATAGATCGATCGGTCTGGCTTCAGTTACTACGCCGCTGACCAAATGTGAACTATATATATACATCGTCAGTCAGTCATCTGTCTCACGTCTACATCTGTGTCAAGCAAGTATATATGCAGTAGTTGACGAAACAATGTTGAAAGATTGTATATTTGACACGCAGGCATGCCGGCCAGCCAGGTTCATTGCAGAGTGGGCAGCATGCATGTGTATGGGTCCGTTATCTAAAAAATGCATGTGTATGGGCCATGCATGCAGGCACCATACCAAATATAAGTATTTCTAGAATCCTGAGATACAAATAGTTTATAGAGAAAAGATCATATATAGCCCTTGTTTTACACTACATCATCAATTTTTCACTTATCCATCAATCTATCAATTTTTGTCTTATTCCTATGAATATTTACATTGTGAAATAAATTTTGAATTCTTAGAATATTTATATATAGAAATATAGAGAGGAAGTAACACGCTAGCTGCGACCTAGACCTACTCGCTAGTAGTAGTACGTATTTAGGAGGCTGACACGTGTTACATGCATGATATATCGTCACCATCCGGATGAGCCGGGGCCCGGCACCACCAACCAAACATCGTACATACACGGCCCGACGGACCGACACGATGATGGACGACCGACCGTGATGCATGCATTGCCTGTCTCTCAGATGTGATCAGTTGCGTTTGGATCAGCCACTTTTCTGGTCCATTTGGATCCATCATATGATGCGTGCCGGCAAGCAAGTGCCGGGGACCCGTGTTGTACGTACAACCGATAAGAGAATCTTCCTCGAGTGCTATCGTGACTGAACATTCACATGCATTATCTACATGGACTAGTACTCATGTAGTAGTGGATAAGCATATAGCCCGACCGGTATAGTACTGGATAAGCCCAGCAGCCAGCTTGAGTGGTAGTTGCTGTAGGACCACATGCATGCACGCCTAAAATGCCGGTACAGTAGCCCTTCCAAGTGTGCACACCTTGACCGGTACTGGTAGTTTTTTGTCAGTGCATCATCACCTATATAGGGCATAGCCTATTATTATTGGTAAAGGCAAAAGTGGCCTACACATCTTGACTTATTACATGCAGTTAATGGCTTCTGGTCGTTTGTCTTAATTGTCACACACCACACAGTAACTATATATGTTCAGATTCAGATGACTGGCCATTTACTTTAGGTACGTACTACCCTACTACCTACTTTTAATTACAGTATTATATATGCTGCTTTGATATTTTTGGTCGTACCAAAAATGCTGTAGTTTTTTTTAGAATAAAAAAAATGCTGTAGTTGCTAGCTCTACATATGTTGATCTCTCGAAAGAAACAAACAATGGAGAGGAATAAGCTAAGCTAGATGCTTTCTAGACAGCATTCCTGTTTGAAAAAGACAAACAAAGCTGACAGCATAATATATCTAGGGCATAATAAAGAGGGTTAAGGACGCCGTAGGAACGAGCCAATAATTTGGAGCACGTAAGGCCACTGCAGGAGCGCGCCAATTATGCGTGCACCAACTGTTCGCCGTCGTCGACTTTCAAGTTTCCATGAAGAGGTCAGTGGACGGATCACAGACAGAAGTGATCAAAAGTTGCCGACTTTCTCATGTTTCGTCACCACTGTAAGTTAGGCTGCTTTTGCTGGCGTTTTCGGCCTTGTAAGCACATTTGTATGGGCCCTAGAAGATGGTCATGTCTCGGCACACGACGGCCTCTACGTTCGTACCGGATCCAGTACCATCGCCGAATTAGGCCCACGTCGTTCAAGAAGCTAACTGGGCTCCTTCACCACACCAAGCTAAACAGTTGGGCCGTAAAACCACTCAACACCGGGCCCAAGCCGCGCGGCGCGAACAGAAGCGAAACCGAATCTCTGCGCGCTTCGGGCCCGACGCCGCCGCACGATCCATCCATCCACCCGCCGCCCTCTCAAGTCGTCGCCGTCGCCGCCGTGCTGACTCCTCCGAACCCTCGCGCCTCCCGCCGCAGCCTCACCCGCCCGCAGCCATGGACATCCGGCGCGCCCCGCCGCGGTCCTCGTCCGGGGGCGTGGAGCCGCGGTTCCGCCAGGTCGGCTTCGTCACCAACTCTGCAGAGCCATCCGCAGCCGCGGCGGCGGACGAGGCGCCCGCGGCCTCGCCGACGCCGTCCGAGCTCTCTCCGGGCCCGCTCTCGCCCGTCATGATCCCGCCCCCGCTCGTCCCCGACCACCTGCCCGTTCCCGACCACCTCCCCGTCGTCCCCGACTCGGTCACGCCCTCCTCCCCGCCGCCGCCTTCGTCGTCGGCCATCGACGCGGGCTCCGACCTGGACGACGACGTCGACGTCTCCTGGGCGCGGCCTCCTCCCCCGCACTGCTAGGTACTGTATGCGACTTTTCAACCTAGTTTAAGCTTCCGTTTGTTTGTTATTACCACTCTATGCAATGCTGCGGTACTAAAGCAGGCGTTGTTAGTTAATTAATTTATCGGAATGTGTACTGTATTTAGTACATGGGATCGTGTCATGACTAGAACTAGTTGCAAGCTCCAACATTCTGCGATTCGGCATAGTTGCATTGCTTGGCTATTGCCACGGAAGTACTGTCAAGGGAGAATTACAAGCACTGATTGCAACTTTTGTAGTATCTTAACCTCATAGTCTGGTATCTACTGCTTGTTAGAATTCTCATGTTTGCTAGAATATGCAAAATGCACTTTGTTATTCAGCATTGGTTTCAATAACTTCTTGTACATATGGTTACGCATTTTGAGTAATTTCCTGCCTTTTCTTTTAATTTCAGAACCAATCAAGAGAGATCTTACAGAAACAAAGAATGAAGGTGCTCCAACTTCAGTTCCGCAAAAACCAAAACTTTCTAAAGCAGAGAGACGTGCCATTCAGGAGGCTCAGCGTGCTGCAAAAGCTGCTGCGAAGGAGGCAGGTAAATAAACCTGCTTAGTTGGGTTGGAGGGTATAGTGGTGTATGGTTCTTTACTTACTATTGGTATCATCCAGAGGTCAACAGTTTTCAGAGACTAAATTTCTGTCTTTTCTAAAACTTCAGGTTTGTCAGGAAAATCAAAAGATAGGGCTTCTGGTGCCAACACTAACACATCAAAGCAACCCAAGACAGCGAATACAACTCTGAAGAAAGATGCGACGACCCAAGATAACCTTCCATATGCCTCTGATAAGAGGACGGGCGAACATCATCCTGAAAGGGATCGAATGAAAGTTACTCCGCAACCTCGTATGCAGCTTGCTGATGTACCTCGAGTGGAGAAATCAAAGAGGCGCTCGGTTGTCAATAAATCAGAAACTCAAAAGAGAGTTGAACTCTTCAGTCATCTGCCTCAGTATACGCATGGCACTCTGCTTCCTGACCTTGAGTCAAAAAGTTTGCTACTTGATGCAATCCATCCTTCAGTATACAAGGTGCATATTAAATACAGTATTGCTGACATATATTAGATTAGTAATGACAAATGGCTGGTCCAGGTCTTAGTTAGGCTCCTAAATAAATAGAATCAGCATGCACTGCAGTGAGAAACCTTGCAATGATGATTTTTCTTTCAGTCCTATACTGTTGATTTTGTTGACAAGATAATTGACACAGACAGGTCTAAATATAATTTTTTTCTTTTTCATATACGTTTGAGTAGATGGCACTTATCTGATAGGTCTGTTCATTATTATTTGATGAATACCAGATATCTTATGTAACCTATGATATGTTCAGGTTGGACTTCAATATTTGTCTGGTACAATATCTGGGGGTAATGCTCGTTGCATAGCAATGCTTCTTGCATTCAGAGAAGCAATAAACGACTACTCCACGCCTGCAGCAAAAACTCTTGATAGAGATCTTCCTGCTAAGATCAGTAGCTATGTATCGTTTCTTGTCGAATGCAGGCCTCTTTCAATCAGCATGGGCAATGCTATTCGATTTTTGAAGAACAGGATTGCCAAGCTACCACATACATTGTCAGAGGCAGAAGCTAAAATTACTCTTCAATCTGATATCGATCAGTTTATTCATGGCAACATAACAACTGCAGATAAGGTCATTGTTAGTCATGCTGTCACAAAAATCAGAGATGATGATGTCCTATTGACATATGGGTCACCCTCTGTAGTTGAAATGATTTTTAACCATGCTTGTGACCTGGGAAAGAAATTTCGTGTCGTGGTAGTCGATTCTCGTCCCAACCTCGAGGGACAAAGATTGTTGCGCAGATTAGTTGCAAAGGGTATCAGCTGCACATACACACACATAAATGCTGTATCATACATCATGCATGAGGTTACAAGAGTGTTTTTGGGCGCCTCCTCAGTATTATCAAATGGAACTGTCTATTCCAGAGTTGGGACAGCTTCTATTGCTATGGTTGCACATGCTTCTGAAGTTCCTGTGCTAGTGTGCTGTGAGGCATATAAGTTTCATGAGAGGGTGCAACTTGATTCTATATGCTTCAACGAACTTGGTATGATATTATCGCCTTTTTGCACTGTAACATATTTGTTTAATTTACTGTTAAGGAACTGCATAATACATGAGATATTATCTGCTCAGGTGACCCGGATGCTATTTCAAGAATTCCTGGCCATGAAAATTTGAGTCCTATAAAGAACTGGGCTGATGTTGAAAACCTACAAGTTCTGAACCTTAAGTATGTATCTGTATTCACATAGGTGATAGATGTAATGCTTCATAGTTCCTTTCTTAATATGCATATAATAATTATATAAATTTTTGTGCACCTGCAGGTATGACATCACCCCTTCTGATTATGTTTCAATGCTCATAACAGAATATGGAATGGTAAGATGTGCTTAAACTTCTCAGTCAGTTCTTTGTGCTTATAAGCAAAGCATAGTCAACATTCGTAAACTTTCCATTCTGTTTGCTGCTGAATTATCGCTTTTAACAGTCCAGTGTAATGTTTGAAGAGAGTTGTTTTTGCAACTCTCTTCAAGAGTTGATATTTGCATTTACTTCATGGGAATGTGCTTTCCCTTTGCATGATGAAAATACACATGCACATTTGCATGACATTGTTAAAGCTTATTTGATGTGAAGCACCGATCCAAGCTTTTGTTTTTCAAGATCAGTAATCTATTTAATAGATTAGCATAACTAGTTGTACTTGTTTTTTGTTCTATTGTACTTTAACATGGTCCCTGTTGTTATCTTATATACACCTTTTTTCCCTATGATCATACAAATAAATTTATTCTATTATATTTCCTACAACAGGCAGCTTCATCATAATAAAATATCTTCATATTTACTTTGTCTATATATTTTGAGATGGTTTCACTGTTAAAATCCATTGGATTGATTACGTGTCTTGCTGTCGCAGCTCCCACCTACCAGTGTTCCAGTAATTTTGAGACAGTACCGCAGGGAGCACATATGGATATAGAAGCCCACTGATTTCCTACTAATGTACTATTGGGGTGGAGTGGTCTCCTGTGAAAATAGGTTTATACATTTTTGCTACATCATATAGTTGTTTTTCGTGTAGTTTCTTAATCAATTGAGGTCAAGACTTACAGTGACCTAAATCAGTTTTGCATTGATTTAATAGAGTATGACTGTATGAACAATATATTATTATGATTGATTTAACAAGGCCTTTAACAAGTGGCCTAAGCCTTTATTGAAGGCTAATAGAGGACACTAGTTGTGTGAACCCTAGTTGCTTGGCTGAGACCATGGTTTACAAAACCAGTGCAAACCAGTCCGGTTGCAGCGGATAGAACCTATGTACTGTAGCAAAAATGGTTTTCAATCGGTTTTCACAGTTTATCAAAGCGGTTTTTTGGGCATCGAAAACCGGTTTTGTGAACCTTGACTGAGACTACCCTTGGCTACCCAATTGGCGCATAGGCCGCCTCTCCTATATGGACAATGTCTCTTCAGCACATATAGCTCTTAGTAGTTCTGTTTCGGGCAAGAATACTTGGAAGAGTTTTGTCTTTTTTATTTGCAGTAATTTTCTATCATGCAAATCAGCATTTTTCCAATTGATAAATGCCTTGAGAGTAGTTTTGGGCAATGATTAACTCATTTCAGATGGTAGATTGCACTGGCATTGAATGCTTAATTATTTATGCCACCTTCTAGACATCCAGTTCTGGCCACGGTGCAATGCAGCAAAATCCTCATTGGTGTAGTGATGCTGCATCCAAACCTTTCTGCTAGGACCGCTGAAGTTTTGCAGGTTTTTGCAGCTGAATAATGTTAATATTAATACTGTCCAGATAACCTTTGATTGGTAGGCATGTAGCTAGCTTGTACTCATCCTAGCTTTGTCCATTTTGGATGCAGAACCCCATACATTTTTCTGGAAATGTTGTCGTCATGTAATGTTTGCAATCTCTGGTCATCACGATGAGCTAGTGTCCTACCACATACTTACCAGTTTACCCATTTAAACACCTTGATCCCAATCCACAAATATGGACCCTGCTATTATTTGTAACCTTATCCTGCTGCAGTCGTCTGAAGGCTGATCAAACCATTCGCTGGATGCCTGGTGGACCCGTGTAATTATGTGATGTTGCTATTTTTCATGGAAAATTACATGGTCATTTTTTACCAGTAAACATAGTGAGATGCCACTGAGCACGCTATTGGGCATTTTTTTGTTACTGGCGAAAAGGGAAAATAATAGCATCTTTGGTAGGGTTCATGATTGGGCGCTAAGATTTATCCATCCCCAGATCTGCACAGCATTTCTGCCGCGATCGAGAACCTCTCCGGCGACGGTCCCCGGCACGGCGCCAGTCCACAAACTGTCTAAGAACGTGATGAACAATTTGATTTCACAGCACTAATATTATTGCCCTAGCTAGCTGTGGGACCCCTGTATTCTTGTCGTGGCTTTGCCCTTGGCGGCCATGCATCGACAGGATCTTGAGCTGGATCAGCATGCATGAGTAGCTTGACAACGACGAGGAGTATGATTGTTCTGGGCCTGTCATAAGTTTTATGGAAACTATCGCTGTCAATTTGGGGTCATGTTGATGTCCATCTCTGCCCAAAGTCTTGGGAACAAGGGCTGCCATAGTGGCGTCCCTGTTAATAATATAATCTAAGACTACTACATGCCATGACAGGCATGTCTGCACAAAAGATTAGACCCGAATAGCCCGGCGTTTCTTGCAGCAGCTGTTTGTGACAGTTCGAGCGCACTTTCATCTGTTTTTTCGTCTTCTAATTTCAAAACATTGCTGGTAAATTTGTATGGCCTCGCAACTGATTTCTTCTCCCAAAAGTTTGCTGGTACCTGAGGAAACAAAATGATCAAATACACGAAAGGTGAGGAGTTGGAGAGTCGCCTTGCGCTATCTGCCTCTGCCTCTGAGGCCACAACAGAACAGACTAGGCAGGTCACATGACTCTGCTTTCCTAGCTAGTAATATGTACTACCTTTCCTCCTAATAAAATAAAAGTATTCCTAGCTATGTTTAAGTATCCAAATTCATAGCATCTTTCCCGCATCTGGACACATGTTGTCTAGATTCACTGGACATATACGCTACGAATCTTGTGAATACTAGCTAGAAATGCTTATATTTTGGGTCGGAGGTAGTAGCTCAGTAAGTTTCGATAGAGTAGTTCTTAGCCATGGCAACACTGCACTGTTGAGTTTCTTCTAGTTGTTGTACCACCCACCCAGCAGTAGTTGACCCGTGAACAAGAAAGGAATGACCGGGCATGTTTGCTAGCTAGAGTTTGGTGAAGGCCAAACAACTTCCTTTGTCAAACAAACTTGCCGCACCAAGCTACCAGAGTTTGGTTGGAAGGGAGAGAGAGAGAGACATCCACAATTTTAAAATGCTCATAAAAAGGTGATCAAGATCAACAAAGCCACCACAACTGCATGCATCACCGCCAATGAGCATGTCATAAAAAGTGATCAAGAACAGCATTTAGTTGTAATACTACTTTTACATGCAAAGGACAAAGCAGCAACATAAGAAAAATAGTAGTACTTCCCTTGTAATACATGCGCTCACAAGGCCACAAAGCTTATCCTTGCGGAAAGATCCAAACGAGCAAGTGTAAACAAACGTACTAGCTTGTGAGGTGATCATGTATGCCTAGCATGTGTCGTATAACATCCACGCATAACCTGCCTCTCATAATCAGGTATCCTTTATTAGTTTATTTTCAGAAATTTGGGATAGTGAGAGAGCTGATCCATCGCATCGACCTAATCCAACAAATAAAAGAAAAACTCTTAACATGTGGCCTCTTTTTGCGTTAGTTATATATATTGTTCACTCTGATTTTGATTTTTTATAAATGGAAAAGCACATCACTCAAACAGATATTTTTTCTCACCAATATGAATAATTGCTACGAATGTAAATGGTCTTTTAATTTTTCTCACCATATTACCATATGGAGTAGTATCTACGTGAACGATCGATGTACATGACAAGATCGATGTGATGACCAACAACATGTCATGCAACATGGACCCCTCTCGTGAAAGGCAAGATGAGTGGTAGCTTTCGCAACAGGTTTTGATGTTTTTTTTACTGAGGAGAATTGAGGCTCTCTCCCATTTTGCTCCTGTTTACGTTCCCTAATATGTGCCGACACAATGCCGCACGCTCGCACGTGCCCTTGCAGGCAGATGCCCCTGACCAATCAACAACTGCACAAGCATGCAGCCTTCTCCTCCACTGGATGGATATGATCACATGAACAATTGGACTTGATGCATGGCACGAAAGGAGAAAGGTTGCCATAGAGTATACTATGGTGCTGTGTTCGTTTCTTGAGGTCTAAACTTTAGAGCTGTCACATCAAAAAGAATCTTACTATTTAGAATTATTAAATAAAATTTAATTATAAAATAAATTACATGCCTTTAGACTAATTTACGAGACGAATCTAATGAGGTTAATTAAGTGGTGATTAGAAGACAGTTACTGTAGCATCACTTTAACAAAACATAGATTAATTAAGCTCATTAGATTCATCTCGAAAATTAACACCAATCCGTCAAAGGGTTTTGTCATTAAATTGATCGAAATATTCATAAATAGTAAGATTCTCTTTGATGTGACAGTGCTAAATTTTAGAGGGGAGGAAACGAACAGGGCCTATAAATGTTGAGTTCTTTTTCACATACGACGACCACCTTTCAGTTCTCAAATCTCCTTTTGCCGTACATGTCATATATAGTAACAACATTTGTCCGCCTTCACATATTAAAATCATTTTTCACGTCACTAGCATGCATATGGGATCCACACCACTTGAGAGCTGCTGTTTTTCTAATCTCTGATAACTACTGTCCCAACTCTTGTGATCTTGCCACCATGATACACAACAATGGTGAGGACTGTGCTTCAAATCATAATATACAATAGTACAATATTATTGGTCGCATATGCTCGTTTGAAGTCATCACACAGAAGGTACATCCTACGTTTTTTCTATTCATGTGTTTTGATAATCCTGCGTTACAACGGAACCCTTAACTTCTTATGGGAAGCAAGGACAAATGTAGGACAGCATGACATGCCACTACCTCCTCCACTCTTTTCAATGTGACATTATAGTGGTCATGTTAACCTCCATGGCAAACATGGATGATCATCACATGCAAGACCTGTAACTACTACACATGAGTGTGACCTCGATCACCACCAACTATATATGATCTCTGTGGAAATGATCTCGAGTTACTTTTGGGTGAGTAATAAGCACCATACTTGCTTGTCGCCTTCCTCCTTGGCTGTTGACGTGTGGGGTCAGGCGCAGTACGTACTCCTTGCAATAATGCAACTCCCAGATTTAGGCCACGGTGGCTTGCCATTTCAGCATCTCCATCCTCCGTGCCATTATATACCTCCTCCACCACAACGCCGCTCTCACACTACCCAGAGCCAGAGAAGTCAGCACACTAGCTCACTCGTCGAAAGGAGCAGCATACACCACACATCTTTATTTGGGTACAACCTAGAGAAGCTTGTAAAGCTCACCTTGCTCTCCAATGGAGACGCCTCCTTCGTCATCTAGAACTGCAGTCAGCGACGACAACGTCATCAACCTATCGCTGACTCTGGGCCCCACATCGCCACCACCATTATTATCCTCCTCTCCTAACAGCTCTGGCAGAGGAGGAGGCGCCGGTAGAGGTGGCGTGAGGCTCTTCCCTTGCCTCTTCTGCAACAAGAAGTTCCTCAAGTCGCAGGCGCTAGGAGGCCACCAGAACGCGCACAAGAAGGAGAGGAGCGTGGGTTGGAACGCCCAGCTCTACCATCCACCAGCTGGTGCTGCTGTCTCACACTCGTGCCGATCAGATGACGAGCACCCTCATCGGACACTCGTTGTTGATGATGATGACGTCGGCTGCAACTCCTCCGGCGGTGGTGACCGTTCCTTCTTCGCTGGGTGGCGGGGCATGGATGGAAGCACGTCGGCGGTGGACAAGGAGAAGCAGAGGCAGGTTGATCTTAACCTGAAGCTCTAAGCACAATGTGTATGTACCTTTTTTATCTTTTTTTTTTTTTGGGGGGGACTCATGTGTACGTGTACTAGTCTAGTTAGGTTGTGCTCATGCCGAGTGTGTCATGTATTGTTTTTTACTTCTAATTTTCTTTTTGTTTCTCTTTTTTAGTCCCTTTTTGAACTAGTGTTTGTGTGTGTGGTGAAGTGAAGTACTGCCTGTCTGCCGAGATTGTACAACGGCTATTGATTATTCTGAAGCGGTTGTACAGACATGGCTTGTTGTACTCCTTCCTTTTTCGCTGGTGTTCAGTGTCGCCCATGTGTGTGTGTGTGTATGTGTGTGTGTTGGAACAATGTTGCCCATGTGTTGCATTATCTTTCAAATCAAGAGCTCCTAATTGACATGTCGGACGAATAACATTTTGCAAAGTGTCCCTTGGACGGAGAAGCTATGAAAATTGTATGAATAACATACAGGCGAAAGGGGAATCAAATGGGTTGCACACTTGCACTGCATATGTGGACGACAAAGAAAACTAGTACTGTATGTTTGAGTGCACAAGGGGCGTTGTTGTTTGCATGTCCATATATATATATTTTTAATGCATAACGCTTAAGAGATACTATTGCACTTCATTTCCATTTCAAAAACAAAAAGGACCTTGTTCCTAAGGTAGGGTTGTTCCAAACAGTAGGTTCTTTTGGTCTATATTTGCTTGTTCTGTTGAGAGATTGGTTATGTAGCCGCATAGTCACATCAAAAACGCCAGCCTTTGTCGATATGGACCTATATCATGTGCTACCACTTACATTAGAAGATAGATTTCAGAACTCACCAACACAATATGCGGATCAACTTGTTGGAGCTAGAACTGTGTTGAGGTTGTCATTTCTGCTGTCATGGGCATATTGTATAGAACGAATACTGCACAAGATACTCATTGGAAGAACGGTAATCCTCCTGTGCTTTAAAAGACAATTGTTGGCGCCTTCAAGTTTGCTGAACAAAACTGTGCAACTTTTGTCCGAGCACAATGCTCAGCTGTGCTGCTTCTGCTCTAGGTCCTGGGCGCTCACATGAACCGGCAGTACACGAACCCGAACCCAAAAAAGAAAGAAAAATGAATACAATGAGACTGACCATAATAAAAACTTTTTAAATAAAAAACATTGATACGTGCAGGATTTTCTATGGCATTTTCTCTGGCTGCTCCCGCTGCTGGCACCTGGCATACATTTTCTGTTGTAAGAGATCTAGCAACAGTAGACGTTCCCAAAAAAAAAGGAGCCAGTAGCAGAGTGAGACTAACGTAGAACTAGATGCACTGCATGGGGCCACAGATTCTTGAGCAGGCCACTAAGGAAACAAGCTCTGATTTCAGCCGTACGGCCATCGGCCGGCGTGTATTTTTTCTACTTTGGCCTCTTTTCTATCTAAAATTTTAAAATACCCCTTTCTCCAAACTAAATTCTCCCTCTTTTGGTCATGTCAAATTACTTGGTTGCACACACACGCCAAGCTGATTGGCGTGATTAAATGTGATCTTAGTCAATTCTTACGTGTCAAGCCTATTTTTCTATGTGTAATTTGGTCACCTTAGCGTGATCAAATGTGATCTTAGTCAATTCTTACGTGTCAAGCCTATTTTTCTATGTGTGATTTGGTCACGTCAAAGTGTTTGACGTGACCATATTTATGTGTCGCACCATTTAGATTGGAGTGACAAAATAGTCAAATCCTAAAAATTTAGTTTAGGAGTTTCTGAAATTTTAGAGAGACAAGAGGCAGAATTGAAAAAAGAAGTTCCGGCCACGCAGACCGTACAGTCCACATGCATATAGGTACAGCCCATGGTGAGCCGATGTTGTCGTCAATACTTGACTTTTGATGCAAAGACGTTGCAAGCAAACAAGGCAGTAGACACAGTAGAGTTTAGGGGCATCACTGGCTAAGCCACACTCCTATCTGAAATGCATATTTATTTATAGGTTCTTAATTAAGTTTATTAAAGTGTGGCCTAACCGTTGATGTGACTGTCAACTAGGTACACTTTATCATACTGCACTTGCATCCTAGTCACAGCTCGGACGTCTTTTGGTTGCATCTTGCGACCTCGATAGCAACAATCATATACTGAGAGAGATATTAGCAAGTCATGTGAGTCATACCATGATACCAACATGACAAGAGGTTGTTCTCGAAAGAAAAAACAGATAACAAGAGGTATTTTGGGGATTTCAAACCTGGATGAGGCGTTCATCAGTTTCTGAGTATCATTTGGGACCTACCATTGACTTATTTTACATGTTTCCATTGCAAAGCTTCTCTGTGTCCATGCTTATATGATGTCATTTCATTTCTGAAACAATATTCCATCTCTGTCCTAAGCACACTGTATTGTATACGTAGATTATTAGAAACACGCACGCATACTAGTGAGAACGTGTTTATGTCCATGTCATACATACTTATGCAAGTCCCACTCCTGAGATGAGGGTGGTCCACTACACAGTGACAGTCTATTCCTCTCTGCTGTGTCTCATCAGTTGTTTACTTTGGGTGTGATTGGTTACTTGCATTATATCCTGGCTGATTCGTGTGGTGAATCATCTCTCCACGATCTACCGCCTCTGTCGCCACCCGCATCTGTCCTCCTGCGACTCTGCCCACATGTGGCTTTCGACTCCTGCGACAGCCGTTCCTATTCTGGGAAAGCGGGGTACACATGCGAACGCCACTGCATTTTGAGCAGTGTGGCCTGGTCCATGATACTCGTCGTGATGCATGGTACTTAGTACTACTTTTTACCGCAGGTGATTTGGCACCATTCAGAGATTCTCTCCGGACGCTCCTCCGTGACTAGTCTGTGTTACTGAATGGGAATGACACCTCTGATATCCATTTTTATTTTATTTTAACCCCTTGTGTCAGTCTATGTTGAAACCGGCCGGCAACGTGACTACCATGCCATGGAGCTGCCCTGGCGATCCCCTCCTACCGATCTCTTCCAAATCTCCAAGCTAAGAAACTCCAAGGATGCAGTGAAGTTTTATCTCAATGTTAATTAGGTAGCAGTAAATGATTTCCTGAGAATTTCATCAAAAAACTGATGTCCTGAAAAGGTAGCACACAGGTAGTTCAACAGAATACGAAACTACATCGAGGAAGAAGATAGTGTACCGTACCTTTTAATTACTTGAACCAAGGCTTGGACTTTAGTTATCTCTCCATCAATTACCAGTAGGTAGCTTCAGCTAACTGTTGACGAGCGCCCTGCTTCTGCTTAATTTCTTCTCTTTTTGCGAGAAACACTGAAACATACTAGTTCGATTCAACTTCACAGAAAATTCAGCTGAGAGACCCAGCTAATCGCCCAAGATAGATACTGTCCTTACTGAAACTTTCTCCAGATGGAATTTCAGTCTTCAGCTAGCTCTGCAAGACGAGGAGCTGTTGCAAATGTTTAGTAGAAAACAATCGCTGCAAAAGGCATCAGAACCTTCACATCCACGGATTTATCCATTCACTTGCAGTTAATGTGCTTGAATTTCTATTGAAGATCGCCATCACGTTGGAATCTGTTACTGAAGATCACAACCAATCATCACTGCCTCAAGTCCCCACTTGGTGTAACTGACAATCTGCATCCAGTACTGAAGATTGTTTCTCGATTGGGCACATCGACCAGGCACGAAAAGATCCCCACATCAAAGTGCTTATTGTAGCATAAGCAATCATCCCTTTTGGCAAAACTACTTATGCTTATCTATCAAAACTGCTTATCCTCACCGTAAGCACTGTAAGCTACTTATACCTCATAAGCACTTTCAATAAGCCATGCCAAAAGCACAAAGAAACAAGATCATTCAACATCAATGTAGCAGATGCAGCATCAGAAATTCAGAATCATGCTAATATATATCACGGCCTAATCCAACCCAAAACAGCACGATACACATACATGTATCCCCACCAGAAAGTATACTGGAACTGATAATCACAAATGAATGCAACCAAACCAACCTAACATAAGCATGGGTACAAGAACTAGCAGGTGCCACTACTTTGCAGAATGAACATTCTGGCCCATATAAAGAAACACAACTAATAAGTGTATATGACTGTGTTGAAAAATAGAACATTGTATATGCCACAATTAAAAAGGCTACCACGTGACAAAACATACAGGGTACAGTGTGCGAATACATGAATCATGTAACTCAACAATCTTGCGAAGTTGCGCTTATTGGCAGATCTGCTCGACAGCCGCCACAATCTGTGCAGGCTGCACCACAGTTGCATCCTCCAGAGTGCCAGCATAGGGAGTAGGTACGTCCTGTGATGACAAGCACATGATGGGGGCGTCCAAGTAGTCCCAGAAGTTGTCGATGATGGCCGACCTCAGACTGGCGCCAATTCCACCTGTTCGCATGCACTCCTCCACGATCAGCACGCGGTGGGTCTTCTTGATCGAGTTTCCGATTGTGTGCAGATCAAATGGCTTCAGTGACCTGATGTCAATGACCTCAGGGTCATACCCTTTGTTCACCAATGTCTTGGCCGCCTGCATTACATGGTACCTCATGCGAGAGTATGTGAGGATGGTCACGTGCTCACCAGGGCGCACCATCTCAGCCTCCTCTAAGCAACAGATGTATTCCTCGTCAGGAATTTTCTCCTTCAGATTGTACAGGAGGACATGCTCAAACAACACCACAGGGTTCTCGCTCCTGATGGCAGCCTTCATCAGACCCTTAGCATTGTACGGAGTAGAGCAAGCAACCATTTGAAGGCCAGGAATTGACTGGAAGTATGATTCAAGACGCTGTGAGTGCTCTGCACCAAGCTGACGACCAACACCACCAGGGCCTCGGATCACGACTGGGATCTTGAACTGACCACCTGAAGTGTAGTGCAGCATACCACAGTTGTTGGAGATCTGATTATAAGCGAGGAGAAGGAAACCCATGTTCATCCCTTCCACAATTGGCCTGAGTCCCTTCATTGCTGCTCCAACTCCCATGCCAGTGAAAGAGTTTTCAGCGATAGGGGTATCAAGAACCCGAAGATCGCCAAACATCTCAGCCAGTCCTTTAGTGACCTTGTATGAACCTCCATAGTGACCGACATCTTCACCCATGACGCATACAGTGGGATCCAAATTCATCTCTTCTATCAAGGCTTCACGAAGGGCTTCAAATAACAGCAGCTCATGACTACAAATGAAAAAAAGAAAAATGCAGTTAGGTGTATGTGGATAATAATTGAGAACTAGAATCAAACATGAATTATGTTTCAACATTCAATATTCTAATTCGGTTAAGAGACTACCATGTTCATTATGTATCCTGTCAGCAGACCACTAGCATATTTTATTACAGTATATAAATATAAAATTTATTAAACAAAAGTTGAGGCTTTTTATTGTCAATTGTTACTAACCGCTTATTACTGACAATGGTCATACTGATTGGGTTAAAAAAATTGTATGTTGTTGTTTGGAATTCCAATATTCATGGTTGAGTTCTGAGTTTAGGAATTCAGCAACTTGAATGTTGAATCAGTACAGGAAACAGTCCAATTCCAGTCAAAGCTACTTGTTGACACATGTAACTTGAAAATTTAAGGCACTTTTAAGTTATTAAAAATTGATTATGCACATTCCATCAGAGACATCACTTAAGAAAAATTCATTTGTGCTAGCAAATCCAAGCACCGGATAATAAACCGTAATCACCCCTTTTCCAGTTTCCCAAGTCTGTAACTATAACAGGTTAATGCAAGTTTACAATTCTACAGAGGTAGCATTAGGACGCTATGCATCAATTTTGTGTTCAAATGAACTTATGAAAATAGATCACAATTCAGCTACTTGTTCTCTGAAAATTGAAGGCAGAAACCCAGGTACATGGTGACTATGTAAAACTTCTAATACTGTTTTTGTACTGGAAAGTAATGACCGAGTCAAATGTGCAAAGGCACTAAACTGGAGTAGATAAAACTTCTTTTAGTGAAAAAAACGGGGAAAGGGTTTCCTCACAGCCACTTTTAGTTGGGCATGCCGTCCTGATGAACCCTAATCTCGCCCATTTTTCCCTAGTTCCGTAATCGCACAAACATTATTTTAAATTGAGAAATAAAGACCACAATCTAGCTCTCTGGTCATCTTTCTCAGATTCCAATAAACACACTAAAACAATATTCCAATAAAGCTAAAGCATTTGTCAGCAACAAAGCAGTAAATTTTAGGACAAAGAGTGCCAGCAAACAACTAAATCATAAAAAGCAGGTCTCCTCAAATGTACATATAGTTTAAATCGTTGAGCATGGATTGTATTAAAGATAGGTATGTATCTACGTCTGCTAAAATAGTGCATCCGAGGTTATATCTCCTAGTGACATCTAAATCAGGCCGAATTGTCTCCAAGCGATCTAAGTCAGGCCACACGATTGTGAAGATTGGGATACACTCATGTCAGTATCTTACCCGCCGCCTGACTTGGATCCAGCCGCCGCGGCCGCCTCATCCGCCTTGGCCTGCACACAGCGACCCACAGAATACACAGATCAGCACCATGCACAAGGTGAGAACATACTATACATACACTGGATATGGGAGAAGGGAGATGAAGCCAGTACGTAACTGCCACAGCGTTGCGGGCCACCAGCCTGCCCCGCGCCGGTCCCTTCGCCGCCGGGGCCACGCGCGCGCTCCTCGCCACTGCAGAAGCCAAACAAATCGCATCGGTTACCCATCAGCTCGATGGCACCGCACGAGCGGGTGGGGCCGGAGCCCGTCTAGTGCCACTGTGGATAGCTAGAAGAGGCGTGGAGGGACGCGTACCTGGTGCGGCCGCGGATCTGGGCTTCGCGGAGGCGACGGCGCCGACGCCGCGCAACGTGCAGGAGGAGGAAGCGGCGGCCGCCATTGGTCCCGTCCCTCGTCTTGCGCTGGTCGCGGTGTGCGGGTGGTGGCGGGGAACGCGGGCGGCGGAGCTGTTTATATGCGAGGACGGCGCGGTGGCGCTCTGGCCTCGGCGAAGGGAGGTGGAGGAGGAAGCGAGGTGGGGATGGCGGAGAGCACGAGGCCACGCGAGTCAGCAGCTTCTTCTCGCGAGGAGTGGGTTAGCGCGTGAGCGAGGTTTATGGACCGGGAATAGCACGGGTCCCAGTAGAAGTTTGCTTGGTGTACGTGCACCTGGCGCAGGTGAGGTGGGTGCGAGCCTCGGTTCCATCGACGACGGCCTCCGCCCGCCTGTGTTTTGGGTGGACCTGATCTGATCCATTCGATCGAAATGGCCCAAAAGATTGATATATGGCCCATCGTGGAGCAAGGCCAGCATGTCGAGAAAGTTCGGCCGAACAAAAGGATTTTTTTCAGATGAATTTCCTTTAAGAAGACAAAGGAAACACAATTAACTCTCAAATAATATCAAATATAAAAATTCTCAAAACAAATCCAAATGTAACAGATATAATATTAAGGGATTATATTATTTACTTCTCACTCATAATAAGTATAGTTCGAAAATACAAATAAAATCTCGATAAGTTGTTGAAAGCTAAAAAATCATTCTAATTTTCTATAAATAAGTCAAAAAAAATTTTAAATAAATTTTAACCTTATCATTGGTGGTGAGTTATCTACCCCATCCAACTAAAGGATGTGGTTATTCTAAAAGAAAAAAAGGATGTGGTTTCATTAGGTACTATTTTAATGGATTGATTCAACTTAATAAAAATTATCATACTAACATAGAGTTCATCCATCACCATCGTATTTCTCATAATTTGATTAATTAGGATCACAAACATTGTAAGAAGGTATTATCCGAGCGCGGGGGGAGTGGGGTCATGTGCCCCTTTTATCAATGAGGCAATCGCATGATCGCCCTCCTTTTGAAGGTCAATTCTGATTTTGGATCTCTTTTCTAAACTTTGCAAAATCGGACCTCTTTTTGAATCTGAAGCAGCCGTTTGCCCTATTTTGTTAGGGACAGTTAACGGTGTGAAATCCATGATAAAAAGACGAAAATGCTCTTGGTAAAAAAAATTGCAAAAAAACAGATTTTCGATATTTTTCAAAATGATTTGTGCTCATTCATTTTTTAGCATGATTTTGACATATTTTTCGAAACATTTCAGCAGCATATGAACTAAACTTTGACAAGTATTCAATACATCACCATAATTTCAGCAACATTTGAAGTGATTTTTCACAAGAAATCAGCACGCAACATAATTTCAGCACAGATGCAGGTACAATAAGATGTTTAGTACTGCTGTTTTCATATCATAATTCAGATTAGATGTGCTGAAAATTATGTTGCGTGCTGAAAATCATTTTAAAAAATATCAAAAATCTATTTTTTTGCAATTTTTTACCAAGGGCATTTTCGTCTTTTTACCATAGGTTTCACACCGTTAACTCGCCCCTAACAGAATAGGAGCAACCTCATTGTTTCAGATTCAAAAAGGAGGTCCGATTTTGCAAAGTTTAGAAAAGAGGTCCAAAATCAGAATTGACCTCCAAAAGGAGGGCAGTCTTGCAATTGTCCCTTTATCAATTCATTTTTTGAGATACAAGAATCAACATGGAGAAGAAAACCGTTATGTGATTTGTTTGTTTGGTTGTATTTGGCCTAATCAACATAGAGATAAAAAGAATTCACATAGAGAAGATGCAAGATGTAATTATTTATTTTTCTCAGTATTTACCATGAATCTTACCGCGGCATAAATAAAAGTCATTCCTACATTTTGGAGGCCTAACTCGTTATGATCCTATCATGTAACAAGCTTGAGCGGTTCAAACCGTGAACCACTACATGAGTTTCGATATAGAGGATCCGAACGTACAAGCGTAGGATTCGACCGAACAAAAAGAATTCTAAAGTTAAAATCGACTTTCACGGGTTTTAAAGCTAAAAACAACCAAATGTTAGAGTGTCCCGCATCTAAAATAAATATGTACATTTTCATATGAAATGTTTGTTTATTTGTTGGAAGCAAATTGTCACGTTTATCCCCTTCTAGCACACACGTAATGTAATATTTATTAGATAAATAGGTTTGTCAGATGTAACCACGTGAACATTTAATTTTAAGAAACAATCGTAACAACAACTAACCTCAACGGTTACGCGGTCGTAAGGTCCAAAATGAGAATGACAAAAAGTACACTGATGGTCTTCTACAATGACAACGAAGAGTGACTCGTCTTATACAGTGACGAAACTTAGTGACAGTCGAGGTGTCCTTCCGCCGCCATCACCAAAGTAACACTAAGTAGACAATCATTTAACTAATGCCCATGATTCCCAGGTCGAATTAGTGAAAGTCTCCCACCTCCATTGGTCTCCTGCCTGCACCTTTTGTTGGTCCCTTCCCACAAAAGCATGCCGGCGCCTTACTGCAGACGTTGAACCACTCCCGCTCCGCCTTCCTCACTGGCGATGCACACACACCCAATGGTCCTAACGAAGCCCGTACGCATGCATGCAGGGGCAAAGCCAGATCCTGAGACCGACGGTGTCAGGACACACATATAACCAACGGGGCAGCACCTTAGTGATAAGCTGTGTTTCTCCAATGATTTTGCCGGAATCATGGGTGTCAGCTCAGTAGCCCACACAGTTGAGCCCGTGTAACTTGGCCCGTGCGCATGCACCAACATGTGGTCAGTCATGCAGGAAAGAAAGCCACCATCAACGGAGGATAAGATCGTCGGGCGGAGCATCGGGACATGGCTTAGAGGCCAAGAAACGGCCGGTACGCACACGTGTCGACCCGTTCCGGGATGGGCTTGTTGGGCCACAGGAGGCCCACGGCACGCGCATCCCGGCAAGCAAGTCGAGACAAGCTGCTGCTTTATTTACACTTGCTCTTTGACAAATGAAAACTGGAAAGATTAGTTTCTTGCCTTGATAATTACGTGCACGTGGAGGCGGCCATCAGTAAACTATACTGCTGATGTGGTCGTGGAGTAGGAGCTCGATGGAGAACTACTGTCATTTGTTTATTATCGGGGAGGTAATAAGCATATTATAACTAAGCTAAAATAAGCGAAGAATAATCGATCGATCGAGAAGTCCTCCTTCAAATAGAACACTGAATCTATTTCTCACTTTGCTGTGCACACATTGGTCCTTGCAAAAAAAAACATTGGTCCTGCTCAATTTGGAATGGAATCGTGCATGCGCTGACTCGATCAGTTCCGACACCGCGATCGAGAGGAAACAGGGGGCCACCCTCCGGTCGCCGCGTGCGTGCTAATGTAACAGCAACGCTTGGCTTGGCTCTCACTGATCGATCGACCTCTCTGGGCCTCTTGCTAAATATCTCGCTGCCACCTGTGCTCCATGATTAGCGAAACCCAATCAAGCTGCTGTACCTGTAGGACACGTACGTATATGCTTCTTCTTCAGTTCTTCTTTGACTGCAGTAATTATTACTAACATCCAATACAATCATCGCTCTGCTTCTTTCGTTCTACGGCGGCTTCACGGTTTGATCATTGGCCATGCCTAAAATATCAATGAGAGTGGTACTGTACGAACAAGTCGAACTCGAAATTTAAAAGTTTGGACGAATTGACACGCACGGCCAGGACGAAAGCTTCTCAGGCACAGTAGGCCGTGCAGCACAGAGGTCCATAGCCCCTAGCTCGGGACACGGGTGACACTTGTGGCCATGAAGGTGAAGCACACAATTAATCAAGTTTTTTTTTGCTACCGTTTTATTTTTTATATAATTGCCCAATTATTGATGAGAGCCATGCGTGCATCAGGACACGAGAACAAACAGCATGGAAGGAGTTCGTCCTGCCGTTTGATGTGATATCAACTGCACTGCCTTGCGCACCTACCTTGGTTTCTAGTACTACCAGTCCTCTCTCTACTCTTCTCTTCCCCCTCGCGTTAATCATTTGTTTGTGTCCTTAACCTCGCTCCCAATCATTCTCGCCATCAGATGCAGTGCTTTTGGCTTTTGGGCACAAGAGTCCACACATCATGTCTTTTCAACCGTCCATCCACAAATCTACTGATGAGAGTGAAATTAATTTTAGTTCACTAACCTAAGCTTTTGCTATCAGTTTTGCCGTGGATTCTCTCTAGAGACTTGTGCGTCTAACCATTATGGATCGATCTGTCAACTGCGGTAGTGTCCGTTCCTGGAAATATATCAGGTACCTCGTAAACTGGATTTTAAAGAGAAATCATGAAAGAAAATAATATACAAAACCCAGATAAAGCAGCTGCCCTTGCCAAAAGCTAAACACAATTCAACCAACCAACCAACCGAGCTACACTAGCTCATCATCAGCATGGTTTCGGACCAAAGCCGCGCTGCTCGCTACCTTAGCCAGTTAGGTTGCGCGGATATGCACGAGCAGAGCAGTGCGCGCTCCCAACTCGCTTTTTCCAAGGCGCGACCATGATTTTTCCTCGCTCGTTCGTGAGTTCCATGTCCTCACCCGCCGGCCAATACCGTGCGCCTCAAGCGCGCCCATCAATCCGGTCTCGTCAAATCGAACACACAGTGCTAGCTCTGCAAATTGCGCGGCCGAATGCAACAGCATCCACTCCCCTGCCCTCCCGATTCAGGCAACGCGGCCACGGGATTTGGGAGGGCCGGTGGTTCTACGGGTGATGGCGCGCACTCCCTGCGACCTGTGTGCCTATGCACTCTCTAGACACACCAATCATGTCGCTCTCACGCTTTGGCAACCACAAACCTCTGCAACTACACAGCTATTAGCATTTACTACTAAGTAGTATCACAGGCACACATAAATGATCTACTAGTGTATTTTTTCACTTTTATTATTTATAAAGAGATTGTTATGAAATATATTTCCTATTCTAAAACAATACCCGTACGTGTGGAGTTGGCTTTGAGATTATGCGAGCAAGTTTCACGACAAGTGTAGCATGTAGATAAATACATGGAATTGGGCTTCTCAAATTGTGCAAGTGATTGTGTATGTTCATGCTTTTGACTCGGTAGTAATACAGTTACACCTTCCACGGCGGCATACATTTCAATGCGTACCAGTAGGTGCTTGACAAGTGGACACACATTTATGATTTCTCTAGGCCACAACTCTCTAGGTTGCCCTGCTATAAAAGGACCCCATACCACACGCCCTCTTAGCACTGAACATTCTACAAGCCGCCTCTTTCCTCTCTCTCAAGCCTCAAGCTCTGAACACAAAAGCTTGAACAGCCCTCCAAGCCAGAGCAAGCCTATGCCGTACATGCTGCCGCTGCCGGACATGCAAGCTCCGCCGGCTCCTCCAGAGATGAGCAAGAGCAGCAAGCCGCCGCCGCCGCAGCAGCAGCAGATGATTCGGACGGTGTCCATCTCCATCTTGGTGCTGTCGCTGCCGGTGCTCTACGTGTCCTTCCTCCACGTCCCGCCAGCCGCGCTCTTCCGGGACACCACCTTCTGGTTCCTCATGTCCAACTCCATCATCATCGTCATCGCCGCCGACTCCGGCATGCTCTTCTTCCGCTCCTCCTCCTCCTCGTCCTCGTCCGTTGGCGACGACGACGGCATCAACCGCCCGTTCGCCGTCTCCTCCGGTGGTGGCGACGATCTCAAGAACGGCCACGTCGTCGCCGGCGAGGCGGTGGTGGTGGAGAACCAGTTGGTGCTTCTGAGGGACCAGCAGCAAGATGCAACGGCGGCGATGGCCGCCGAGAACGACGACGACGCGTACGCATTGGTTCTGAGAGACGGTCAGGGAAAGGGCATCATGGCGGTTGAGCCGGCGCCGGTGAGCAAAGACATCATGGTAGTCACGCCGCCACCGCCGCCGCCGCCGTCCTTTGGTCTCGCCGGCGTCGAGAACAATAACGCTCGCGCAATGGTGCCGGCGAGCAGGAGCGTCTCGAGGCGGGAGGAGCGGTTGTTGCGGAGGCGGCACAGCCACCGGCCGTCGTCGTACTCGCGCGCCATAGTGCCGGTGCAGGACAAGAGCGTGGTGGCGGTGGCGGAGGAGAAGCAGCTCCGTCGCGCGGCCACGGAGCGGCGGCCGGCGGCGGAGGAGACGAAGGACGTCAGCGAGTACGCGAGGCTGTCGGACGAGGAGCTCAACCAGCGGGTGGAGGAGTTCATCACCAAGTTCAACATGGAGATGAGGCTGCAGCTGGAGCGGGAGCAGCTAGCCTTAGCGGCAGCTTGATGCTTCGGAGTTTCATGTCATGTCGATCGATCACTGTTGTAGATGCTGCTAGTCGTTAGGAAGATCTTTTCCCTTTTTTTTTTTAATTTGTGTATGCTGTGTTAGTAGCTTCTTCTTTCTTGGCGGGGCAGAGTGGAGTGAGGTGAGAGAGAGAGAGAGGGACATCGAAATCATGGCTTGGATTTTGTACATGGAGATGCATGGGCACTCCCAAGAGATTGTGTAGCAGCGAGCTTGGATTTTGCGTGCACCCAGGCCATGCATGCCAACAAACACAGGAGGATTGAATAAACTCTGGTGCCTGCCTTTCTTAACAAAAGTGTCCTCTGCTTACTTCCTGCGCCAAGATCCTCTTGTCCTGTGCAATGATCAGAAAGCGGCCCCCCCCCCCACACACACACACTTTTTTTTTGGCCAACACAGTTCAAGCAACTAAACATTTAACACCGCTCGAAATATGGGCATAACTCAAAATTACACTTAATACATGATTTGCGCATTTTATATCAGCACAAGATTTCCAGTACCCAGCAGAGATGGAGGATCCTCTTCATCCATAAACTGACGACGCACTGCCCGAATCACATCAAGACACAGTGCGTACAACCACTGTGCTACTAATTCCGAGTTTCTGACAACGACAAGATCCTGCGGTCGTGATCTTTTTTAAGTACGGCATTTTCTTATTGCCTTCTCAACAGAATCTAAATCTCTTATTTTATTTGTATCTACAGTAATTACTCTCACTGGCCTGGTATGAGGATCCAGATGCAGAGGAGCAAGGCTGAATGAGTTTCCTGATGGATTGCGACGCGTACTTGTGATGAACTATACCCGCCTGCCTAACAGCGAGAAAGTTACCCCTAAGTAGGATAGGCTTCCAGTCACTTATAGGTGGGCTGGCTTTCGTGTAACACTGTCAGTCACAGTTTTCTCATGGGGCAGGGTCCTGCATGTTTGTTTAATTTTGGTTTATTAAATCATTTTTTGATACTGTTAGACCTGAAATTTTCTTATTTATTTGTTGCAGTTGTGTACGGACAATGTTTGATAAGGAAAAGCAGTTTCAGTCAAAAAAAAGAAAAAAAAAGTTAAAACTACTTGCTATCGATGGTGTTGGGTAGTCTGGATCATGGATAACAAAACCGCTACAGTACCGGTTTTTAAAACCGTGAAAACTGAACGATAAACCGAAGAAACCGAGCGGTTACCTTTTTTGCTACAGTAACATAGCTCGGTTTTTGCGATAAACCTAAGTTAAACCATGGTCTGGATTGCTTTTGTAAGGGATGTGATCTACTTTGAATTTACCTTTTCAGAAAAAGTTACTACCTCTCTGGTATGGGTAGCTAGCTCATGGCCGGATGATTAATCTTTTTTTAATTATTTTTCGGCTGATGATTGATGTTACAAAGTCGTCGTAGTTATCCCAGCACATATGGTCACCCAAACCGTAATAATCTAGACGAGACGCATTGACTTACCCCTAGCTGTCACGCTACGTGTAGATTCGTGTGATATGAAACTTCACAAGTTAAGCATGTATGATTTGAACAAAGCAGCCAGCTTGATTTGAGTTGTATCATATCATGCATTTTTTTACCGGCAAGTATGTGAAACCCAAGTTGGAAATAATGTGTGGCATGGCAAGTTACACTTCATCAGAAGAGCTCATGTATATTTGGTGACGTCATACTTGCCTGCGTACGTGTTGTGATGCTATTGGTTCTAAATTGAGTAAAAAAAACCTTGTGCGGAATGAAGCCATTCGTGGAAACTGGGTTACGTTTCAGTTATGTTGTTTTTATTTATAAGATGCATGTGTGTTGTGAGCAATAGTTCGACAAAATACTTAAACCTTTATTATTTTGGCATCATATACACATCACCAAGCAAGGCTCAAGCATGTCGCCAAAGTGGATTTAATTTGTTTATGTTACAACTAGCTGACCAAACCATATCACGTCGGTATGAAAAGCTGATTTGATGGATCTGTAAAAGCTCAAACTGAATAATTTTTGCCTCATCCCATCCCATGCATACACATCCATGGCTGCCTAGGAGATAAGGCACAAGGGCCATGCTCCATCAGTTGTTGAAAATTGTTTACTAGACACATACATACATACAAAGAAACAAGACAAAACAATCTTGAGTGCAAATCTTACATCCACTGTCTTCCACATACAAGAGATGGATGTATCTTTTGCTTGACCTCATCGCACACACTTGATTGTGATATAACTATATGTTTGGTGGTGCAAGGTAAAGGACAGGGGCGGTTTAATCTAACAAACGGTAGTCTTTTTGATTTACCAAGTGGTAATACTTTTGAATTGATTACTAACAGAAAGTGTTGAGTGCCCAATTATTTACTATATCTTCAGCGATGTAAAATTGCACTTTTCTCAGAAATTGGTGCATGGTTCAGTGTTTCCGATCCTTGCTTGAAAATGCTTCTCTGACTTGGGTCTGAAACAATCTAGAACTTGACACGTTGTGAAACTTGCATTTTGCTGCCTGCATTTTTGACTCTTGATGCTAGTTTACAGCACACCTCACCGCTTAAAAGTGACTTGCGTTGACAACAACTAATTGCGTGTTGCTATATCAAGAGCTGTCAGTGTTGTACGGCATACACTCAATTAAATCTGATTGCCTGCATACCAAGCAGCAGTAGGTCATAATTCAGCTCGAAACTAATGCTATCCACACATTATAAGGTATTGATTATTGTTATTATTTATTTTAAAAATTTCCAACGAATTGCTTTCTTCTCGGCCTATGTATGAGGTTAAGAAAATTGACTGGACAATGCTTGAAGCCAATTTCACTTTTCAAGAAGATTTTTTTGGAAAATAAGCCATTTTATTTTCCCGATCTCTGAAGAGATCGAAACAGAGTTTTCCAAGAAGAACTGAAATCAACAGTTTGAAATTAAAAGTTGCATGCATGCCGCGTGCGAATATTAAATCAAGCAATTTTTTTTACCAAAATCAAGCAATTTCTCAAATAGATTAATAAGGGTATCTAATTAGGACTACCGTTGTTCGTTTAGTTCGGCAAAAAGAAACTTAATTTGGACCGATGGGTTGTCGACACGTGTCACACAGCCAAGCGCCCTCGTGTGTTTTGGACCTGGACATCGCGACCGAGGTGATAAGAGAGGTTGCCAAGTTGGGGGTGCACAGTGCCATGCCGGCCAAGGCCGTTGGCTCCGCTTTTGCTAGCAAGATCAACCTCAATCACAGAGCCTGGCCATGCTTCCATTGACGGAGACAAGCAAGCGTACGCCACTTCGCCTGCATATTTTATTTTATATTACCTAATAAGTTTGGAACATGTTGTAGGAACAACACACTTGCATACTTGTATAATCTCGTCGCTTCGACAGGTAAGATATTTGCTGACCATGAACCCCTGTGTCGTTAATGATTACAGTTCGAATTCGCTTTCAGAAAAGAAAAATGATTACAGTTCGAATCTCATTATTAACAAATACATGTGAATTTGTTTGATGCATGGTTTTTTATAGTTTTGATTTTTCAACTTCCTGAATATTTCTGAAAGAAGGGTTGAAGGAACGGAGACCGTGGATACAGATACATCCGACTCCGTTGAGGAGAGGTAAACTACTAACTAGCTATTTTTCAGTATTAATTACCTGTCAACTCAGGCACCAATGTCCTTTGCTGACTATAGACATATGCACGTATAATATCTCATGATTATCACTTGGAGAGTTAACACTATACATTGTCCGCAGGAAAAAGAAATATAGTTAACAACACTCCATCCAGTCCACTGCCATTAATTGATAGTTCGATATTGCATCCGTGTCACACTAAAACAGTCGTATCCTCCAAAGAGAGCAAAAAAGATGGAAGGCGATATGCACAGGACTACGGAGAGTATGTCGATCATAGAATTGCAATTACAGCTACTGTGTACTCATTGAGTATACGATGCATTTGACCTTTCCATCGTTTTCAGGAGCAGAAAAGAGTGTCATGGTTGTACTGGAAGGGGACGAAAATGACTGAAGCAAGTTTGACACAAGGAACCAATTAATAAATGATTACGGAGATCTTATTATTAATTAACAACTTGTGGCTGCAAAAGTGCCCCTCTTATGAAGAAAATAAAACCATGTACAACGAATCAACTGTGTTACTTGTTACAAATCGAAAAACAAAAAATTTGCACCGACCTACTAACTCTACCGTCCTTTTGTACAGTAGATCCGATAGTATAGCTTGGATTAGGATTCAAACCACTTTGATTCTTCCACTCTTTCTACGAGAAGTGACGATCGACCGCCGGTTGTGGCCTGCGTGGGTACTTGCTCACCACAAATAACTAAAGATGGTGTTATCGTAGCGGCACAGAAGTGAAAGAACAATTAGATCCGCGTGATAAAACGGATTGGATCTCGAAAATATAAAGTGTGAGGGATTATTTATAAAATTTTAGTCAAACGAGAAGTAAAACGTGAAAAAGCTCGAGTACCTAATCCAGCAATCTACCAATTTTGCCTCTAGGTGAAGTTGAGTGTCGTCTCATGTGCCACGTGTCCGGCAAGACACCCCAGGGCCCTCCTCCCTGCGACATGATGGGGGTTCAAAAGGCTAATGATGGGAGGAAAGATCCGGAAACTTCCCTGACAGCCATCATCACACTCGAGACATCAGCTAAGCTCGCCATCACCCTAGTTATAATTCGCAGGTGATTGCACAGCAATCATCAGCTGGGGTTGCAGTCGGACAAGCTAGCAGTGTAAAATATCGTGTGGCGAGCCGGCGCACGTGTGTGGCACCAAGCATACGAGCACCACCAAGGCCGGGTCGGCTCTAGACAGAGCCGGAGGTGCCCGTTGACGAGTGGCCGGTGATTGTACTGCGAGAGCCGGGCTCCGCGTATCTCGGAAACCGTGATCATTGAGGTACGAAGTGTGTACGTAGACTGCAGGCCGGAGGATGACACAATAAAACTTGGAGAGCAACCATTGGTCACTGGCGACAGTACCATTTCTTCAAAAAAAATATGTATCTTTGCGGCGTGCAGTCGTCGGTTTAATTTTATTCTTTAACATGAGTAAATTAAACGAAATGATTTGGAAATGCTGGGGTAGATATATATTAACCCTGTGTGTAGCCAGACAGAGCTCGGATTGTGGGTGATTCGATCGGTCGGTGCACGTCGAATCCTGGCTGGGGGCATTGGCGCCGCACGTACAACTGGTACACGCACCATGAGACGATTGCAGTCAGTAGCAGGAGGAACCACCTAGCTACGCTAGAACGTACCGAGAGAGAGAATCTGCAAGCGGCCGTTGCGCAGCAGCCAGCACGCGCACGTGGGCGGGGCCTCGCCGGCGGCACAACGCTACGCCGTTCAGCTGCACACCTGGCGCCGCCCGCCGCCCGCGGCCACCAGACCGTTGAATGAAAGCGAGGTAAATATCTGGGACGGTGACGCGACGGCCACGATATAATGATGCTCCGGAAAGAGACGCCGCCGCCGGCCGGCCGGTCGCCGGGATGCAGCTATCTAGAAGCGCCTGCTTCGATCGCGTTGGCCGGCGCGTGGCGTGCGAGATTCTCTACGCTGCTCGGAACGCAACATTAGCCTTCTGTCGGTCAGCGACTAACAATGGGGACAGCGAGCGAGCACAAAGGAATGTTATAGCCAAGGGAACAGTGTTTTGCAACAATAATTACTAGTAATTGTTTGATGAGTGGTCAGGGTAGGTGCCCTATCATTAGTCAGGATAAGCACGTCAGTCCTGCGCTCAGGAGGGAGCGAAGGAATTAGCAGTCGCAGTGAGCTCTGTCACTGTGTGCTTGAAATAATCTGCGGCCTTTCACTGCCATGTTTCCAGCCTTTTGGTTTTCAGGGATAAATGGGCGAGCTGAAATATCATGTTCAAAATTCCCTTCACCCTCGGTTACTTCTCTGTGAAATATCTTTTGAACAGTCTGTACCAACAAGCCCGCCGTAATCACGCGTGCATCAATGCCTTCGGCAATCAGTATCTTTGAAGCGGACTTGTAATCTCAGTTGACTATTTAAATCATTTTTCATCACACTTTTCTTAGTACCTAGTAAATTGTTCACGTGTTGACTTTTTCGTTATGTTTGATCGTTCACCTTATTTTTTTCAAATATGTAAAACTATAAATCGTCTTTCAACTTTCTTTAGTGATAAAACGGATCATAATAAAATATTTAATAATTCTTAAAGTTTTTTGAATAAGACGAACGGTCAAAAGTAATGAAAAAAGTCAATAGCGACAACAATTTAAGAATGGAGGGAGTATTCTTTAAGAGAATTCATTGTTTTCATTGTTTGGGAAAGTAAGTGGATCGATATTCAAATTGCTTAACAATCTAGAGTTGGGGCCACACGATCCAAGTTCTTCAGATCCACTGATGCAACAGGCAACATAGGCATTACGCAGACCGTAGCTGTGAGTACATAAATTCAGAAGACAGTGTACAACCGTGTTGGTCACAGTAACGACAGTTTAAAACCTGTTGCTCACAGAGGTCCCATACACAATTAGATTAGGAACTGACTGTACAACCGTGTCGATGGGGATGGCAAAATTTACTCCCGATGACATCCCAGATCCTGCAAAAAGAAGATTTGGTATGGCAAAGCTCAGTGTATCTTCTGTACCCTGCACGGGCAGATTAATGCGTCTCAAATCAATTCGTGAGATCTCTGCCTTAAGTGTCCGTGTACCAGAAACACAAATATCGTGGCCATCTGGTACACATCTACGTGGACTTGAGATCTACAAGACTACAACTATGCTGCTAGGTGAACAGCTTGCTTTTTTTTTCTGAGCATGAAGTTGCAATGCTTGCTTAAATTGAGAGGTACAGTGTCAACAGAAAACAAAACGTGTGAACACAGGATACTGATGCGTGGACTGTGGACTTCCATTTTTTGTTTTCATTTGGCCGGCATATCTTTAGGTTACAGGGAACAAGTGCACCAACAATCAGGGTCAGCTTAGCATGACTGACCTGAGTTCCCGACAAATCAGGGCAGAATGAAGGCGTGATCTCCTATAGTGGTCTAGCCTACAGATTAGTAACACTTTGCCTGCCGTTTAGGGAATATCATCAAATGGGTAACTGATTTCGGTATTGACATTCTGTTAAATGTTCCTTTCATCATACATGAATCATGGCTTTGGCAGCAGGACGCAGAAGGCATGAAAGCACGTGTGGCTTCTATTAGAACTGGTATTTTCTGCTCTTTATCGCCTTTATTTCTTCTCAATGAAGTTTATCGAGAACTACTTCATAATTGACATGTGCAGCAAATTATATTATGTGACAAGTGGCATAAAATTAAAAATCTTCTTGAAACATGAAGTGGAACATATTCATACTTGACAGGAATGCAAACAGAATGGCGTGAGCCATCTATGACTTTATATCGAGAAAATATTGATCACTGAACAAAGAGGAAAAAAACCATTACCTTTACGTGTGAATGTAGATGTATTAACACCAATAACATGGCCATACGAATCAATAAGTGGGCCTCCTGAGTTACCTGGAAGGAAAGAATTTTGTAAATATGGAATAGAATGGAACTTACTGCATGTTAAACATTCATGTTCAGCCTGCAAAACAATTAAACAGTGAATATCAGACAAGAAACAAGAGCTATGAGAAAAGGATAGGGATAAGAAACAATTGTCTCAACCTTCTTAGAATTCTGTCTGCAGCCTAGTTAATAAAGCTGAAGTACAAGAGAAGAGGCACTCTAGGAGAATGTTGGACGTCTATATTAGTCTTACATTAGATAAAATACTTCAATCCAAAAGGGAGATACAACATCTCATCAAACTATTAATGCCGACAAGAAAATATCAAAGGTTCTATGAGTTCCTGTAGTCAGACACCTCACAAACTTTGCACAATGACATTAAAATTAGATTCTATAACTCAGAGAAAACTTATTTTCCGATAGAATGAGTTAATGGAAGTAAAATAGTACTTATTTTCAACAAAACGATTTAACAGACGCTAGCGGAAGTTCTGAGAACATAAAAAATCCAAAATGGATGAGAGAAGTTCTGATCAAGGGCGAACCCAGGTTATTTCAGTATTCTAATTATTGCCCATCACTCCAGAGAGGACAAGGCGCTTGGGCCAAATTCTAACAGGCGTTTGGGCCAAAGTCTAACAGGAGTTTAGGCCAAATTAACTTCATGAACCAGGCTCAAAGAGGTTTGGCTACATAAACAATAAGCAGTGTACCAACAGAATATGCCCTCTCTAGTCCATTCTTGCTTCTTATAGGTTCCCTTCCAAGAGAAATTGTTTTGCACCCTGCTTAATGTCTGACATGAGGGGTTCGAACCCGCGACTTCTGGCGTGACAGACCAGCACTCTAACCAACTGAGCTATATCCCCAACTTGAAATTGCTAAAAACAGCAGTTCTTTCATTTCGGTCACATGACTGTCACTGGTGGTCTTTTTAGATTCTCCTTTGAGAGAAAAAGGTCTAATTAATCCCTGCATTTACCATGCAGATGGATGCAAGACCAAACTAAAATAAACCTTATATGATTATCAGAATTCTGAGACACCTGAAAAATGCATAGAATAGCCTAAACTGTTTGCAGTAATCCACACATGGTACATAAGGAAAAGCATTACCAGCATTTATAGCAGCATCTGTTTGGATGGCACCTCGAATTGCTCTCCCGTTGGGTGATGGTATCTCCCTCCCCAATCCACTAACCACCTACAAGAAACTTCGGTGACCACATCATAAGTAAACTCTTTGGCATATCACAAATCTTTAGTGGTAACATTATGCACTCAGCTGGGAATGGACTCTGAGAAATTCAGAAGCTTATATGCAAGGAACCATTTAAGAAACTAATTGTTTTAAAAAATGAAACTATTTAAGGCATCATTACCCCAGTAGTTAAAGTATGCTCATATCCATAAGGATTCCCAATGGCAAAGCAGCTTTGCCCAACTCGCAAACCTCGTGATGTGCCGATCAGAGCAGGCCTTAGTTTTTCACCATCAACATCAACCTGCAGCACAAATCTGAATTCAAAGATGGCAACTTGGAACCACTTTCAGATTACAGAAATTTCAGGCATAAACAATGCCCTTCCAGACCTTCAGAACAGCAAGATCAAATGCTGGATCACACCCTATTAGCCTCCCTTCCTTTGAGTAACTGTTACCACTAGAATCCTCAAAGAAAACCTATGAAAATCACCATGCTATGGTTAAAAGGCATATACGGCCACAAGTACTGTCAGCGGTGTGTACATCCAAAACACAAGTAAGCAACCTTGCAGCGATGAGATGCAGCTCCATCCCCCACTAATTTTGCAACAACATGGTAATTTGTCACCTATGCACAAAAGAAACCAACCATTTTCAAATTCAATTTTATTGGTTAAAATCTATCCAAGATCCTCACAATATATCTTTTCAGAACACAAATTTTAATGTGCCAAGATAAATATACTAAGAAGCACTGCGATATAACATGACACATGTGAACAAAATTGACATAATTGTACAGGCAGTTTGAGCATCGACTAAAATCATTGGATGCATCTGGAGCCACATATGACAGTAATAGTGTAGCACAATACGCCTCTGATACAAATGTGATAAGCAAAGTGGAAATGACACTTATTAGTGAAAATATAAGTTCTGATGTGGAAAGCTGATGAGACACCAATCAGACAGCATCAGTTACCAAAAAGGTAAACAGGCTGCAGTGTGACTGGTTACAATTACAACTACAGAAACTGGAGCAGAATACTAATATCAATGTTTCTGCTTCCGAGACAATGAAATTTTAATTGCCAGAAATAACGTGCTCCATCATATTTAAAAAACAATGCGTATGCTCCATCATATTGAAATTTCGGACAGAAAGAACGGCAGGAAAACGCTCACAATGTGACCCGCTGAGTCCCAGACGAAGCCCGACCCTGTCCCCTCCACCATGGCGCCGTCCTCCTCGTCGTCATCCTCCCCACCACCTCCTCGCCCCTGCGGCCCCGCGAGGACGAGGTCCTTGATGAACACCACCGACGGCGACGCCTCCTGCATACAGTCGCAATGCCGGGGGTCAGAGTACCGCTGCTGCGAGGACGCGGTGGAAGAAGAAGGGACGAGGAGTACCTCGAATAGGCGGACGACGCGGGACTCATCGACATCCTCGCCGTCGGGCTCGGCGCGGGCAGGGCGGGGCGGAGCGGGGGCCGCCACGGCGAGCAGGACGAGAGCTGCGGTGGCCGCGCGGCGAGTCGTGAAGGCGGCAGCTGATGGGGAGGGGGCTGTGGGGGTGCGACGTGAGGAGGCGATGGAAGCAAGGGGCGGAGCAGCTGCCGGAGCGCCATGTGTGCGGGCGGCGTGCACGGACGACAAACCGGCAGGTGTTCGTCGCGAGCGCTCGCTCTATCGGATGAGTGATGACGTGGCAGTGATGCAGCAAAAGTACTAATTCAACAGATACGCTAACCACTCAGAAAAGCGCATTCCTGAAGACGCATTGTATTGTTATTTGATTTCGATAAAAGGATTTATCCTTGGATTGATTCTTCTCCTTCGATCCCAATGGGTACTTGCTCTCTGACGTCTCCCGCAACCTGTTTGTCATCAACTCATGATGCATCTCGCTTAAGTTGTTCCTTGCATTCTTGCGCATCTCCCTCGTATGGCTTGCCGCTTGTCTCATGCCGACTTCTACGGAGGCTAACGCGTAGAGCTTCATTGCTTGAGGTGTGTCCTTTCTTTCCGAGACAGCCAGTCGGCACCTGGTCTTCACCATCGTTGTCGTCTTTGTCTTGCTTTCAGCTGATGTTCTCTCCCGACTATACTCCCCCGTCTCCAACCCCGCCCGTCGTCCTCCTGCCGCTCGCGGCTACGGTGTCGGCGCGTCACCACCATCACCTGGCCACCTCCGACCGCCATCTCGGCCATTACCCCTCTCAAACCTCAACCATGGCCGTCATTTATCTGCATACAAAGCCTACAATACTTTCATAAGAAAGTTGACAATGTTCACTACTTTTTATTTAGTTACAATGTTGTTTCTCAAGATCAATTCAAGAAATATCTTTAATTTTCATCAACATTTTATTCTTCTTCCATATCAAGTTAAGGGAAAGAAATACGAGATATTTTCAAATCTTTATAAAGGGAGTTGGCCACTTTTGTTCAGTAACTAGACATTACCTTTCTTCCGCATGAAAACATTAGACTAATGCCTCGTCCGAGTTATTTTCATTAAGCTAGAATCACCCCACGAGACTTGGTTAATACATATACGTACATATCCTTGAATCACTCGGTGATAACCTTTGCAGTTGTGTTAGAACAAGTGAAATAACTTGAAAAACTACTTACCTAAAGGTTCAAACCCTATCCATTGATTGACGCAAGATTGTAATGGAACTTCTCTTCTGTACGAAAGTGTATATAGCATATTTATGTCGCATCTTTTTTATATAGCATTCTTGGATTATGGGTTCCATAGACAACCCGACAAGGAAATGATAAGATCGACCACTTCAAAGCATGCAACAAAAAATTCATTAGCCTCGCACTCCTAGTTCTTTTAGTAAATCACAGATGTAAAAGATATGTAAATATTATTAAAAAATTCTTAGGAAAACTTAAGATGAAAAATAAATTTTTCTTGTAGTAACATGCAAAAGGCAATTGAGTTGCCATTCTAAAGCTATTGGCCAGAGTGTTAGAAATATGAAAACATATTTTTGGCTATAGATTAACTACTAGTATCCAGATATTTTTGTTTGTAAAAGTTGGGTGCAATATTATGAGATAAGATATGTTCACGTACAGTGTGGACGACCGTGGACACTTTCATAGTTAAATGTTATTAACTTTATTAGTCTTTTCAGTATCACACAATTTGTATTGTAATATCCATTTATATAGTATTGGATAATCAATATTTATTTAGATTTTTATAGGAAAACAAGATTTATTAATGTTTAACTTTCATTCGAATCATTGACGATAACTTTTGTTATGCATGCCTTTTGGTTTACTTAATTCGATTATGTTTTTCAATTTTATATATTTGTCCTATTATCTAGAAAACAATTGTATTATGAATTGTTGACATAAATACACATAATATTTGTTGTCATGTTGGAAAAGTGTACGAGCATATAGGGTAGGAATTCTATCTTGTGTTTAGTTGTTCATGATACACTAGCATATTTAGCAATAGTAAAAGTTTGATCAACCTCTCTTTCTCCCACATTTTGACACCACAATGATAAGCACAACCTCATAACTTCATGTACAAAAGAAAAAACTTTTGAAAACACCTATATGGTACTATGTGGAAGCACTTTGAGATATAGGCTTGACCATTTCTTTCAGCACTACGAATCAAATTGAATCAATCTCACACAAGCCACTGGAAAATAAAACATTGTGCAACCAATTGCCTAACACACTATATCCAGCATTGCTCTCAGAAGTCATAGAATGCCTATAACTTTAGGAATTCAGTTTTGTTGCGCAATTAGACTATATTTTAAACACAAAAATTTAGGAATTCAACTTGTGCATAGATTCGCATTCACCTCTTAGTAGGTCAATACTAGTGTGTTGGGAAACAAGTTTTGTTCGACACATGAGAGCTATTAGCAAAGATAAAAAATAGGGAGTAGAATACTTTTGTGTATCGACTATATATAGCATACGGGTAGCAATAACAGGTCAAAAGGCATGAAACAAACACCACACTGACACGCTAGTATATATTGGACGTTTCATCAGCTCATGCGTGGTACTTGCCACACGTGTGCGCGCCCAACTTTAACGTGCGAAATTAAACGATCCCAATTTCAGCTAGATGTAAGGGCCACGGCATGAGGTGGTACGACAACGCTCGTGAGAGCAAGAGAGGAGGAAACGACGATGCACACGTACTATACAACAGGCACTTGCGTGTACGTCAGCCAGCGACGAGGAGGCCCGGCCGGGTGGGCTCGTCAGCTCGTGCTTATTGCTCATTATTAGGCGATGTTGGTGATCGGCGAGCTGGTGACGGGCACCACGGCGGCGCTGCCAGCAGTCTCGTCGTCCTCGTCGGTGGCGACGGGCGGCTTGGCCTTGGGGTCGAAGCGCTTGCTCTTGGGGTCGGTCGCCGGGTCGTAGCGCTTCACCACCAGCACCGACGCCGACGTCTTGAACGCCGGCGAGACGAGGTAGCTCCCCACTGGGCCGAGCTCGTCGGCGTCCTCCACGAGCGGCTCCGCCGGCGGCATCCGGCCCACCAGGAACACGTTGAAATGCGACATGGAATCGATGGCGCCAACGACTTCCCTTTCGTGGACGCCTTTTGCTCCTGGAAGCGCACGGACCCGTCGTCCTTGACAGTTCCCGCGTTGGCCTTGAACGCCTCGTCGTCGAGGCGGTTCTCCTCGTGGACTGCGGCCAGTGAGGTCGGAACCTCGCCAGCGTGACTGCCACGCCGGGGTGCTCCGCCATGCGCGTGGCGTACGCGAGAGCTTCGCGGTCGTCGGGCCCGCCGAAGAAGAGGACGGCGACGGTGCACGCCACGTTCCTGGCGGCCACCTGCGCGGGGCCACCGAGGCCGCGGTCGGCGAGGACGGCCACCGAGCAGGGCGCCTCGCGGAGCACGCGCTTGTTGATGGCGTGGTGGGTGGACCCCAGCGAGAGGAAGGAGCCGTCCTGCTGGAGCGTCTTGTGGTACGGCATGACGACGACGGCGGCGCGCTTGGCGACGGCGCTGTCGATGACGTCGCGGTGGACGGTGGCCAGGTCGGAGATGGCGGTCATGGGGCGCACCTTGCACGGAGCTGAGCTGCTGGAACGCCTCGAACGCCACCACCATCTGGCCCTGGTCAGAGCCAGAGCTGTCGTTGTTGAAGAAGGGCACGCCGTTGCGGCGGGTTCGCTGGACCATGCTGATAGCCGACGACCGCTCGGAGAGCTCCACCATGTGCATCGCGTACATGACCAGCCGGCCGCGGCTGCCACGTGTCGCCTCCACCAGGTTGAGCAGCGTCGGGATGCTGCGGCTGGAGTGGAAGCACGCCAGCACGCGCAGCTCGCCGCCGTCGCCGTTGTCGACGGTGCGGCGCTTGTAGGGCGCGGAGGGGCGCGCGGGCTTGTAGATGGCCATGACCGCGGGCGTGGTGATGAAGGTGGTGACCAGCGCCATGAGCACCATGATCGCGAACGCCTCGTCGTTGAGGATGCCGCAGTCGCGGCCGATGTTGAGGACCACGAGCTCCACCAGCCCCTTGGTGTTCATCAGGAACCCGAGGGCCACGGCCTCGCGCGCCGGGATCTTCACCAGCACCGCGGCGGCCACCGCGCCGCCGATCTTGCCGACGCACGCGTTCGCGATCACCAGGACCAGCAGCGCCCAGGATTTCGCGCCGCTGATGGTGGCCACGTTGGTCTTGAGCCCGCTGGACACGAAGTAGAGCGGGACCAGCAGGCCGGAGACGAGGTCCTCCACCTTCTCGCTGAGCATCCGCGCGAAGGGCCCCTCCTTGGGGACCACCACGCCGACGACGAACCCGCCGAACAGCGCGTGGATCCCGACCAGGTCCGTGAGGAACCCGCCGGCGAGGACGGCCGCCAGCGCGGCGCACACGTGGGCCTCCCTGACAGCGGGCTCGACGTCGCGGCACCGCCGCGCCATCCGGCCCAGCACGGGGCGGAGGAGGAGGAACGCGGCGGCGACGAACCCGGCGGCGGAGAGCAGCGCCCAGAGCGCGACGACCGGGTTCCCGGACCCCGACAGCGCGACGGCCAGCGCGAGGAGGACCCACGCCGTGACGTCGTCCACCGCCGAGGCCGAGAGCGCCGTGCGGCCGAGGTCCGTGGTCAGGAGCTTCAGCTCCGTCAGGATGCGGGCCAGCACGGAGAAGGCGGTGATGGAGAGCGCGACGCCCATGAACACCAGCAGCGGCGCGTGGCCCACCTCGTCGCCGATGATGCCGCTGGCGCGGAACGCGAAGGAGGTGCCCACGCCCAGCGCGAAGGGCAGCGCGATGCCGCACAGGGAGATGGCCAGCGCCTTGCGGCCCGTGCGCCGGAGCGCCGAGATGTCCAGCTCCAGGCCCACCAGGAACACGAAGAACAGGAGGCCCAGGTTCGCCAGCGTGTCCAGCACGATCGTGCCACCATCAGCCGGGAAGATGGCGTTCAGGTACTTTGTGTTCCGGCCCAGCGCCGACGGCCCAAGCAGGATCCCGCCCTGCACACACCATGTGTTGTCAGCGTATCCGTTGACAAGAAAAACGACCAAACCTCACCATCTAGGTTCCAGATCACATTTTTCTATGAACATAGCTAGCCAGCATAAAACTTTCTGATTTGTTCAGAAGAACATAAAAATAGCTTTTAGGTTCCAGATTTTAAGTTTCCAGAGAACGAGAAGTTGCATCTAATAAGATGCAAGTCAGTAATAAGTTTATTAACGTTGACCTCGGGATATCCCTTATTTCTTCCCCAGATTCGCTGCATGCATGCACGTTCTCATTTCTGGACCACTTCTCACTTGGGCCGCGCCGGCAATGGATCGGAAGGATATACTTATCTTTTAAATGAATTTATAAGTGAAAGCATGCATTGTATGTGGATGCTCGCCGGCGGCCGGCAGGGCTGTGCGGTGTCCGTACATCGTCAGCTCGAAGGCGGTAACACCTGCATCCGCATACGTAAAAACTAAAGCTAGGCACGGCAAGGATCAAAGGCCGGCGATGTGTGCTTACGACGATCTCGGCGATGACCCGCGGCTGCCGGAGCGGGCGGAGGAGGTAGGCGAGGCCACGTGTCACGACGAGGACGAGGCAGATCTGCAGGATGATCAGCGGCAGCGCGTAGTCCAGCGGGCTGTCGCCCTGGAACACACCGTGCGACGCCACCTTCTTCGCCATCGCCGCCGGCCGGCGAGAGCTGGATGTTCACTACCTGAACTTCTTCGTTCACTGACCTTGACTAGCTGATTTGTTTGTAGTTTTGAGCTAGAGCTAGCTCCAAGGTTGTTGCTTGACAGAAGTACGGCTCCGTACGGGGTGTATATATAGGAGGCCAGACCACGTGTGGGTAGCTGACTGCGACCGCACCTCGCTGGCGCGCGCGTAGGTATAGCCGGGCTATTTTCTCAGCCGAACGACGATATGATAAGCCACTGGGTTTCTCATTTTCAAGTCACATTGGAATTTTATTAGTCCCCAGTACCGTACCATTATGTACTAGTAGTTGTGATATGTTTTAGGTTTGAGAGTTCATATTTATAGCGGATATGATAAAACGATTAATTAGTAACCTGCACCAATAGTGGCCCAAGCATGTAATAAAGCGCAAAAAGTTCCAACATTCACACACTGATTGTCCAGGTGCGAAGCCAAGCTACCAACCACGTACGTATCCATTTTGTAAAACTATGCTTCTATCTTAAATGAAAGAGCAGTGCCACATAAGTATTCATGTTTAGCTTGCTTTTTTTAACATGTGTTTTGAATACGTTTCATCGCATTACGATAAAATGGTCATAAAACTATATATAGATTCAAATTTCAACTTCACAAAAGTACAGTTTTTTGTGTTTAATTTGTCACCGAACCACATAACTTTTTAGAGATTGTGTCATCCTAGATCTGAAAACTTGATGGCCGCCTCCGTTCTAGTTTGATGAACATACATATATCTAAAAGTTGTAGTTTATGCTGACTCATAAGTAAATTGTACATTGTTCCCTATCAGCTCAGGTTTTTAGGTGTAACTAGTGAGCGTATAAGTAACTTAACAAGTTGGATAAATTCAATGCAAAGTAAAATGCACGAAAAGGTTCAGGAGAAGCTGTTGTTTAAGTCTTCTTGTGATAGCTCACTGATGATAAGCTGACAATCGTATGCCAAAATTTTTCATCCAAAATAAATAGTTGTTGGCGTCTGCTCGATATTATTTTAGACCAATAATACATACATAGAGTTGACATGGGGCTCAGTTACTCCACGGGTGCGCTAACATACGTAAACAAATGAATTCCTCAGTCCAATGACAAAGAGCCTCAGTTGTGTGACGATGACATGCGACAAGCTCCGTCGATAGTTGTGAGTCATGGTTGTGGTTCGGTTCTTGCTTGTTGATAGATACATGCTTTAGCCAGTTGACCAGATGAGTCTCAGTCTCGTATGTGGTGTTGTATCTTGGGTTGTATGGTTTGGCCTCGTTTCAGGCACCTTCTTCTTATTTATACATATACCGGAACACATGTTGTGTTCTTGGATTTTCGACAATGAAAAAGATCCTTTGCTATACCAGTTGACAACAATGGGGCAAATTATATTGCACTTTACACGTGCTTTACCAACCTTTCTAGTTGCTGTGATCTAGTCAGTACGCCAGCGGAGCCCAAGTCCTCGTACTATATAGTTTTGTGCGTACGGCAGCGTGGCTCAAATCATCCGAATGTCTCTTCTGACTTTCTGCCAACAGGCAGGCTTGGATTATTAGAGCTCAATTATCAGATCTGATGATGCGGCAACATTATCTCCTTTGCGATAAGCAAGTGCCACTATATTATTGCAGATTTTTTTCTCAACCTACATGGTACGACCATTTCTCAGGCTTACCCGGCCCTGCTACAGTTGTGTCGTGCTTTGTACTTGCTTCCGATGTCAGTTCACCGTCTAGCTGACCACGGGAACCATGGTGGTGCTGCCAGTCTCGTTGATCATGCCATCCTCGTCGAACACATCCTCCTCCGTGGCGATTGCACCTCCCACAACTTGTCTATCTTCTTCATCAGCGGTACGGTAGCACCTCCTCAGCTCCTCTCACGTTATAGTCACTACGGGAAAATCAATCTGTGTCATGTGTCTGAGACTTTATTGTGTGTATTTTTTTCGGACATACAGCAAATTTTTTTGTTTGTCATGTGTTTAAAAAACACACGACAAAGAGTACGCTTCTGTTCCTTCAACTGTACATACGCACATTTGCCTACAACCACTACTACAGATGATGCCAACAGTGACAAAGGTTTTTTCTTCCACTGGCCGATATCACAAAATCTGCAACTACAGTGCAAAACTGACAACGTTAACATAAGAATCACCGCTGTCAGGTGGGGAAATTATCCCCCCCGGCGGTTGGCACTTCAGAAAAGAAGTGATCAACACAAGTGACGATTCTTGCTGATGTCAGCTTAAAAAAATATGAGTGGTGGTTCTTGCTAATATGAGTGGCTGAAACTTTTGTACTAGAATTGCTAAGGCTGAGCAAAAATCTTATTCATTTTTTACCTAAAAAACTCATAGGGCCGGTTAAGATCCTAAAAGGGCTCGTGGGCCATGGCCCATTACCAGGCCTAGTTCGAGCTCGTCTATCTTCTCCACCAACGGTATCGTCGACCCATCTAACATATCAACTCTAGCACTTCCTCCTTGATGCACACATCCCGCTCCTCAAACTGCACGGACGCATCCTTCATTCACCGCATCGATCTTGGCATTGGACACCTCCACTGCTTTCTCATCGAGGTGGTTCTCATCGAATTAAGTGTTAATGGTTCTCATCGAGTAGTATTTTAGTTCACCTGCTCCAGTTTATCCATGTTTAGTACACATTGGTAGGGTTTATGTTTATGCACAAGAAAAACAGTTTTGCTTCTGAATTACATGACAAAAACACAACTAATCTGCTTTGTTCTAGCTTATCCATTCAAACGAAACAACTGATACCCTTACAAAGGACTATTATTTTTTGCTTGAACAAAACAATTTATACTAGAACAAAATTGAAAATGGCTATAGATGATTATGGTCATAAGTTGTTTTTGTTTCAACCCATGTCCATGTGGCAGGTCTTATGGCAATAACCAGATTGAGCCAAAGATATTCGTTAACCATACCAAACAGGCCAAAAGGACGGAAGCCCATCTAGTCCAGCTGTGAGGGTGCATGGCATGCAGGCATGCTGGGGAAAGTATGTCAATGAAAAAAGGAAAAAATTACTGGATTTTCTTACTTGCCATATAAATATTTGAGGTTCATTGTTTGTCATTCATCTAAAATTATGATTCCTTGGGTGCCACTTTCGTTAATTCGACAATTTAAAGTGTGTTAAATGACACATGTAAATACTTTATTGCCCTAGAATAACATGCAAGCTTGTTGTTTGATGAAGACCATCTAATGCAATTTTTCAAAATCAAAATGGAGATTTTCTTGCCACCTCTGGAAGCAATATAAAAAAAGAGTGCTGCTACACATACGACCGGATCTTACGACCCGGCTTTCCAACTGGTACATCGCGGTCAATTAGCTTCTAATGATTAACACATATTGCTTAAGGTGATCATCAGTCGGACGTCCATGTCGAAACATTTGGTCGTACATGGAGCTTTTCCGATAAAAAAACTGACATGTTTCAAAGACAAGAAAAAACAAAAGTTGGCGAATCTAGCGGTGTCGGGGCTGGCTCGGCGTGCGGAGGTGGCGACGGTCCTAGCAGCAGCCGTGAAGGTCCGTGCGTGGCGGCGGCGACGACAGTAGCATCTCCGCATGGGGGCCTGGCCCCTTTGCGTCGTGACGTCGGTGTCCCCTTGCCGGTGATGGCAACCGTGTTGGCCTGACAGCAGTTGGAAGATGGAGAGCTCCGAGCAAAAGCTCTGCTCGTCCTTCCAGCCGGTGCTGGCAAGGTCGGCATCCTCTGGGTGTCGAGTACCTCGCTTGAGGCGTTGTTGTGGAGCTCCCCAGCTTCCTCTTGGAGGTCCTTCGGGTGAAAACTCAATCCCGTTTGCGGGATGGGCGACGGTGGCGTGTCAGCGTTGTCCTCCCATTGCAGACGTCGTCTTGGAGTCCTCCCTGCTGGGTTGTTTGCTTATTCGTTTCGTTGTAGGTCCACGCGTGGTGTCATCTCTTGGGTGCTCCAATTCCTTGGAGAAGTCGTCGATGGTGATATCTATAGTAGAAAGAAGTTGAAAGCTTGTCCGTGCTCCTTGTCGTGGTGTATATACAGTCACATGCTCTCTGTTGAGTTTGTGCAGCTATAACGGTAGATACGACACTTAGGTCTGTTGGGTTTCAGGATCTCATCAGCATGGCGTTGCCTCTATGGATCCGGATGCCTCCTACCAGTTTGCTTGGATGCAGTCGGAGCTGATGCATCATGGCGTACAACGAGCTTGGCAATGATGACGCTCGGAGCAAGATTTTGAGGTGTCACTGTTGTGGAGGCTTCTGTTTGAAGTTCGTGGTATTGAAGTCGGAGTTATCTTGGCAATGATGACATACAATGAGCTCCATCGACCGACATAGGTTGTTGTAGTGTTTGCCCTTACAGTCTCCTGACTTGGCCTTTAGTTGTTGTTTTCTTTTCTTTTTGTTTGGTTTGGTCTCGTTTCCCTTAATATGAGACATTTCTCCTGTTTTAATGAAAGGCAGAACACCTGCCAGCTTTCAAAAGTTATGACTTGGGCCATATGCATACTTTGCAAAAGACTGGACGATATTTTCTTCCATTATCTAAAAAAAATATAGGCAATGATTAAAAGGTCGTGTCTGCCACAAAGACTGTCTTGCAGCGACGAGATGTAGCTCCATCTCTTGCTAATTTTTGCAACCACATGGTAATGTCACCTGATGCACCAAAGAAACAAATCAATCAATTTCAAAGTAACTGACTTTATCGGCCAAATTTGACTTGAAATTCTCATAACCTATCCTATGTCAAAGAACAAATTTTATTGTGTCATATAAATATACTAATAATATACGCACTGATTGGCCAAGAAGGCCCAAAATAGCACCTCTGCCATGCTGAAACTTGCATACCCATCCATAGCAAAGGAAGAAGAAATGGAGAGAGGAGGAAGGAAGAACACAGGGGCCTCACTAATGGCTATCGTCATTGGGTGTCGTCCGCCACCAATGGCAGCGTCCTCTTCCAGCTCAGCTTTGGGGTGTAAGGGATGGAGGTGGCGGGCGCCCTCGAATCGCGCAATTCAAGCAACCTGTAGGCATGTTCGGCTATTCCCATCCAGGAATAGGAGTTCTAGTATGGGATTCCATGTCTACACGATGTTGATCTTCAGATTATGTACTTCACCAAAAATAGTAATAATAAAAATATCTTCAAGATTGATGGCTTATCTGTAGGCAACCTCGGTGCACAATCCACATATAGAAGCGGATGATGTTTCCGAAGGAAAGAAATATAAGCTATTTGCTGATGTAGGAGTCGGTAAAACCAGCTAACTCTGACCATCGTTTTCGTTGTCGTGTCTAATAGCATGATCGGCATTGCGACCGGAGATCGTAGTATCGCATTATCGTGTGAAGGTGCCACGATTTTACAGGTGTTTACTCGCGGCCGTAGCCAAGTATCTTTTTTATATACCTAGACTCGTTGACTTTTCAGCGTCTCTCCGGAGGCAGGTAACCGTTAGGTTAGGAGCCACATTAACAAAGAGGTGAGATTCTCCTATCAAAATTTTCATGGCCAGTAAAGATACACTAGGTCAGGTGGCACGCTGCACGCCCTACTGCGTCTGTTTAATCAATCAATATTTAAGGTAATTAACAATCTAAGGGTAAAATAGAGTAGTAGGTTAAAATTCAATATTTAATTAAGGTAATTCAAATGTTTCTTAAAAAATAGGGTAAAATTGTAAATTCATATAAGTAGAGTAGTAGGTTAATGTAGTGTAAACATGTAGAAATAAAGGGGTCTATACTCATCAACATAATATCATATTTAACTTTAAGTTTGCAAATTACTAACAAAATACTATACTAAATTATAATATCTACAATATATATCATGAATAATAACAATACAAGGGCCTCTAAGAAATTTATAAATGTTAGGGATGGAACCACAAACAAACAAAAGGCAAGGGATGCACCGAAAAGGAGTGGGCCACCCCTATCTCATAGTCGCTAGGGTTTACAACACCGCCATTCTTCTATGCCACCCTCCAGGTCGCTACCACCTGCGCTCCCTCTTCCACGCGCCGCCTCCGTCACTTCCTCCCCCTCATCCATGCAATGTGAAGTCGTAAATCCAGATCAAGCCAACGGGCTTCCTTTCCCCCAAAATCCAGATTGAACCGGTGCGCCCCAACACGAAGCGACGGCAATGGATTGATTGAGCGATGGTGGAATGGCCAGCCACCAGCGAAGAGAAGGCATCGGCGAGCTAAACGGCACCGTGGACCCTCTCGCTAAAGTGTGTGTGCAGCCGAAGCCACGCATGTATCTGTCGAGGGGATTTTTGATGGCACCCACCTCCCTCATGGTTGGATGGCGACGAAGCAAAACCCAACCATTGACTCCGTGGTCGATTAGCAAGTAGCCCTAGACATAACAAGAAGGATGATGTTTCCGATAACACCGGCCTGTCGACCGTGGCTCGTCCCCGTCCACATGAGGAACTTGTGATTATGTGGCTTCTCCTCCATTGTATGACAGCACTAAGCACGAGCGAGCAGGGGGCAATATAATGGCGAGATGGTTTTGTCGACGACATCTGATGGTCCAAGTAAGTCCTCTCATAATGTGCCAACTTGTTATTGGAGGAGGCATCGGAGCATCATACAACTGCGGATTCCACCCCACTTCATTATATAGATATATGGAATCTGAACGACCTCCAAAGTTGGAGAAATTATTTGATACAATCCAGTTAAGTACAAGGCACATAATTAACTTGATTATTCACTATACAATGCAGTGAATCTTAATGAGATAAGCATATTTTGCTCAAAGTTTCCATTTACCAGAGCACATTTTTGGCCTATATGTACGCGGTTAAAGAGATCCAACAGATTCCACATAAAACCAGGACACCTGCTCTCAAGTATTGGCCATAAATATTTACAAACCTGTCAAAAGAGCGATGCATGCTGGTTCCACATATGAAATTGCTCATGCACAACATGCAAAAGGCATGTGCATACGAAAACTTAACTGCGTGCAACCACACGTTTGTCTGCTAAACATTGTGCTAACCATACATTTAACTAGCTTATTTAATTATTTAGCTCCTGAATCATCAGAGTAATGCCTAATACATCATACATGAGCACATGACAATGGATTAAAAACTATACGATTAATTTGCTGGCGATGTCCTTCTCTGACTTTGCTACTAGCTCGAACGAACTGGACGTGTCTTCTGACTTTCTGCCGACAGACAGAGACAGGGCTTGGATTATTATTAGAGAACAATTATCAGATGATGCGGCGGCAACATTATCTTCTGGCTTCTTGCGATAAGCAAATGGTACTATTATTGTTTTTCTCTCGACATGTTACGACCATTTCTTCTCCAGCTACGTGCCACGCCATGTATGTGTGGGCGTTTCTAGCTGAGAAGCTATCGATTCCTTTCCATCGTTGGACAAGTATGTATATCACGCGTGTTGCGTGCTTATTCATGAAACAACAACGAACAAACGTGATCAATAAACCTAAAAGTCTAAACGTCGCCGTACGCACAGAATTGTACGACTGGCAAACCAGGCCACGTCACCACTCGCCTACGTAGCATGCTACAGATGTGTGCGCGCCATGCGTAGCATGTCCGTACATATGTCACTTATCCCTACATTAAGTTGCTGTCGCTTTCGTGATATATGAGCTCTCAGATACAGATTAGGACCTGTCCTAAAAAACAACGATACAGATTATGAGCTCCAGTTGCCACATGCGCAGTGATCTGTCATCCTGTTGTTCAGTTTGGTTTCTTTAGTTTTGCAACGTCGTCACACAGCAGCAAGGACACTGAATAAGTGAACATGTACTGCTGGAAAATTATCAGATGCAACTTGCACTCCAGTTTATTTTCTTTAATAACTGAACTGAATATTATTACACGCAATATCGATTTAATGTCCAGCCTCCGCCATATTATTACATCGTTTATGCACAAATGATTTATTGGATCATGCACTGATGTTGTACATGGATCGGGTCAATTTTTTATTTGGTTTTATGGCTACATTTATTTTAGTATGTTCAATGAATTGGGTAAGAGTATTGGCATAAATCTTGAACTTATTGAGTTTGTTTTACCTGAGTCAGCTAGTCAACTAATAAATCAACTACTTCTCTTTATGTGGCATGTGAACCATATATAGACCACATGTTTTCACAGGCCAGGTTTTGGGCCAGCAAGTTATCTCTTATTTGACCATTATTTGATGATAACTTAACTTTTCATTTTTTACAGACAATGCACAGTCGTCCCTGACTAACTAATGAAAGTTTGTATATCATTATCATGGTAAGGTATACCAGAGTACACAACTGACACACGAATGCCTGCTCAACCCTGGTTGCTGATGATGACTTGTTGTAGCTGATGCACTTCTATTCTACTAGTTTTCTTGACGAAGTCATTTGCACATCAGGATGGACAAAACATTGTTATCCATACCTGACGCAAGAGGTACAGAAACAAGCCAATTAGTGTACCAAAGGATAATGACATTCCCAATTAGTACCACAGTATAAAGCAAATGGATAGTTGACTAAGTAAAAGCACGTGGAAGAGCCCATTAATATTATTATAAAATTCTGAAGTTTGTAAGTTTCGTCACAATTACAGTTTCCTATACCGTGGATCCATCCCCACGATCACCAGTGGTTAGGCCTTATCTAACACATATGTAATTCTGGACATGAGTGGAATACTTGCCAATTTTAACGTGTCCGAGAATATAGAAGGTGTTTTGGTTGATGATGCCCTCAAAGGATTTTCCTGCTGATAAGCAAGCCTCAACCACTAAGTTATGAGCTCAGTTGATGAAGCCTGGGGTTTTTAGTGTATAAGACGGTTTGATCTTTAGTGTGGGGGATTAGGCTCCTCCTTATTTGCTCTGGCAACAATGACTATGAACGGTGGATTTTGTTTCTTCATGGCGGCCCCAATGGAGATGGTGGTGGCGGTGACAACATCAACAGCTTCATTGGATGAGCGAGATGGAAAGATGAAGACATTGTTATCGTCATAGAATAAGTTTCTCAAGGCCCACTTCTGTTTTGTCGTGGTTAGATTTAGTCATGACAAAGAGGGTGCGAGATTGAGATCTATCTTTACTCTTCTTCAGTGACAGAAAGAAGAAGATGGAAGACTCAAGAAGAAAGAAAAAGCTTGCTTATGCTTCACTATACTTATAGGAATGTTGGTCGCCATTCTTTAGGCAGTGGTTCTTCCATTTTTTTTCTTTCATATAGGTCTAGACTCGAGATCAGAAGCTGCATGAGACATGAGTACAATAAAGTTAAAAGGCCAGTACCTGAGTGTTCTAAATAATTTTATTGTGCTACACGCAAGCAAATATATAGATAAATATTGGGTGCATGAATAGTCATCTGACACCATCATGTTCGAAAATATCTAGAGGGACAGAATATAGGATGTGTAATATCCATCTGAAATCTAAAAGTAATGTAGTTACATTAAAATTAAATAATTATAAAATTAGGTATAAATAGGGAAACAAAATACTCTGATGTCACATATATTAGTTATCATTATCTTCATTCTCACTCTTAATGCACTTCTATGATGTAAGTTCTCATCTATATGAATGTCCCACACTCTGACTCTTCTGAGACAAGACCAGAGGATGGGGTACAAGACCAAGAAAGAATTATCCAGCACTATCAGCTCTGACTCCCTATTTCCAATTCAAGGAACAACGCCAAACTCAATTCTATCATCACTCTTAATTATTACATATGGCATTTTTGCTTCTTGAAAATGTTAATTATTAGCATCCTTCTGTGGGGGTCATAATTTTGGAAAGTCCCATAATGTTTGCAGTTATTCCTACATCATAATCATCATGGTTTACAATGATTTATAAGGTCACAAACAACCTAGATAGCTGGTAATGTGTCCCCAGATCTCCCTGCAGTCCTGTCGATATATAGAATTGAAGCGTACATGCTGCTCTAACGATTGGCTGTTCTTTCTTTTTTTATTTCCTTTGACTTGCGAAGTCATACGTCAGGAAAAGGACTAAATAATTGACCAGTACATTAGATAATGCGCTTGCTAGAGATTCTTTAGCTAGCTTCACACTTCGAGTGACAGCAAGATTATTCCTTAAGAGAAATTAAACTTAATTGTGGTTCTTAGCCACTTGTTAAACTAAATCGCAAACATTTGACTTTGGACTAACTGGTTGCACTTTGTAGTTGCAAGCCAAGCATTGCCAAGTCAAATTTGGGAAGTCGTCCATATGCATGACACTGCTGGCTGCTGGCGTATATAAGATGGTAAATGCAAACGTGAAAGCAACTCGCCTCTAAAATCCAATCAGCGAAAGAACATAACCACAACTGTTGCCCACTCTAAAGCAATTCTGGCTCCTTATTGCCCTACTTGCATTAAAAAAAGAACAGTTTTCTGGTCTGAAATAATGGCTAGTAATTTTTCAAAACTAATGATTACCATCAGTTTAATCCAACAATATCTGACTCTGGAATCAACAATTACTGGCCATTATTTTATCATATTGAGGATAGTATCATCAAAGTGATAGACATATACTCCCTCCATCCCATTAGAAGTATCGCTATGGTATTCGTGTCAATCAAACTTTCTTAAGTTTGACTATATTTATAGAAAATATTAGTAATACTTATATCTCAAAATAAGTTTATTATGAAAATAGATTCAACAATCTATCTAATGATACTAATTATGTAAAATATAATATTCTTTTAGTATATACTTGGACATAAACTGTTTGACTTCTCGGAAGCGAGAATGACACTTATTTTGGGACGGAAGGAGAAATAACTAGTGTTATTTCATAATTGGTAGCCTAATTCATTATTATCTACTATATGCTATTGTTAGATTGGGGTTCATCTCTTGCTCATCTCGTGGAAATAAACATAGATTAGTTAACAAGATCATTATTTGATCATTATTTTTTTTGGGGGGGGGAGGGAGGGCAAGATCAGACCTCATAATGACATACATACAGTAAGTTATGGACACATATGAGGTAGTTCATATTATCCTTAACATGTTCTTTACATATGTCCGTGCACATGCAGTAATTGAGCCCCGATTATTGACCCGAAATAATCTCTAACATACGCTAACTATTCTGGATGAATTGTTTCTTTCATATATTGTTAGATTATCATACATGTTAGAGTAGATTTCACCGAGCTATCAAAACTACCAATTTTAGATATGTTTCTTCATCGACATCAAAATAAGGCTCCTCACCGGTTTAATTTACAGGTCTAGGAACATCTTTCAAAATCTATAAACCAATATAAAATATGTAAAACCAATACAAACTACGTTGAAGAGAGAGAGGGAAAAAGAAAGTGATTAGTCTGAAATGCTACCTTAAGCTGTTCTTGAACAATTACATGATTGGTATAGCATGGCTTCGCACAATTGATAACCAGTGTGAATTCATGCTAGAACTTTGCTTAGCTTTAGGGTGGGTGTGTGCTTGTGCTATTGTCATGCCTAGGTTCGCTAGTTTTGTGTGTGTGCGCGCGCGCAAGCGGATCACTAGTTTTCAATCATGGATAACTCTCAAGATTCCTTAATTAGCATTCAATTTATGGTTCTCAGACACATGTTAAATAATTCGCAAACATTGACTTTTGACTAACTGAATGCCATTTGTAATACTAGCATTCAGCCAGACATTGGCAAGTCAAATTTGGAAAGTCGTGCATCCATACCACGGTGCTGACATAAGATGGCAAATGCAAACGTGAAAGATAGCAACTCCTCTTCATAGGTCGGCCTAAAAAAAGAATCTCATTTCTGAACGATGATAAGTTTCCCACTCTAAAGAGATGTTTGATCCCTTATTGCCCTACGTGCATTCAGAATAAGTATGTATATACGCTCATTATTTGATTTTTTTATGTTAAGGTCAGACCTCGTAAAGACAAACATGTAATTAATTATACATGTAGGTGTACTATACTAAGTGAATTATCAGTTGTAAGTCGTTGCTGTTTGTCCTTATCAAAAACCAAGTAGTATTCTCCGAGGCAGCAAGTTGTTGACACCTACCGCAAGAAATCTTAAAAAAAACAACTATCACGATGAACAGAGTGACTAGAAAGGGTAACTATTGGCTAAGCGAATATGATTTGCCCACTGTTGCGAACCGGTACAGCAAATTATTAGTTCGACTAGAAATGCGCTCCTCTAACACGTATGTTCATTCGTGCACCGGCAGTAACGGAATCCAATGTCAACTCTGCATTATGCATTATTGGCCTAAAGTATTCTCGAACTGACGTACGCTAGATATTCTGGCTGAATAATTCTGTCATATTATTCTTAATTTATTATAGACTTTTTTTTGCGACAAATAGCTTATTATACATGTTATTATTAGAGCAGATTTTATCTTGAGACAGCAACCTCAAAACTACAGAGTTTGGCATAGAATTTTCGTGACAAAACTATACAGGTTCCGGTAGCTTAGATACTCTTGAGAATAGGTACATATGGTCATCAGCAGCTTGGCCCCGCCCTACAATGGACAACCCGTGTGAATTCATGTTACACCTTTGCTTTAAGCAGGTGGTATGTTAAGTACTGTTGCATCTCATTTACTTCAGAAACTCCGGTCATAGGTATCCCTATAAAAAAAAAACTCCGGTCGTATCCACCTCTTTTTCTGTTCTTTTGCCTCCTCCGTAGCACCAACGGATGAGGTTAGCTAATCAGGTTCGCTGGCTTTCAATCCGAAAAAACCGTAACTATATAATACTAGTATTATTGGAAGCTACTAAAATCATCACAATCACTTGAATAATAGAAACACTGGCTTATCGTATATAAGTACATCGTCATTGGTACGGTACGGCCGAGAAAAAGTCGTCTCTTGGCAGCCGGTGTAGCTATCTAAGTAGGCGCCAGCGAGGTCGCCGTCGGCCACCCACCTGGCCTGCTATATATACACACCGTACAGAGCCGTACTTCGGGCAAGCAACGTTGGAGCTAGAGCTACAACTCTTGTAATCGGCTGGTACCAAGTCAGTGTAGTTCAGGCGGTGATCGTCCTCACCGTACGTCCTGCTAGCTAATAGCCGGCGGCGATGGCGAAGGTGGCGTCGCACGGTGCGTTCCAGGGCGAGAGCCCGCTGGACTACGCGCTGCCGCTGATCATCCTGCAGATCTGCCTCGTCCTCGTCGTGACACGTGGCCTCGCCTACCTCCTCCGCCCGCTCCGGCAGCCGAGGGTCATCGCCGAGATCATCGTAAGCACACCGCCGGACACCTTTTGCCCGTTTCTATTCCGTACCTATAGCTGCCTGGATTTATACACGTCCATCGATCTGGCTAGAGGTTGGCTTGGCTGTGAAGATGTTCGATGACCTGTAGCCGGCCGGCGAAGCATGTGTGGTGATCAAGAAACGAGAACGTGCATGTAGCCGACACAAAAAGATCTTGCGCAATCACTAGTGGGGCACTAGTCCAACATTTTTTACATATATATAAGCCAGTAGTAGTCCAACATTCAGTAGTGACTAATCTCATTTTAGAAGATCCAACTAGCTCCCTAGCATGTATGCTCTCACAGAAAAAAAAACAAAATTAAGCTGCACTAGAAGATTTTATGTCTGAATTTTCACAAAAAAGTTTTATGTATACAAAAGAAATGACCTCAAGGTCCTTCTGCTGCTTCTTGCGATATATATAGTTTGCCAGAATCATAAAGGGCAATCTAAACCCCGATTGTGGCCATCGAGTCGCATATTATTAATGTTTGAACACTATGCAAACATATACTCTCTCTCCATTCTGAACGAATGAAAAGGAGTATAGCAAATAAAGTTTGGAAATTCCGATGGTTTTCAGTCACATGCACAGTATATATATGTAGGGCCTTTGAATTATACGTTTGTTGCTTTTTTATTATTTAAACGAAATGGAATAGATGATGAGACTGAGAAACATTATAATTCATAGTGATGCATGCAATGGACTTAACATGGTCAGTATATATAAACATAAACAGCAGCTTATGGAAGACAAAAACACACTTGACAAAATGTCACTAGGAATCGTCACTTGTTTTGACTATAGACGAGGTAGGGAGCAGACAAACAATGGTATCTTCCCCGAAAAGTAGGACAACTATGACTTAATCTGGAAGCATGCATTTACATGTTTGAATGCTTGTGCTTTCTTGACATGGAACTGACGACTGATGAGTTCCATAAACCACTGGGAAGCCGGAACAGTCGAACAGATTTGAAGTCGATCCTGCGCGTACGGACGATGTTGATGCTATCATCAGTTGCTGACGACGATGTGTACGTATCTGCAGGGCGGGATCCTTCTGGGTCCGTCGGCGCTGGGGCGGAACACCAAGTACCTCCACGCCGTGTTCCCACCGGAGAGCATGACGGTGCTGGACACGCTGGCGAACCTGGGCCTGCTCTTCTTCCTGTTCCTGGTGGGCCTGGAGCTGGACATCTCGGCCCTGCGGCGCACGGGCCGCAAGGCCCTGGCCATCTCCCTGTCCGGCATCGCGCTGCCCTTCGCCGTGGGCATCGGCACCTCCTTCGCCTTCCGCGCCACCAACATCATCCGCGACGACGTGGCGCACGGCCCGTTCCTGGTGTTCATGGGCGTGGCGCTGTCCATCACGGCGTTCCCCGTGCTCGCGCGCATCCTCACGGAGCTGAAGCTCCTCACCACCGACCTCGGCCGCATGGCGCTGTCCGCGGCCGCCGTGGACGACGTCATGGCGTGGATCCTGCTCGCGCTGGCCATCGCGCTGTCCGGGTCGGGCTCGCCCATCATCTCGCTCTGGGTCCTCCTCACCGCCGCCGGGTTCGTCGCCGGCGCGTTCCTGCTGCTCCGCCCCGTGCTCGCGTGGATGGCGCGGCGGTGCCGCGACGGCGAGCCGGTGAGGGAGGTGTACGTGTGCGCCACGCTGGCGCTGGTCCTCGCGGGCGGGTTCCTCACGGACGTGATCGGGATCCACGCGCTGTTCGGCGGGTTCGTCGTGGGCGTGGTGGTCCCCAAGGAGGGGCCCTTCGCGGGGATGCTCATCGAGAAGGTGGAGGACCTCGTCTCGGGGCTGTTCCTCCCGCTCTACTTCGTGTCCAGCGGGCTCAAGACCAACGTGGCCACCATCAAGGGCGCCAAATCCTGGGGGCTGCTGGTCCTGGTCATCGCGAACGCGTGCATCGGCAAGATCGGCGGCGCGGTGGGCACGGCGCTGCTGGTGAAGATCCCGATGCGCGAGGCCATCACGCTGGGCTTCCTCATGAACACCAAGGGGCTCGTGGAGCTCGTCGTGCTCAACATCGGGCGCGACCGCAAGGTGCTCAACGACGAGGCGTTCGCCATCATGGTGCTCATGGCGCTCTTCACCACCTTCATCACCACGCCCATCGTCATGGCCATCTACAAGCCCGCGCGCCCCTCCGCGCCCTACAAGCGCCGCACCGTCGGAGACGGAGACGGCGACCTGCGCGTGCTCGCCTGCTTCCACACCACCCGCAACATCCCCACGCTGCTCAACCTCGTGGAGGCCACACGTGGCAGCCGCAGCCGCCTCCTCATGTACGCGATGCACCTCGTCGAGCTCTCCGAGCGCTCGTCGGCCATCTCCATGGTCCAGCGCGCGCGCCGCAACGGCGTGCCCTTCTTCAACAACAACTCTGACAAGAACAACGGTGGTGGGGACCAGGGCCAGATGGTGGTGGCGTTCGAGGCGTTCCAGCAGCTGAGCTCCGTGCGGGTGCGCCCCATGACCGCCATCTCCGACCTGGCCACCATCCACCGCGACGTCATCGACAGCGCCGTCGCCAAGCGCGCCGCCGTCATCGTCATGCCGTACCACAAGATCCTCCAGCACGACGGCGCCTTCCACTCCCTCGGCTCCGCCTACCACGCCGTCAACAAGCGCGTGCTCCGCGAGGCGCCCTGCTCCGTCGCCGTCCTCGCCGACCGCGGACTCGGCGGCCACGCGCAGGTCGCCGCCAAGAACGTCGCCTTCTCCGTCGCCGCGCTCTTCTTCGGTGGGCCCGACGACCGCGAGGCCCTCGCCTACGCGTCCCGCATGGCCGAGCACCCCGGCGTCGCAGTCACGCTCGCAAGGTTCCGGGCGCACCACCGCCACCGCTCCGATTCCGAGGCCGCCGCCGACGAGGCGGCCGTCGAGGCGTTCAAGGCCAACGTGGGAACCGTCAAGGACGGGTCCGTCCACTTCGAGGAGCGCGAGGCGTCCACGAGAGAGGAGGTCATTGCGACCATCGAGTCCATGTCCCAGTTCAACGTGTTCGTGGTGGGCCGGATGCCGCCGGCGGAGCCGCTCGTGGAGGACGCCGACGAGCTGGGCCCAGTGGGAAGCTACCTCGTCTCGCCGGCGTTCAAGACGTCGGCGTCGGTGCTGGTGGTGAAGCGCTACGACCCGGCGACCAACCCCAAGAGCAAGCGCTTCGACCCCAAGGCCAAGCCGCCCGTCGCCACCGACGAGGACGTGCTCGACGAGGAGATGGGGGCGGCGCCAGCGTGGCGCCAGCACCGTGGTCGCCGACGAATGACGGCGCGGCATCATAAGCTGCTGCTGATGAGCAGTTAACTCTTCTCTTCGTCTGCTGAAGTGAATGCGTGGGAGTGGCTGCTGCTTCTCTATGTCTCTTCTTCGGCAAAGCAAGCAACAAGGAAGGAGGCGAATGGAGCAGGTATGCATATTATGTTAAGTCAACGCGTGCAATCATCATCAAAACCATACATGTTATTATTGTTACTACTTCTGGTCATCATCACGCAATTATCTGCATTGTAAATACGAAACAAATGGGGGTCAAAACTCATCAGAGAAATAATTGAGATTTTTTATATCTGTGCATATTTATTCCACAATATGTAGTTCAGTGGTCCAAGTGGCACCTCTCGTTGACTCACCAGAAATACGAAAGGCTAATCACATCAAGAAAAAAAAAGTCGGTATAGGCAAGCTCTAATATCGCTGTAGGAGCCAGGAGGACGACGGCTACAGGAGGGGTAGTTCAAGTTTATTATGTGCACCAACCATCAGGTGACGATCGATTCAAAAATATAAACATAGGTTAGGTCAACACCGATCACATCTTGATCCAGTGGCCAACGATAACTTTTGATTATTTATTTCTTCGGGAAAATGGCCGTGAGATTAATTAGCATGTTGTTATGCATCAAATGAGTACTTTTGGTATACTACATGCTAGCTTAGCACTATTTAGAGACGGACACATAATTTTGCGAGTTCCTAGTACACAAACAACCAAGAGAATCTCTTTGCTGGCGGATGTCTGATGGAATGCTGAGGTATTTGCTTAGCTAGCTCTGTTTCTCTCCTTCTGCAAGCAAGCAAATCGATCAATAGGATGGAAATATTATACCAAGTCAATAGGTGTAGTCAAAACTATGTTAGTTCTGATCGTCTACATTTATACTGATTGTATATAGCTAAAAATTATATAAAAAACAACATGTACAGTAATAGTGTAGATATTTTGCTAGACTTTCCTACTGCCCAAAACATCCAAGAACAACACATATGAGAAATTATAAACACGTTTAACAATGTAAGGCAGGATACACATCTAAGTTTGCAAGCTGAGTTGGATGATCATTTCCTCCAAGAGCACATAGAAAAAAAAAACATACGCCACAAAACAAAGTCATTTTTCATCAAGGATCAGATTGATGAGGCAGAGGAGAGGAGTGCCTTCAAAACATGAGCCTTAAGGTCACACAATCACGTCAAGAACACGTGTTCTGTGTGAGGTTCTTATTTTTTTTAAAAAAAATGCAAGGACAGGTCGAGAGGACAAAGAAATTTAATAGCCAATTTGAGTTAGAAAGAGACCTACCGAACTAAAGATTCGTGTCACCGATGGTTCCTGATATGGGCATCAAAGATTCCTGCTGTCGATTGTTAGCTAATCACGCACATTTATTATGTGTCACATAGAACTTGGAATTACAGAAAGGAACAGAGAAAACAAAGTTGTATATACAGCTTGAGAGGATTTTCTTAGGCTAGAAAACCATGTTTAATTAACTCATAACTGCCAACCAACATATGTAGAAATTAAATAAATCTTTTTTAAAAGTCTATGCAGCAACAAAATAGCATCATGCACTGTAATGCAACTAGCAGCTGAGCACATGTGGCACGCACACAACGATTACTACTCAAGGTGTGATATTGTGTGGCAGCATGCAAACACAATGAAACCTCACCAAGTCTTGGGCACATGGTTAGAAAAAGATGGTGATATTTCAGAGCTATGAACTATGCAAACAAGTTAATTATGCTAAGAAAACAAATCCAAAATTATAAAGCAAAAATAAAAAAGAAATGTTTATAACTAAACTATATATAATTTGAACATCTGAAACAGGGACATCTTATCTACGGAACATGATTTGCAAAAGAAATTGGGGTAGGGATAGAAGTCAGAAGATACAAGATAATATAAAGTCCAGAATAACATATTTACACATCACAACACACCTGATAGTTCATAGGACCTTTTCTTCCTTATCCTTTGGTCGTCTTCCATATGCCAAAGTTCTTTCGATACTGGTAACAGACATGACTTGTAGCATCATCCTTTTTCTTGTGCACCATTTTATATGACAACTCGGATCGGACTAGGCCATCATAACATAACCGATGATGTCTTGTTGCCGTGGCACTCCTAGGAAAAACACAGTGAGAGTAGTCTAAAAGCAAGCTCTTTTAACTAGGCTAAGCGAACGTCATCACGGTGTAAGACAAGAGTTTGTAGTTTCTTCGTATCTACAAGTAACGATTGTCCATGAAATGGCATTGTTGGCACTAGTTACAGAGAGTGAGGACTTGCGACTCCAATGCCTGGGCGTCAATAATGTTACAGAGCCAGATGCCAGAACACACACACACACCAACACAGTTGCTAAGGGGACATGCTTATTAACAAATAATCGTGCTTGCATGGCAGCATACCGAAGAACGCGCGCGGCAAATCTGATGCAAGCTAGTTAAGAACGTCGTCGTTTTCTGACGAGGATTACTAAGACTTTGCATACTACTGCATGTTAGTATTATCTGCGCTTCTGAGTACCCTATTATACCCCCTCGTACGTACGGAATCGTCAGTAGCAGGTTGCGTAGTAAGATGGGATCGGAGTATATATCAGTATGAATTTCACTTTTGTTAACTACCTAATGCGCATGTCCCATTCTGGGCCTAATAGATTCGCGCACTTATTGTCCCCCTTGCGGATAAGAAATGTCTGACACACGGCGGTCTCGTTGCTTTCTGCAACGTCAAACCTCGGAAACGCATGGGAATCAGCACGCAAGCTAGAGTACAATGAAGCCGTCGTGTTCGGTGTAAGTTGGAGCCATCGTATTGGTTCGGTGCATCATGCGTATGTTAAAATAAATAAATAAATCGATGCGCCCCTATTATTCAAGAGAGACATTGTGCACCTAGACGACCTGAGGCAAAGTTAATGGTGAGTAAAACTTTGTGAGAAGCAATGCAAAGGTGCGGACGACGCCACGACACATGTCGGGCGGCGATCCCACAAGCACCTAATTAACGAGATTTTGTCTTCGCACTGCTAATTAATAACCTCCTCAAAGAGATTTGCACAAGGCGCAGGGAGAGGGTGAAGCCTGTGTAACTGCTGGCAATTTTGTTGGCAGGGATGAATTCTAGGGGTAAATTAAAGGGAATAAGAACCAAACTAAGGCTAGTCTCAGTGGGAGTTTCATAGACAATAAGTAGAGTATCATGTAGGCATTTTTAATGATGTGCAGTGTATTAATAAAGAGAGAGGTGAAATGAGTTTCATGAGGATGAAACTCTCCATACATAGTTACCTAGACAGTTTGTGCCTTGCATGTAATCTAGAAAACAACAATAGATGAAACTATACATTGAGAGAGGGGTGTTTCATCCTAGTTTCAAATACTTTTAGATGAACTGTCACTCTAGGAGTCTAGGTAACTATGTTCATGAAACTTCCATTGAGACTGGCCTAAGCAGCATATGCATGCTAGCCTTACACAAGATAAACAGTAGTATTAATACCTTTTAATTTTCTCTGCAAATTAAGAATCAGTTGCCGCATATGTATGCCTCGTAACTCGCGCGTTGGTGTTGTGATTCTTGTACGAGGACGACAGAACGTGTGTGATGCTTGCACACAGTAACGGATGGTCTTGATGTAGATATATGGACGCGTGTACTAGTAGAGACTATAGCTAGACATTCACAGGAGCACATACTACATGCGTGTGTATGGACGCCAGCCTATCCAGAAATGTCAACTCGCGCAGGTTCCATTATTGACCTATAATAATCCGAAAAAAAAACCTAACCAATTTCGCTTCTCTCTTTCTCTTGCACAAATGTGATTCGCTCGCAAAAACAAATAAAAAGAATGCGCTCAACTGCCCGTATACTACTAGAATCGATCCAAAGTCCACGCTTCGCGTTATCAATGCGTTATTACAAGGGCGATCGAGCGCGGTGAGGACGTGGCGCCGCGCGCGCGCCGGCTATAAATAGCGTGCCCAGGCCAGCCCAGCCCACTCAGATTACCCGCAATCCGAGAAAGGGGTTTAAGCAAAGCGCGTGCGTGGATTCGGTTCCGTCGTAGTAGTAAGCCAGCCAGCCAGCCAGAGGCATGGCGTCCAACACCACGACGGCGGCGGCGGCGTGCCTGAAGCCGATGAAGGCGACGTCGCAGGGGTCGTTCCAGGGCGAGAACCCGCTGGACTTCGCGCTGCCGCTCGCCATCCTGCAGATCTGCCTCGTCGTCGTCGTCACCCGCGGCCTCGCCTACCTGCTCCGCCCGCTCCGCCAGCCCCGCGTCATCGCCGAGATCATCGTGAGTCCCTTCCCCGCTCCCGCTCATCCGTTCCCTGGCTCGCCGGCCGGCGATTATTTTCTTTAAATTTAAGTCGGAGTTGGCTTCGTTCTCGCGCGCCCGTGCCTCGGGTTCAGATTGCGGCGGCGGCGGCGCGTTTGTGTTGGTCCAAAATTGATTGTTTCGTCAGGCTCTTGATCCCAACGTGCGCAGTTGACCTCGCCGATCGCGACCCGCTTTGTCTGCGGGTACGAGTCGATGACGGGGAAATTCGGGGGCACGGCCTTTCCCATTGGTACCATTTTCGTCCTGCCCAGCACGGTGGCACAGTGGGAGGACAGAGACATCAGCGCTGCCGACTCTTACCTTGGGGGATCGATCGACTAGCTCGATTCATCGATCGAGCTGGTCAATGATGCAAACGTTCTTCCGGTACGAGTTGCAGATTGCGTGGGGACAGGCTCTTGAGGCGATGGCTGTGAAAAGGACACGAAAAGAAACGATTCGGGTGGGCCGGGAATAGTACTAGCAACAAAAGGATTCTTCTCTCCTGTTCGTTCCATGGTTCATCAATATTTTGAACTGTCGCTGGCTTCTTGGAGGGAAGTAGTATATACTAGTGCTAGTAGTTAGCTGTACTGAGTTTAGATCGAATCTTGCGAAACAAGTAGCGGCCCCTCCGTAAGGTTATGTGGAGAACTGAAAGCCAATCCAAGTTAGTACTAGTAGATCATCTTTCTTTTCGTTTCTTTTCGGAGTTAGTAGCATCTTCTTTCAAATTAGTACTACTACCCAGTAGTACACTGGAGTTAGGAAAGAGGCTAGTGCTAATAAATATACACAACTCGTGACCTGTATTTGGTGTTGTCACTCACTTCCAAAATTAGCCACCAATCAATTGATTAATCTGTTCCACCTTGACCTTCCAAATCATGCGTGCTGCCAATATTAAGTACAAGGAAAATGCAGCGCTCTTGTCGCGTGGTCGGCACACACGTAATCAGAATCCGGCAGTTCGGCCAGATCCCGAGAGTTTGATCCCAACTCTCCTGGGAAAGCCCTGCCTCAGATGACCCTCCTCTGCGCATATCCAGTACTACATCAGTCGGTGTAAACAATTTCACATCCATCATCAGTAGATATAGCCGACTACTGATGTCCGGGGTTCTAGTGACCATCGATGCATGGTTTCACATGACAAAAATGTAAGGTGGTTTCGGGCCGAAATAAACAAAGTCCTCGATGGTTGCACCCCCACCAGCTGGGTAATCTACGGCATCTCTTTTATTTTCAGAACGATTCGAGAATCTCGCAGAGAGAATCACTCCGGAGAGACGCCTCTTATAGGTGTTATATCAGTCGTTCAACTTATGATCCCAGCAAGAGATGCGGTTCCTCTTCGCTACTACCACTTGCCGTATTTCAATGCCTTCATTTATAGCCAACTTGCTGACACGTAAGCTCTCGCGCGTCGCACGTTCAGACTACCCACTGTTTCTTATTTTGAAACTGGGCGTGCGTTGAACTGATCAAAGGGGTGAACCAGGGCGGGTTCCGAGGGATGATTCACTGCAGCAACCCTTGTATTGCTTCCTTTGTCTTTCTTCATGTTCTTCTTCTTCGGTCATCAAAGTCAACACCAATTATGGAGTAAAATACAAGTATTTTTGAATTGTAGAGTGCATTATTGGAGAGAGGCTTCGAGTCCCTGCATGGCTACCAAGTATTAGCTGCCATTGACTTGTAGTATTAGCTCGGTAGCTTGCTTACTCAAAAGAAAGTCTGCAGATAGGAGTAACGGCTAGGGACATGTTTTTTTATCTAGTACTCTCTCCGTTCATTATTACATGTCGTTTTGGAGTTGGGCACGGGAATTAAGGAGAAGTAAAAAGGTGAGTGCACTGAAAACGAGAAGAGAGAGAGATAGAGATAGAGGAATATTAGTTGGAAAGAGGGAATATTACATTGGGAAGAGGGAAGGGTGTGTTGGAAAGCGAGAATGACATGTAATTGGAGAAAAGTGAGGAATGTTAGAATGACATGTAAATATGAACGGATGGAGTACAAGACAACGAATAATGTTGGCTTTGTCTGTAAGAAACTACTGTAAATCAAAAAATATTTTGTCTATAGGACATCGTCGGTAGTTCATTTGCAATGTCTTGTAGTCAAAGTTTTTTCTATTCATTGTCCTGCACATGAAGTTGATTTGTACAGTGTCTTGTAGAGAAATTATCCTAGTTTCTTTTCGTTTTCAAACAGTTTTTTTCTTTGACCTCGTTGCGAGTTTACTGTTTGTACCTTCCAAGTGACCGTACTTTACTCAACTTTCAAGATCCGTATAGTAGCTTGCTTACTCAAAAGAAAGGCTGCAGATGGGAGTACTAAGTAACAGCTAGGGACATAATTAATTTTAATGATTGGTTGTCTACGGATTATCCTGATTTTTAAAAGGAATTCCTGTACCACATAATTTATGAGTTTCTAGTACCTTTCAAGTCACTAGGTATTTTCGGCATTTGATTTGGCTAACATGTGGTACTGGAAATGGTGCAGGGCGGGATTCTTCTGGGCCCGTCGGCGCTGGGCCGGAGCAGCAAGTTCTTGCACGCCGTGTTCCCACCTCAGAGCATGACGGTGCTGGACACGCTGTCGAACCTGGGCCTGCTCTTCTTTCTGTTCCTGGTGGGCCTGGAGCTGGACATCTCCACCATCCGGCGCACCGGCAAGAAGGCCCTGGCCATCGCGCTGGCGGGCATCTCCGTGCCGTTCGCGCTCGGCATCGGCACCTCCTTCGCGTTCCGCGCCACCATCGTGAAGGGCGCGCCGCAGGGCCCGTTCCTGGTGTTCATGGGCGTGGCGCTCTCCATCACGGCGTTCCCGGTGCTGGCGCGCATCCTGGCCGAGCTGAAGCTGCTCACCACCGACCTGGGCCGCATGGCCATGTCCGCCGCCGCGGTGAACGACGTCGCGGCGTGGATCCTGCTCGCGCTGGCCATCGCGCTGTCCGGGTCCGGCTCGCCCATCATCTCGCTCTGGGTGCTGCTGACGGCCACCGGCTTCGTCGTGGCCATCTGCCTGCTCCTCCGGCCCGTGCTGGCGTGGATGGCGCGGCAGTCCCCCGAGGGCGAGCCGGTGAAGGAGGTGTACATCTGCGCCACCCTGTCCATCGTCCTCGCCGCCGGCTTCGTGACCGACACGATCGGCATCCACGCGCTGTTCGGCGCGTTCATGGTGGGCATCGTGGTGCCCAAGGACGGGCCCTTCGCCGGCGTGCTCATCGAGAAGGTGGAGGACCTCATCTCGGGCCTGTTCCTCCCGCTCTACTTCGTGTCCAGCGGGCTCAAGACCAACGTGGCCACCATCAAGGGCGCCAAGTCGTGGGGGCTGCTGGTCCTGGTCATCGCCAACGCGTGCCTGGGGAAGATCGGCGGCACGGTGGTCACCTCCCTGCTGGTGAAGATCCCCGTCCGCGAGGCCGTCACGCTGGGCTTCCTGATGAACACCAAGGGCCTGGTGGAGCTCATCGTGCTCAACATCGGGCGCGACCGCAAGGTGCTCAACGACGAGTCGTTCGCGATCCTGGTGCTCATGGCGCTCTTCACCACCTTCATCACCACGCCCGTGGTCATGGCCATCTACAAGCCGGCGCGGCCGTCGGCGCACGCGCCGTACAAGCGGCGCACGGTGGAGGGCGACGCGGACAGCGAGCTGCGCGTGCTGGCCTGCTTCCACACCAGCCGCCACGTCCCCACGCTGCTCAACCTCGTGGAGGCGTCGCGCGGCACGCGGCGCGGCAAGCTCACCATGTACGCCATGCACCTGGTGGAGCTCTCGGAGCGGTCGTCGGCGATCACGCTCGTGCAGCGCGCGCGCCGCGACGGGATGCCCTTCTTCAACAGCAGCGGCGGCAAGGAGCAGCAGCAGCGCGCGGAGCAGCAGATGGTGGTGGCGTTCGAGGCGTTCCAGCAGCTCAGCTCCGTCAAGGTGCGCCCCATGACCGCCATCTCCGACCTCGCCACCATCCACCGCGACGTCATCGACAGCGCCGTCGCCAAGCGCGCCGCCGTCGTCGTCATGCCGTACCACAAGGCGCTCGGCCACGACGGCGCCTTCCACTCGCTGGGCTCCGCCTACCACGCCATCAACAAGCGCGTGCTCCGCGAGGCGCCATGCTCCGTGGCCGTCCTCGTGGACCGCGGACTCGGCGGCCACGCGCAGGTGGCCGCCAAGAACGTCGCCTTCTCCGTGGCGGCGCTCTTCTTCGGCGGGCCCGACGACCGGGAAGCCCTCGCGTACGGCACGCGCATGGCGGAGCACCCGGGCGTGGCGGTCACGCTGGCGAGGTTCCAGCCCAACCGGCCGCAGTCCGACGAGGAGAACCACCTGGACGAGGAGGCCGTGGAGGGGTTCAAGGCCAAGATGGGCGCCGTCAAGGACGGGTCCGTGCGGTTCGAGGAGAGGGAGTCCTACACCAAGGAGGAGGTGCTGGAGACGCTGGACTCGCTCTCCAGCTTCAACGTCTTCGTGGTGGGCCGGATGCCGCCCACGGCGCCGCTGGTGGAGAAGATGGACGAGCTGGGCCCCGTGGGGAGCTACCTCGTGTCGCCGGAGTTCAGGACGTCGGCGTCCGTGCTGGTCATCAAGCGCTACGACCCGGCCACCAACCCCAAGAGCAAGCGCTTCGATCCCAAGGCCAGGCCGCCCATCGCCACCGACGAGGACGTGCTCGACGAGGAGGCCGCCAGCGCCGCCGTGGTGCCGGTGGCCACCACGCCGATGAGCGACATCGCCTAGCCGATCGAGCCCGGCTCTCGTCATCACTGCCTCACGTGTGCAACCTTACACAGAGATCCATGCTGATTGTGAATGTGTGCTCTTCTCCTTCCGTTACTCTCTGACGAGCGCGTTCGTGTCTGTGGAGTACACTCATCATATCAACTAGTAGCTAGTACGAGATGAGCGGCTGAATGTAAATATATTATTATGCTTTCTGGGACGCGCTGCAATGTGACTAGCGTGTCCGGTGTTGTTACAGTAGTTACCCACGCCTTAATTTGGCCTGGCATGCACCGTGTATGCCATTCAATATACAAAGTATTACATATTTTTTTCAGCGCATCAAATGATGAGATACAAAGATGGTAAGGTAGTAAAAATATCTCGGGATACATGTGCTCAAAACTCAGGTCATTGTTTTGTCTTTTTCCATTTTTTGTTGCAAGGCCAAGTAGGTTATTCACATTGGTTCAATGCAATAAAATATCTAATGAATCCTAAGCTGCGCAACCACATACTATAGCTTCCTAGGCATAATGCGAATTATCTTTAGTTCTTTACCGTGTAATACTGACAGAGAAGCAAAAGCATGTAACATTGTAACAGGACGAGCAATGCAAATAAGAGAACCATGTTTGATGAAACGATGAGTCAAATTTCAGAGTACAGCAACTGACCAGAAAAGACTACATATGGTGTCTGATCACGGTAGCAGAAGTCGCGGACAAACAGCACCCATATCCCCTCGAGACACCGCACAATAGAGAATAAGGGAATGACAAATGTAAATACAGGATGAAAGATCTTGCAGCACATTTCTTTCTTAGCATATCTTGCTGATGCTGGCATCCCCAGACAACTCTGTGTTCAGCTTTTGATTATGATAGTCAGCCATGACCTGGTACGACACCTAACTCTGAATGAAAATTAAAACAAGACAAAGATTAGCAAGTGAGGATTGCACAACATGCTCTAAGGAAAAATTCAGCAAGCACAAGAGATAATGATACTGATAGGAAGTGAAGTTTTTATCAAATAATGTCAGAGAAGAATTGGTAAGATGCTGAATGAATGTATCATGTAAGTGCACTGTGTTTGACTATGGTAATGTAAGCTAAATGGTTGCAGTGAATAATTTTGTATAGAGCAAAAACTTGATTGTGTGATCATATACATGGTTTTTGATGAATGCCTCAGATACTGGGGCTCACTGCATACTGTCTATCCAAGTAGTTGAAAAACATCCAGTGATTTCAGATCTTTCTGAACAAAAATGTCTTCAGAAAATTGAATTGTAACCAGTCAATGCTGCCTTTCCACTTTCCAGTTACAAGGATCTTTTTAAGAGTCTCCTTTTTTAATGAGAACAAGACTGCATGATCCATACTCCACTACAAGTTCAGAAAAAATGTCCACAGCTCTAGATTATTGAGCAGCAACGAGGACAGTGACCCAAACATACACAGATAACTGAGAAAGATTATTAGATCATGTCATTCTGTACCCACACAGAAACAGGTACCATAGATAGGCTTATTACATGCACCAAAATGCTAGTATGTTCTAACTTCTAAGTGTCTATGAAGTTATATTTACAAGTTTTCTCTATTGAGAAATTCGTTCAAGTTCAAGAATGGGTAGCAACAAGAGATTTATGTTCAAGAACGAGTCTCAACAAACTTTTTATGTTTCACAAGTACTGTATATTCAGTGTGGTCCATTAACAGTTCTTAGCTATTCTTTCAAGGAAGAAAAAAGAAATGACAAGTATTTTCCCACGCAATGTACACCAATGCAAGACATGATAAAAGAATATACCTAAAGTCATAAAATTGTTATGCATGTTTTCCATATAAAAACATTCTTATCAATATTGCCTCAAATTTTGGAGTGAAAGCTCTAATTCTTCAAGCATGGCAATAATAAGAATGGTGATCAGTCATGCTACTTGCATGGAGCAAGATTTAAGTATTTTACTCTAAAGAAAAGGGAACAATACTACTATTCCTAAAGACTTCATCCTACAAGACATTAATAAACTGCGTTTATCTTGTAGAAAATGTCACTAGTGCTCACTTGTGAATACTGCTAAACTTCAAACTGAACAATACTACAAGTTTAGGCAAAGCAGTATGAAGTAGAATTGATCATCAGAAATTCAGAATGTTATGTTATAGAACAAGTGCCCATTCTAAGATTATTCTTCCTCTGCCATGAAGTAGTGAACAATGGGCACTGAGTTAGAGGCTTCACATCCTGATATAATTTTAAAGCAAATTTTAACTGTTTCCATCGTCATTATTTTGTATAAAATCCTTCTTTCTTCCTCGCAAACTATCGTGTCCTTTTCAATTCTACTCACCTATGTCTGAATAAGCCAATCACATACAAGCTATAACTCCTACTCGGATCATCAACAAAGAATGAGGAGAGGCCTTTTCTCTATCTTTTTTAGGAAAGGACTTTTCAATTCTACCCACATATTCTACTTCATATTGCTTGGCCATTTCTCTCAATCTCGCAACACAACCATTCAGTTATCCATCCTGAGCTCAAATTATGATGACCACATCACAAACCCCTATTGCAAACTTGCAACTACTCGCACACACATTTCAATTTTCTCATACTTTTTCATTAAAACAGGAGTTGTTTGCTTATCCATGTTAGTAAAATACTAGAGCTGCAAATAACTAAAATGACAAATTCTCTGAGAAAAAGCAACACGTCTTACCTCCAAGGACAAGTCATCTGAAGCACCAAACTCTGGTAGCCAAGCTTCAGGCCTTCCGTTCCTGCTTGAAATTCCAGAACTGCAGCCCCCTCTCGGCAGTGCTCGCCGCCGGAGCTCCGCTGCCTCCGAGAAAGAACGGCAGACCAGCGGCATCAGCAGAAGCAGGAGTAAACCTCTGCAGCAGGAACGGGTGCTGAGTGGGCGGCCACAGCGGCGCGGCAACGGCATTGGACTGAAGTGTGCCCCGGTCGAAGACGATCGCTGGGTGCTGCTGCTCCTGCAGGAAGGCGAGCTGGGGAATCGTCTCGAAAGGCATGCCCGGAGTGATGTGCGAGCTCGGGGGCTGAAGCTGAACAGGGTAGTAGGCAAGCGTCGGCTGCTCCTGCTGCTGCATTGACTTGTCGTCGTTGGCGGAGCACTGCAGAAGCTCCGCGAAGGCGCCGCCGTTGTAGGTGCGGTTGGATTGGTGAGCGGCGGCGGCGGGCTCTGCGGGGGCGTTGGCCAGCGAGAGTCCGGATCCCTTGCTGGTCTCGGAGGTGCTGACCTCAGCATCGGCGTCGTCGCCGGCCGACCGCGGGGGCGAGGGGGCCGGGAGGGCGAAGGAGCAGTCCAGCGAGGGGAGCGCGTCGATGGCGGCGGCGGCGGAGCGGATGAGCCACTCGATGGCCTTGCTGGGCTGGTCGACGCCGAGGCGGTCCTGGATGTCGTAGAACTGGATGGCCGTCGGCACCGACAGCCGGACGCGGCGGTCGCGGAGGCCGCGCGCCGTCACCACCTTGCTGTGCCGGTCCTTGCCGCCGGCGGCCGCGCGCGCCACGCGGCACGTCCGCCACGCCGCCGCGGCGGGGCCACCGCCGCCGTCGAGCGCGGCGCGCGGGCGCTTGCAGGCGGTCCGCTCCATTCCTACCTCCTCCATGGCTGGCTCATCTCAAAATGCTCGATCTGCGGCTGTCTCTGCTCAATTGCAGACGGGAATTCAGAAAAGGTTGGGGAGCAGTATTTCAGCAGCAGATAATGCAAAAGAGCGGATTTTTAGGTGGAGTGACGCCAAGTCGGGGAAGTTTAAACAACACAATCACGCAGAAGGAATGCAAAACATGCTGTCACGAGTTCCTAGTTCTGCAATGGGGGAAAAAATCTTCTACAGTACTAGTATGTAACAGTAATTCGCAGCTCATCTGCTGCTGATGAATTGCAATCAGTGAAAAGGCAGGGGCTTTGTCCATGGAATCTCTGCTGAAAGTGGATGTTCTCGAGTAAATTAACGGCCCCCTTTGGCCACAGTATATCCTTCCATCGAATACAATGTTTTATACCCAAGTCTATGCTACAAAAGCGTACCATCAAATCTGGCAAACTGGAGAAAAATTTGGTGGTGGTTCTGAAATTATGAGGGCAAAGTGAAAGGGGAAACTTTATGAGAGTACTTTTATCACCAAGCTTTGTAGAGTTGGGCAAATCAAGGAGTCCTACTAGTAGCTCCTTGACTGTTTGACTGGAAGGAGCAGTAGTGCAGTACACGACAACCTCTACCTACTACAGTACTGTTCTTCGACAGGGGCACTAACACAAGAGGCAGCAAATTTGGGCAGCACTGAATCAATTCGGGAGGGAAATGCTGCTCCATCCAATAACTCCCCAAATCTTGCTCGAAACATGCAGGGCGTGAGGAATGATGAACCCAAGTGAGAATTCATCACTCGCACAGACCCAATCTTGACCAGAAAAGCAAGAGATAAGAGGAAATCGTGAGGTGGTTACCTGCAGCTTCCAAGCAAGGACTGAGCCCGAGACTTGAGCGCACACGTGAAAGCAACTGAACTGAGCTGAGCCGCTGCTCCGGTCAGCACATGACTTGCTGCAGCTGCTGGGGCTGGGGCCTGGCCTTATCCACCGTAGCACTGCAGGGCTGCAGCTGACAGCGAGGGTGAGAGAGGGAGTTTATAGAGGAGCAGTTTTGCAGATAAGTCCTTCAAGCTTTTCGGACACAGTAGCATGCAGGGGTTTGACTGTAAGACTGCGGTCCACGTTCGTGCACTTCCTTTACAGCAGTAGCGTTTTTGATGCAGTAGCAGGAGTATTTCAGTACCCTTCTGCGTCATTTGGAATAAATTCTACATATTGGTTCTAAGAGCGTCCCTAAAGGTAGAGACGGCAGTAACTCTCACGTCATCTAAGAGTTATCTAAGAGTTATCTAAGAGTTCATATCGATTCTAAAATAACAATTAGACCACATATCAGTCATCAATAAATGTTAGAGGTATGTCTCTGAACAAGAGTAGCAATCTTCTATCTTCTTTTTCTCTAAGAGCGTCTCCAGCAGTCTAGTTAAATCTAACTCTAAATTTTCCTCTTTTAGCTAGGATGTAAAATTGAAACCACCCAAAAATATTGATGGAAACCAAGAGTCTAGCCAAAACTAACTCCAAATCTATTTTAAAACTTATCACGTCATTGATGGTCCTTTGTGGGTCCTATTTTTACTTTCATGATTTCATCCCAGCTCACGACGTCATGCGTATTACCGTCGCTTGTACGAGTCCTGCTATCCATCACCACGAACGAGTTGCGGCGCGCCGTGGCTTGTGAGTTCCGTCTGAACAAGTCGGCGCCGCACGATCCCCAAGTCTTCACCTCCATCTAGAAGAAACGGCAACCTGAGTCCATGTCTAGTGAACCCGACGACCTGCGAGCTTCTCCTGTCGTGGTACGTTAGCCTAGATCATAATGCAATAGTTGGAAGAACCTGGGCATCGAGGAATAAGATGCTTCCAGTGTGCGCGCGCTGCAGGGAGGAGCCTCCCCGCTGAGCCCGGCGCGAGTGAATGACGCGTGAAGGGAAATTCCGCGCGAGAATCAGTGGCCACGACAGCATAGCGAGTGGGGCGAGCTCGCCAAGGATGGCTCGCGAGAAGTCCGGGACGGAGACCAATCCTTTTTCCTTCGTATTTAGCTAAACTGTTGGAACGATATTTTTTGAGAAAAATCTATATTTAGAAAAAACTAGCCTTTAGCTAGGCTGGTGGAGATGCTCTAATAAGGGTGTGTTCGTTTCCAGCTACGAAATTTAGCATCTGTCACGTCAAAGAGAATCTTATTATTTATGAATATTTGATCAATTTAATGATAAAACCCTATTGACGGATTGATGCTAATTTTCGAGATGAATCTAATAAACTTAATTAATCTATGTTTTGCTAAAGTGATGCTACAATGAATCGTCTTCTAATCATGACTTAATCAACATCATTAGATTCATCTCGTAAATTAGTCTAGGGGCCTGTAATTTATTTTATAATTAAACTTTATTTAGTACTCCTAAATAGTAAGATTCTTTTTGATGTGACAATTCTAAAGTTTAGACCCCAAGAAACGAACACACCCTAAATAATTCTATGAGTTAGCTAAAAAGCAACAATTGATAACGCTCTAAAGGAAAGAATCAATTCTACAGTTTCACAAGAACTGTAATTTCCTGCACTACAAGAGTCCTAGTTACTATTCTTCGTTCCCTGAGCTGAAGAAGCTTTTAGGCAGACGCGTTTTAGCACTACTAAAATACGAGGATGACGGTTTTCACTGTGGTGGTTGGATGAGTAACCGAAAGGATGATACGGTGGAACAGTAAAGTGTGCGGACTGCGGACAGGGGAAGCTTACCTGCCCCAGTCAACGCAAGCAGTTGGTACTGGTTTCCCGTTTTGAACAGAGATGTCGAGGGGCGGTACAGTTAAATGTAGTAGCAGTACAGTAACAGACAGTCAGGCTGGACTCGGTAAGTGAGGCACAGAGAACATGTCGCAACCATCCGGCAGGCACCAGCATATTAGCAGGGCAAAAAGGCTATATAATGTACTAGTAGAGATTAACCGATGCAAGTCTTATCGAACTTGCATTTGAAGAATGGAATTTGCAGAGGCGTTGTTGTGAACCACAATATGATTCATACCCACCTTGTGATCACTAGCTAGTACTTGGCCTGTTGTTATGCTCCTGCAGATGATATGATGGGCGTAACGTAATAAGCGCGTGGTCAGTTTCCAATTACCGGTCGATTTCGTGCGTGCATCATCTGGATCACATCGATCGAGCCCAACGCAAAGAAAAGGTGCAGCTTTATTTGTTGCTCGATCATCACCGCCTCGGTTCTTGCCAAAGCGCGAAAAAAGTAAATGCATTATTGCTAGATTCTTAATTTCCCGATTTAGCCAGGCTCATGATGCGTGCGCACCTGTGCAGGGGGCACGTGTCGCGCAATGTGCTGATGTACCAGTACGTACGCCCTCTGAAGATGTAGCCACAGCGCAACAAGCGGCCTCGACCGCCATGGATAATGGAGATGGAGCTCGTCGATTTCCAATGTATACACCGAGCCACGGGTATCCAGTGGCAGATAGTTTTTTGCTAATTACAGTACCGGCTCTGTGCAAGTAGCGTGCGTGGTGGCAGTAATTGGTGGTACGGCACCAGCGTATATGGAAATTGGGGGGAACAAAAGAGGAAAGGCGCCCTCGAAGCGAGCTAACGTGTGCGAGGACGGCGACCAGGATGCATCATCCGTGCGTGCATCAGTTTTTCCCTTTGTTTATTGCGCACGTTGGTGGCACACGTGTCGACTCCGCACTGGCCCCGGCCCGAGACGCGTGTCGACACCTGGGCCCGTCTTCTTCCCTCGCGCAGTTATCGCGGTGGACCGGGCCGCATGATTGTTCCGATTGGTCACAGGCCCTCAGCCCAATATTGCAATGGGCCTCAGGCGTAGCCTCAGCCCACGTAGGCCCATTTTAACGTAAGGGAACAGAAAGCCCTACTCCTTCCTTCCCCTTCTTCCCCAACTTGCTCGCGCTCTGGTCTCGCCCGCCGCCGCCGCCGCCGCCGCCACGCCGGAGCCGGCTGCTGTGCTGCCGTCTCGCGCCGCCAATAAACAAGGTGATGATCTGTTCCCCCTACCCCAATCTCAATTCATGGTTTCTCCGCCACTGCACGCTGTGCCGCCATCGCTGGCGCCGCCCTTCCCCGCGCGCGCACCGTGCCCGTCAATTGTCGCTGGAGGTCGGAGCCCGTCACTGGCGCCTCCGTCGCGGTAGTCGATTGTCTTCCTCTGTGGCGGAAGGCAGCGGCCGGCTACTCTTAAGTAGGAATCCCGTCTGGGTAGCGTTCTCTTCCTGCAGACTAACGAGGCCGGGCTCCGCCTTCGCGTCGCGTGTCTAGGTCAATCTGCCAGTTACCCTGTCCATCCTCGGTTTTCTTTCGTTCCTGCTGTCGCAAAAATTACCCTGTCCAATCCTGACGATCGGATCAATGTTTCTTTTTTTTTTTATCTCTTCATACATGTCTCTGTGTGATAATGGGTTTGATTCGACTGTTATTACTGCGAGACTCCTTGCGGAGCCGAGTTTAACGCTTCGCTGTGCGATTTTCGGTTGCAGGAAAGCTTGGGTGAAGGTCAGGGTTGCAGGAAATGGCAGCGTTCCTGAGGTCAAAATGCTCATCAGGTACCCTGGATCTGTTAAGTCTCATAGTTATTGGTTTATTGGTATCCATCTTGGTTTCACGCGTGGGTGCCTTTAAAGTGACACAGCTCTAATGTTTTGTTATTATCTGCCTTCAAGCAGTGAAAAAGGATTTGGTTTCGTGTGCTTGTTAGATTACATTACCAGGCTTTAACACTGTCGTTTGACACATGCTGTGGTCACTCATAAGATTAGAAAGTTGCTAATGTGCACCTGTGATTGGTTCCATTATTTCAAGGATAAAGTGAATGATCCATATTGCATACTCTTAACCGGCCCAGTTCAAAGTTTCAACATTTTTTTAATGTTTTTTTGTTTGTCTAGTGAAGAAATGTTGTAATTTCTGTTGATATATGATTTGGCTGGGTACCATTACAGTTTGTGTAGCTTAATTGCCGACTGAATGAGAATTGTTGATTCATTTCAGATTTAACCAATCTCTATCCTTTGGTTAACAAAATATAGTTTGAATCTGGACCCATGATATGATCATGTTTTGATTCACATTGTGAAAATGTTCTGCTGTCTTGGTAGTTGGACGTACTTTGATGGGAAGCCTTGGAAATAACTTATTTGGAGCTGCTAACTCGTCTGTTGAAGCTGTGACAAGACCATCTCAATGTGATGCCATCAGTCAGGTTTGCTTCTTTCAAGAACAAGCATATTACTGAGTTAACTCACACCCACTGTTCCATGTAACTGTTGGTCAGCAAAACGATTTTTTCTTCATTTTATCCATAATGAAACAGAACTTAGACTCTAATTCGATAATTGACAATTATCTTTGCTTCAATTTCCTCAAGATATTCTTGATTCAGTATTTGGCTATCAGTTAGTTTGCTTCATATAGCTCACTCGAATAGCTTTTGTACTGCCGAAACGTTTTCAGTTGCCTTGATGTGACTTTATCTCTGGGAATTGTGGAATAGTAGGGTTACTAGTCACTCTTTAGACGCCCGTAATTAGTTCTTTTCATTGCTTTTATTCCTTGTTGTTTTCTAAACTAAGGTGATACTACTTGGTATTCTGAATGAGTTTCTGAAAGAAAAGAAGTCCCTATAACATTTATATGAGTGAAGTTCCTATTTTACTTGTGTCTCAGTGTGGATGTTCTCAAAGAAGAAAATAATGTCTTACACAAGTTCCTTTTCCTTTTTCAGCAAATCAGAACATTCATCCAGATGAGAACCAACCTCAAGGTTGTGGACAACTCTGGAGCCAAGCGGGTCATGTGCATCCAGTCCTTGAGGGGAAAGAAAGGAGCAAGGCTTGGCGACACGATCATTGGATCTGTCAAGGAAGCACAGCCTCGTGGTAAGGTCAAGAAAGGAGACGTGGTCTATGGAGTTGTCGTCCGAGCTGCCATGAAGAGAGGACGCAACGATGGCAGTGAAATCCAGTTCGACGACAACGCTATTGTCCTTGTGAACAACAAAGGCGAGCTGATTGGCACTCGTGTCTTTGGTCCTGTGCCCCATGAGCTCAGGAAGAAGAAGCATCTCAAGATCCTGGCCTTGGCTGAGCACATCGTTTGAGATGGCTGTCCATATAGGTATCTGCCTGTTAGTTATGCAGAGTGAAATGAACATTGTAGTGCCTCTCTTGATGTCAGTGTATCCCACTATTGGTTTGCTCTTACTGTTTTCAATAATGCACCCTGAAAAAAGAACGTGTGAATCTCGTATTATTATCATCCCATCTGGATGGCTAAAACATAGTTACTGCATGTGTACCTTTCTTTACTAAGAATTGACATGCTGTCTATTTATACTGTGTCAAGTTAGTCCTTAGTTCATACTTTACTACTTGCTGTTTAGAATTTGTTCTCACTGAAATATAAATTATTCTCCTGCATATGAGCTGGGCATGATCTAGTATTATGCCTCCTGTAAACGTGGATGATCCGAGCTCTATGATGGCATGTAGAGTTTTACCATGTCGCTGATCTCTGGCCTGGTCACTGGTCACTGGTAGTTGATCTCTGGCCTTGTCACTGGTCACAGGTCACTGGTAGTTGATCTCTGGCCTTGTCACTGGTCACAGGTAGCATTTTATTGAAAAAAAGAAAAGAAAAAGAATCCCCAGACCCTTGATACCGTAGCTGAAATGTGGTTGGTGGCGTGTTTGGTTTGGTGTTGGCTCCATGTATCTGCCTTCACGTAGTGAAAGGGATTTGGTTTTGTGTGCTGTTAGATTAGAGCGGCACACTTCGTTTGTTGTTTAATAACGTCTATTTTACCATTCTTCAGATAGTGGAAAATTAAAGTTGCTAGTGTGCAGCTGCGGTTGATGTTACTAGAACAAGGAAAAGGTGTTTGATACTTGTATATATATCACATATGCCTAACTCCCTGGAGTTGGAATGCTCAATTTTACCTTGCCAGTTCAAGTCTTGACCTTTGGTTATGCTTTCGCTGGGAATCATGATTTGGTTCTGTGGTTTAACCAGCGAGAATGCCGTAGTCTTTGTCAACAGCTGAGGCCTGTGAAGGCAGGCATGCAGAGTTTCACGATGCAACCTATCTCTGGCCTGGTCACCTGGTCAGAGTTAGGCCATTCCTCCCTCCTATAGTTGAGCACAGCCAGTGGAGAGGAGCACCGTGGACCGAATTCTTAGGCGATGCTCGCCTGGTTTCTCTCCTCTCCTCTCTCAAATCACACCTCGTCAGAGAAAATGGAAGAAGCGCAACGATCAGGTCCCGTTGTGACTTGTGAACTGGAGAGAGAAGAGAGAGAGAGATTCTCTGACATGACGGAGGAGGCAGCCGAGGCGCCGTTCCTGGACGCGTCGTCGTCGCCGCGCCCCGGCAGCGCGCGGCGGTCCAAGCCGTGGAGCCGGAGCAGCAGCATCGGGCGGAGCGGCAGCATGATCAGCGGCGGCGGCGGCGGGAGCGGGAGCAGCGCCGTGGAGTACACGAGCCTCCGCGACGTGCTGGGCGAGGACGGCGCCGGCGAGCTCGCGACGCCGCCGAGCTGGCGCGCGGGCGGGAGCTGGGGCGAGCCGTGCTCGTGCTGCCACGACGCCGGCGCCGCGCTCCACGACGACGCGGACGGCATCCGGAACCGCCTGCTCCGGCGCGCCGCGTCCGCGTACATGCAGTCCGCCGCCGTGGTCGTGGCCGCCGCCGGCGACGACCGCGGCTGCTCCTGCCTCGCGCGGCTCTGCGGCGGCGGCGGGAGGGGCCGCGGGCGCGGGCGCGTGCTCGCGCGCGCCGCATGCTCCCCGTGGCAGGGCTGCGTCGACGACCCCGCCGAGGTGTGCGCCGCGTTCCTGGCGCGGTCGGCGCGCCGCGTCGCCGCGTTCGTCGCCGAGCGCGTCGCCGGCGTCTGGGCGTGGTAGTGGCCACCGGCCGCACGACGGGGATCAAGGAGCCCAATAAGAATTATGAAAGTGTCGAATGCAAATTTTAATAATTTCGTAAACGTGGCGGTGCATTATATTTTTTGAATTAAAAGTGCGTCACATTCGGGCCCGGTACTTCGACGCGCCGGTTTGTTCCATCGCGCTCGGCTAGCTGAGCTGGATCGCTGGAGCCCGGAGGACATGGCGCTGGGACCGACTAGGGCCATGGCGCGCCGCCGCGCGCTAGGACTGGGCAAAAAATCCGAAACCCGAACACCGAAACCGAAACCGAACCGATATAACCGATATTTTACTTTATTCGGTTAACCGAAATATATTTCGGTTACTAAAATTGAGTAATTAGGTTAACCGAAATTATTTAGGTTTTTAATATTACAAACCCGAATTAACCAAAATAACCGAACTTCTTTTATATCATACTTTAGAAACTATTTGTTTATTTTGCTACGTGTGTAATTGGCAATTATCTAGAAGAAAGATTGGTCTACAAAGATTTCATTACCACTTCACATCACATATATTAGTATTTATGACTTATTTGATTTGTTACTACCATATTTGTATTTTTTTCTAATTAATATCTTAAAATTTTTATATGAAATAGTATTATTTTTCAAATTTAGGTTAAAACCGAAAACCGAACCGAAATATTTCGGTTAATTAGGTTCGGTTTTGATTTTTCTATAAAGAATTTTGGTTTTCAATTTTGTTAAAACCGAATTTTCATGAGACCGAAATAACCGAACCGTAATAACCGCATAAACCGAACGCCCAGCCCTACCGCGCGCTGTGGATTCAACTTGTACAGGGTGCGGGTCCGTTGCGTTTGCGTCTCGCGGGATACGCGCGTGATCGATTGTGCGTTCGTTATCGACCAACCGCAAGCCTACGCAGGCACCTAGGTCCATCGACCGAGCAGCGACAAAAATCGCCTTTCCCCTCGTCGCGAATATCCACCTGCAGCTCGCAGCTGCGACTTGGCACTGACAACCGGGCCCAAACGCTATCCAGATAAACCGCATCGCCTCCCGGTCCCACAAGTCAGAGGCCCCGGCGGGACCAGCAGGCAGCAGGAGCCAGGTGGAACGCACGCACGCAATTCGAATTCATTCGAAAAAATCCCCATCCCCAACTGACCCAACGGTCGCCTCCACCTTCGTCGTTTCTTTCCTTTCCTGCTCCCTCCCCGCAAAAGCTTCGCCCCCGCATCGATTTATCCCCAAACGGATCGGCCCCGATCCCTCCATTCCTCTTCTGCATTCGCTTTCGATTTCCCTGCTCCGCCTCAATTTCGAACCCCCATCTGTCTGTGCGGGCGGCGCCGGCGGCGTCATCAGTTCATCACTCACGAGCGGCGTGATCCGCCATCCCCACGCCACCGCGGCGCCCCTCGGATTCCTCGGATCGGCGGCTGCGGGAGGCGGGTCGCCGCGTGATGGAGGACGAACTGAGCGGCGGCCAAGAGCGCGACGCGGTTCCCTCCGGCGGCGTGCCAGGTGAGCGCCCTCGCGTCTCCGTTCTTCGCGCAGCAACCAGCATTGCTGGATTTAATAGCTCCCCTTAATTCTCTGCCTGCGATGCGGTTGGTGGCGTGTTTTGGTGTCAGGCGCGGGCGGCTCCGTCTGTTCCCCGGCGGAGAAGGACGCGGGCGCGGGCGGCTCCGTCGGTTCCCCGGTGGAGAAAGACGCGGGCGCGGGCGGCTCCGTCTGTTCCCCGGCGGAGAAGGGCGCGAACAAGGGCGGCTCCGTCTGTTCCCCGGCGGAGAAGGACGCGGCCGCGGGCGGCTCCGTCTGTTCCCCGGGGAGAAGGACACGGGCGCGGCGGCGGCTCCGGTCAAGAAGACGGTGAAGATGTCCGAGACCCCCGACTTCATTCCCTACGGCGACGAGGACTACGCCAGTGGTGGTGCTGGTACGTTCACGCGCGCGCTCGGCACTACTCTGTTTCCGGATCGGATTTTGTCGTTCTGACCAGAGGATTCATCGAATTTTCCTTGTTCTGGTCAGAGTACTCAGCCGGGGACTCGTCGGGCTCCGTGGAATCGGTGGTCCCGTGCGAGGGGCTGCAGGAGACGCCGGACTACATCCGGAGGGGCGCCGCGCCGCGCCACAAGATCGCGCCCGTCGAGCTCTTCTCCGGGACCTCCTCGCCGCCGCCGCCACCACCAGAACGTGGCGCCGTGGTGGCCGCCGAGGAAGGTGCTCCCATTGACCAAGCGCCTGAGATTGTGGTCGCCGGTGGTGTCATTGAGCAAGAAAGCCAGCATGCCGAAGAGGTTTGTGCATACCAGCTCCGAACCTTTAGAATTAAGAATAGGCTGCTTGATATTCGTGGAGTGACAGTATTGACTGAAGGAATTGCCCTGTTTCTTACATTGCAGGGCCAATTCGACTGCTGCGGCCAGCTGAAGGAGCACTACAGTTCACTTCTGCGGGAGAAGGAAGAATGCAGGAGGCTTCTAGAGGACCTGATGAGGGAGAATGAGGTCAAAACCAGGGAGTGCCGGGAAGCCCAGGAGTCTCTGCATGATTTGAAGATGGAGCTGATGCGCAAGTCCATGCATGTTGGCTCTCTAGGTACAAACTTATCAACGAATCCAGGTGGAATGTTCAGTGTTTGTAACTAAAGTTGATGCTCAACTGTTTATTGGGGATCGATATATGCTTGATGTTGCTGTTCTACTTTAGTAATGTGGTAATTCTGAAACCAGACACTTGGCTGGTTGGTAGTTAAGAGTGCATGTTTAGGCTTTCTGGTCTTACGAGGAGTGTTCTCTGATTTTTTCGTTCTCGTGCAGCCTCTGCAGTTGAAGGGCAAGTGAAGGAAAAGAGTCGCTTGTGCCAATTACTGAATGACTTGAGTGAGAAATTTAAGGTATTCAGCTCTGAAACAAACTATTTACAAACTGCAAACACCTACCATTGCATTGAGTGAAACTTCAAATCATAAATGGTTCTGATATTTTATTGTAATCGTCTGCAGGTGCTGAAGTTAGAGCACCAGAATTTGAGACAAGAATCACTCGAATACAAAAATTGCATATTGGATGCTACACAAATGTCCACGTCAATTCAAGAGTATGGTATGTCCTCCTGGCTCTCAATCCTTGACTTCAAAACTGTTTTGCTTTCTTGTTTGTATTCAGTTATCATCATCCTAGAAAATGTTTCTATTTCAACAGTGAATCAATATGCAACTCTAGAACGTGAATTTAAAGATCTCAAAGAAAAATTCAGTGAGGTGACAAAGGAGCGCAGAGATTTATACAACAAGGTTATAGAGCTGAAAGGTTAGTTTTATTTTTTATTCTTAATGTTTTTATAGTAAATATGTTGTGGCAGAAGAAATAACAATGGTTTTCAATTTGTTAGGTAATATAAGGGTATTTTGTCGATGCCGACCACTAAATGCTGATGAAGTGACAGAAGGAGCTTCAACAGCCATTGACTTTGAGTCAGCAAAAGATGGAGAGCTCATTGTTAGAGGTCACGTATCTTCCAAAAAAGTGTTCAAATTTGATTCTGTCTTCAGCCCTGAAGAAGATCAAGGTAACATTTTGTGGGTGCTTCTCCTTGCAAATTTGCTTATGCTTTCAATGATGTAACTTTTTTTACTTATTACGCGCAGAAAAGGTATTTGAGAAAACTGCACCATTTGCAACTTCAGTGCTGGATGGATTCAATGTTTGCATTTTTGCCTACGGGCAGACCGGTACTGGAAAAACATATACAATGGAAGGAATTGAAGGAGCTCGAGGGGTTAACTATAGAACCTTAGACGAGCTCTTTCAGATAATAAAAGAAAGGGAGGGTCTTTTCCAATATGATATTACTGTCAGTGTCTTGGAGGTTTACAATGAGCAAATTCATGATTTACTCGGGTCTCAGCCAGGTGCAACAACAAAAAGGTACGTTGATGCTCATGAACTTGTTGAAGCAAATAAAAAATCTGGAAAGCCTAGTTGGGCATGATAATATGGTATTTTGTTCCACAGGCTAGAAGTAAGGCAAACTGCAGAAGGAGTTCATCATGTGCCTGGACTTGTTGAAGCACGAGTGACTAGCATGAAGGAGGCTTGGGAGGTCCTGCAGACTGGAAGCAAAGCGAGAGTTGTTGGCTCCACAAATGCTAATGAGCACAGTAGTCGATCTCATTGGTTCGTGCCTTTTACTCCAAGATACTCATTAGTCATGCTAAGTTCTTGATTTCAAAATAAATTTTAATATTTTTTTTGTATTTTTCAGCATACATTGTGTGATGGTTAAAGGAGAAAATTTATTAAATGGAGAATGCACAAAAAGTAAATTATGGTTGATTGATCTAGCCGGAAGCGAACGAGTGGCCAAGACAGATGCACAAGGAGAAAGACTAAAAGAAGCTCAAAACATCAACAAATCACTTTCTGCGCTTGGTGATGTCATATCTTCACTTGCAACAAAGACTCAACATATACCCTTCAGGTATTTAAATTCAAATTTTAAGTATAATATACAGTAATATTTATATACATCTATGAACTTACTTTTTTAATTGTCAGGAATTCAAAATTAACACACTTGCTGCAAGACTCACTAAGTGAGTAGCTATCTTAGTTCTATTATGGTAGAACCATAGCTTTTATTTAGTTTCCAGATTTATATGTTAACATTGCAGGTGGAGACTCCAAAACATTAATGTTTGTGCAAATTAGCCCCAATGAGAATGATGTGGGTGAAACCCTTTGTTCACTGAACTTCGCAACCAGAGTGCGGGGAATAGAGTTTGGACAAGCCAGAAAACAAGTTGATGTCGGAGAACTCTCAAGATACAAGCTTATGGTACTATAATATTACGCCAATACGTGCCTGGTAATCTGTGAAGGTTATTAAGTATAACATACTTCTTGTCCTGCTAGGTTGGGAGAGCCAAACAAGATATCAAGGACAGAGATGCTCAGATAAAGATCATGGCAGAAACAATCCAATCACTTGAAGCAAAGAACAAGGCCAAAGATCTTCTTACTGTGAATCTCCAAGAGAAGGTACATGAGATATCTACTTGCTGCCACGGACTTTGCTTATTTGGTATTACATTTTTTTCTGTATGTAACTGTTGACCGAAAACAATATGTTGTCCATAGTTTATACTGTTATAACTGAGAATAAGTATATAACATGGTCTTGACTACTAACTTATTTCAGATCAAAGAGCTGGAATCACAGCTGCTAGTTGAAAGAAAGATATCACGGCAGCATATTGACAACAAGATGGCTCAAGATCATCTGCAGAAGCAGCACAGCGTGAAAGAAGAGAAGTCGTACCTGAGAAGCCCAATGGCAGAGAGGAACCTCAACTCAACAGCCGAGAAGCCAGCAGCGCCCGGGGATTTTGGTATTGCAAAGCAAATGTTCTCTGACAGCAACACAGACACTTATAGCTTCAACCAGCTGATGTCTCTCAGGAAGGAGAAGGAAAACAATCCTGAAGGTGGGCAGCAGCTCCCTTCAAAAGCAAGACGACTCTCAATGTGCAACGGTGGAACCCAACAGCATCAGCCAATGCACTCCACTTCCCGGCGGAACTCGCTGATACCGCTTCCACGGCGTAATTCCCTGATGCCACTGCCCATAGCAAAGCCTTTGGCTGCAGCAACGCTCCCACCCCTTGACAATATCACAGAGCACTTGTCACCACCGAGGTGTTCTCCTCCTGTTGTCTCCAATGACAAGGCCAGCCGGAGCAAGAGGATCAGCAGCATCCTGCGGAGAAGCCTGCAGAAGAAAGTGATCATCAGGCCAACCATGGCGGCTCAGATAGGGAAGAAAGCCAGCACTGCTGCCCAGGGGACTGATGTTGTACGCAGGGCGAGACGAGTGCCAGTAAGCGGTGTCACTGGACAGAGGGTGCAGCAGAACAGAGACAAGGAGAGAGGCTGGAATACTGGGACCAGCCTGAGGCACAACCTCTGAAGATTAGGTTACATTTGGTCTTCTGATAAAGAAGTCTGTAGATTGGTAGGACGTTTTAGGTGTTTATAAGTTTGAGTGTGCGAGTTCTCATGTATTGTGAGAGAACTCTGCTTTTCTTATACACATTCATGGTGATTCTGATTGTGAGACAGAATTGTCACTCATGGTTCTGACTCTGATCAGGTTTGCGAATGCTTCCGATTTGAGTGAGGCCGTTAGCCAGTTTGAGTTCCAGTTCACAATGATATATTTTGTTATTCATGGCATATTAGAGTGGGGAAGTTGAGCATTCTTGATCCTTCACGGTGCCAGTTAAAAATTCATGACAAAGAAGGATAAAAAAATGTTGTATATCCCAAGCCAAACTTCCTCCATTTTCCATCTCTTAAGCTTCTTTTAGGCAGAGCTCCAATACCAACCTGACGAGGACTACCAAATTATTGAAGCTTTTTTTCTTGCTTTCACAGTATATGCAAATTAACAGTGACATTAGGTAAAGGAGCTCGGGAATGATTTGAAAAAAAGATTAAGCTCAGAGGAACAACAATATAGTTGTCAAACAAAAGTGCATTTTTTTTAATGTTTGAGCTCCTGGACAAAAGTGTTTTTTTTTATGTTTGAGCTCCTGGACACAAAACATCCTGAAAGTTGTCGTACAATCAAATGACAAAATCTCATGAGTTGTTAAGAAATTTAAACCATCAATCCAAACTACCTAATGTATGATCGACGGGTATTTATACATTCCAAATCCATCCAGAAAATGGAAGCGTGACCATCCTTCAGTTTCAAGCTTGGTGACCCCATCTTCAGTTTCAAGCTTTTTCTTTACGTCCAGTTCCACGACACTTCCATGCCCAGTTCTTCAATACTAGAGGTAAACTAGAATAATAAAAAAAATACTAGAGGTAAACTAAACATTAAGAAAATGAAAGCGCAACCACCCTTGGATACTTTACGTCATTCGATCTTCACTTGCACTCTCCATAATACATGTAAATTATTAGTACTACATTGTGAGCAAGAAATCAACTGAGTATTTCGCTAGTGCACAGAATTGGTCAAACCGAAGAACTGTTACATGTAAAACAGAAGCTAGCTAAATAAAAATAAGGAATTATGTATATCTCTCTTTAAATTTCAGACCCATACAGAACACTATTTTGGCGATAATCAAATGTACCATAGTGCCACTAAAAGGAGATAAATTTATTACTGAGAAGCATGAATGAAATAGCTGTACTAATAAATGTTTGTCAACAAATAAACATTATTCGATCTAGAGTAAAAACAATAACAAAATAATTAGGAAACTTGCTGATTCCATTGACACTTACAGTACAGATCAGAAAATGAAAAATATAGGTTTAAAATTAATCTAAAACCCTTACAGCGTGTTGATAATGCCATGTTCTACATCTGATCACTGTGAGTTTGTGAAGGTAGAGTATCATCTATCCATTACTCTATGAACATTTTCAGGACTTACATTTCAATGATGGTTAGCACAAACCATGGCAAGGACTAACAAATATTAAAAACTTGATTGATGCATGCTTTCACAATATTAGAAAATTTTCAGTAACTCAGATTTTAAATAAAGATGAATTTTCACGAGTAAATTGACCAACAAGAGATCAAGAGGGGAAACAGTTTACTTATATAAATAAAAAGGAAGTGCACTTCTGAGATTTGGGCGGAAAACAGAAGGGAAACTGCCACTCAAAATGGTTATCATTGCAAAACTTGTCATACAATCAAATCACAATCTCCCAAAAGCGTTGTTAAAAGTTTACACCATCAAGCCAAACTACAGTGATGTATGATTGACGACTATTTATACATTTCAAATCCAACCAGAAAATGCTTGCATGCCGGATTATCAATTTGAAGCTTTTTCTTCATGTCCAGTCCTCCGATACTTCCACGTTCAGTTCTTCATCGCTAGAGCTAAACTAAACAATAAGAAAAATATAAGAATGGTCGCTCTTTGATAAATTTACTTCATCCAATCTTCACTTGCACTTCTCCTTAACTCCTGCAAATCAATATTGCCACATCATGAGCAAAAAATCATCCGAGTATTTTGCAAGCATACAAAACAGGTCAAGCTAAAGAACTGTTACTAGTCAAATAGAAGTTGCTAAATAAAAAGCATAAGGGATTTTGTATCTCTCGGTTTTCAGATCTGTACAGAGCTTTATTTTGAGGCGGCAATCAATATACCATATCGTCATTAAAAGGAAATGGAATTGTTTTCCTGAGGAGCATGAATTAAATAGCTATGGAAATAAATGCTTCTCAACAGATAAAGGATCATGCCTGATAAATATGAGGAAAATAACAATCCAAGAAGACAGCCAAATTCACATATTTCTCAAAACATATTAATTGAATGCCAACTGAATGTTATGATGACATAAAGCATGTTGACACCATTCTATACTGATCAACATAAAGCATGTTGACATGGCATGGGTAGGACTATATCTTTTCACTATGAATTTGTTACGGTACAGTATAAAATCCATCAGTATATGAAGTTGTCAAGAACTTACATTTCAGTGATGTTCCAGCAAGACAGGTTAGCCTTGCTTTTGTGTTAGCCTCTGCTAGTGGAATAGACTTCTCATTCCCCATTGCCCGAACATCCCATACTCTTATGACACCATCGGATGAAGCTGAAGCAATTAGATTGGAGAACTCAGATCCATCCTTGCAGTTATCAAAGGTGACAATCCCTTTTACACGAGTTGCATGAGCGCCCTCAATGCGTGAGGAGACCTTGCCGCTTGACAGATCCCAAGAAGTAATACTACGGTCCTCTCCACCAGTGTAAAGGGTCCCGCTCTGGCACATTCAAAGAAACAAAAATACAGGTGAGTAAAGTGTGATAAGCTCATAAGCATATGTTTGAATTCATTATTCTGGTTTCAGCGGAAAGGTTGTAAATATCTATAGGTACGAAAGGTTCTATGACATGGAGCATCTAAACTGGTTTCTAAGCCCAAATGCCAAATTTCAAATGAACTTGACTACATCCTTCGACCCCTTCTCCTTGACAACATTATGCATACAGAAGCTCGTTTCTTTTAAGGTGGAGACCGGAGAGGAATAAATAATGCACTGGAGCTAAGGTTGTTCACACTTTAAACAAGCATGTAAGATGTCCAAGTCACATTGCAGCCCACATCAACAAGCTTAGGGAGGAGCCCATGTAGACTAAGGTTGCTGTAAAATACCTGGTTCTGTATTAAATGGTTGAAAGACATGTGGATTTGTATCAAGGAAGCTAGAAACTCTGGATTTGTGTCACAAAAGGGTCAAACAACCAGTGTTTGTTGAAATTTGCACACTGCAATTTCAAGCATCCATATATATAGGCATATAGCTTAAATAAAAAGGACCAAATTGGTTGAATAAGATGTTCGATTTCAGCAATTTATCAGCCCGTGCACACCCATTCTCGTGACAAGGCATCAGCATGTTAGTTAATCTGGACGAGGAGGCGATGCTAGTACCTTTGCTGGCGCGAATGCGAGCACCCTCTTGCTGCAGTCCAGCTCATGAATTATCCTGGCGTCCTCGGAATCGTGAACAGTCACTTTCTCCTCAGCGGCCATCACGAACCGATCCCCGCCGCTGCCGTCCCTGGCGTACGCGACGGCGGATGCCGGGCGCTCGAGGCGGCAAGAGAAGCTGCGCCTCCCGCGGACGAGGTTGACCATGGACAGCGCGCCCGCGCGGCCGACGGCGAGCGCGACGCGGCCCGACGGGTGCACGGCGAGCCCTCGGCGGCCTCGCGGCGCGGGAAGGCCTTGAGCGAGGCGAGGAGCGCGAATCCGTCGGCGTCGTAGAGGAGGAGCGCGCCGTCATCGCAGGCGGCGAGGAGGTTCCGCGGGACGGGGCCGCGCGAGTAGAAGGCGAGCGCGGAGACGGCTGCGGAGGGGTCGAGGAGCGGGCCGAGGTCGGCGGCGGAGGGGAGGTCGTAGAGGCGGACGGAGTCGTCGGCGCCGCCGGAGGCCGCGAGACCCGCGCGCGGCGCCGCAGCGACGCAGCGCACCGGGCCCGTGTGGGCCGGGTAGGAGAAGAGCGGCGCGAGGGAGAGGGTCTCCGAGGAGGCGTCGGTGGTGGAGGTTAGGGTCTTGAGGGAGAAGCCCCAGATGAAGCGCTCGTAGGAGCCGGCGACGAGAGCCATGCGCGCCGGCGGGGAGGGGAGGGAGGGCTTTGCGCCGCCGCCGCCGCAGGTTGGATGGAGGGAGATGAGGGGAAAACAGGGGAGAGGGTTTAGGTCTGGACTCTGTTAAGGAACGGGCCGGCTGCCTTGTAAAGCTGACATGTGGGTCCCGTGGTGCCGCGCTGGCGCAGTCCTCGGCGCGGTCGGAAAGAAACGAAAGGCTCGTCTCGTTTTGTGAGGGGAACAAGATGAGCAGATTTTAGGCAAAATCTGAGCTTCTGAAAATCTAGATTTTCTAAATCGCTTGTGGGATTCAAACAGAGCCTAAGCTGTGTACAGTTTGAGAAATTCGAAATCTAGCACGTCCAAATTTGTGGGCCATTTACAGGCTGTGCAACTCAGGCCTTGTTCGTTTCAGGGTATATAATTTTTAGAGAGTCAAATCAAAGAGAATTTTATCATTTTGGAGTCTTAAATAAAGTCTAATCTCAAAACTAATTGCAGACCCCCTATCTAATTCACGAGACGAATCCAACGAGGGTAATTATGGTGTTATTAGAAGATGTTTACTTGTAGCATCATCTGTAGCAAAACATAGATTAATTAGGATCATTAGATTCGTCTCGCAAATTAGAGGGGGTCGTGACATAGGTTTTGTTATTAAATTAATAAAAGATCTACTTAAATAGTAAGATTCTCTTTGATGTGATGGGTCTAATTTTTAGAGGACGAGGAAACGAACAGGCCTCAGTCCGCCATGTACTTGTACCCCCTCTGCTGTACATTCTATTCTGTGAAAACAAAAACAAAAACGTGCGACACACGCATGCGGTCCACGAAAAAATTCCATGCGACCGGGTCGTATATCCGCTCCAGTGCGACCCCGCGTCGATGGACATCACGTGGAAATCCTACGGCACAAGGCATCGTCCCGAGTGAATTGCATGGACTCACGCCATCGGCTCGCTCTAGATGGCAGCTTCGGCTCAGCTCACCTCTGAATCGTCCAAGAAAAAAGAACAGGTCGTTGTGCAGTTACGTGATTGAGAACGAGGCGGATGCCAAACACTGCGTGATCGCGCTATCAACGCCGGCCGCTGTTTATGTCTCGATTGTAAATGTACATCAAACGTCACCACGACGTCTTTCGTATCCTAAGTTCACATCCTGATTCCGTTGGGAGGAGCATTGTGTGGAGAGGAGGTCGTCAACGCCGCCATTGGGAGCAGCACCGATGCTCGCGGCCAAGTCCAGGAAGTGCTGGCCATCCTCGCCGTCGAGCGCGGCTCGGAGAAGATGTCAGCATCGCTGCCAAGTCGAGGGAGGTTTGCTTCGACGCCGTACTACCCTCTGGCTAGGGCTAGGGAGGAGGTCGCCATCACCGTCGTCTGAAGCAGCACCGGTTCAATCAGAACGGAGACGTCGGTTAGCCGAATTGGAACCGTTTCAATCTGAGCCGAATCGGTAGAGGAGCCACGATCCACTAGCGTTCTGTTTCAAGCTGTTATTATTATTACGATTTTAGACTTGGATCCGATGCTATAGGATTTCCACGCGGCGTCCATCGAGGCCGGGTCGCACTGGAACGGAAATACGACCCGGCCGCACGGGATTTTTTTCGTCTCGGTCCGGTTCTCTTCGTCACGAGGAAACAGGAGACATAAATTGCCTTGGTCTTCGTTGTTCCTCTGCCTCCGGTGACGGACACTGCTCTGCTGCCCTCACCGCTCCCGGCGACATGAATCCCCTCCTCGCCGGCCGCAGCATGTTGACGGATCCATCTTTTTTTTCTTTCGTCATGAGTTTTACCCTCCCGCTCCCCTGCTTCTAATTGAGCCACTTGATTTCTGTCCAGGTAATGGAGATCGCGCGACGCGACGGAGACAGAGAGCCGGCTGTTCATGGCGCCAACGCCGGGGCCGGCGGGGTCTTAGAGCCGGCAGATGGATGCAGCGTCACCATATATGCCAATCGACAGGTCCGTACGTTGATCGATCCTGAATCATAAGAACATGCACCAAGTACTTCCTCTTCTTTTTTTTTCCTTCTTTGGAGGTCTTCCTCTTGTTTTGTTTGCTGCTTCCCTTTATGCCTGCTGGCTGCGTGGATCTAACTATGTTATTTTCTTTGAGCAAAACAATAGGAGAATGCCCTACTGCACCTATATATTAGAAATAGTAGCGTAAAACGATATTGCAAGAAGGAAACAGAAGGCTACGGATTTTTTTAGTTTTCCACATCGCAGTCAGACATGCACATTTGTAAATTGAGGCCTGAAATTCTAATTAGTTTTGCACACCCTTTCTGATGCCACCAATGTAAATACAGCCATGTAAGTTTTCTAATAGATAACCCTTCCTGGATTACCGGGTCTGGTGAGCGATGCGCGAGACTAGCGACTTCGAGGGGAGAGGGAGCGATGCGAGCTACAGCGAAGAGGGCGCAGCCTATCGGTGCCCGGAACGACACCGGCTAACGCTGGCTCCGGTGGTGTCTTCGTCGGATGACGAGCTGTGTGAGCTCTCTTCATTCTCAGCACGAGGCGAATCCATGGCTTTCGGCGGACCCACTAGCAGGGAGCCGGCGAACCTATGGGTCGCGTTTCCGGATGCTCGGCGGATGACCTATCCTCCGGTGAAGATGAAGACGAGGACATTGACGAGCTCGCCGTGGAGAAGCTCCGGACGGCAAAGCACGGTGCCATGCGGGCACACAGCGCCATGCATGGCCCGTCGAGCTCGAGCTCGGAAGGATCGTCACGGGAAGGACCGAGCACACGGTCGAGCAGCCCGGCGATACCATAGCTACCCGTCGAGGTAGTGGCCGGGTAGGCAGCTCCATATCTGCAGGTCGAGTGAATGGCGCACCGGAGTCGGCAAGACGACGGGTCGAAGGGAGACACCCGGTGAAACCATGGCAAGGCCCTCCGCCGCAACGCGAGTCACGCCGCCGGTGACCCCGGGAGACCTGATGGCTACGGCACGCAAGGTCAACAAACCGGCGAGGGAGGCGGTCGGAGGATGAATGGCCGGAGCAAGGCGGCGCCTATTATTTCAAATTTTGAAAAGAAGAGACACCATGCTTCGGCTCCCGTGCCTAGTTGTCGGGCAGCTGTCAAACGCATCGGTTCCATACCCGGGCCGGAGCAAGGTCAACCGAACAGGCCCACTCGGTTATTTTCCAACACAACGGGAAACTAAATCGTTTTACTCTCTCTACTGCTATCGGTGCCCTCTTGTCCAGAGCGAGGAAACTTTTCTCCGAGTTAACCACTTATCTTCCCCTAATCCTCCCCGGATCGTACCAAGTGCGGTCAAGGTAATCTCTACACCGAGCTCGGAGATGCGGGGAACTAGAGGCAACGGGGAGGAGGTGGCGGTGGAGGTGGCCGTGGGTTCAATCGCTGGCCCGAGCGCGAGCATGGCGCCGGGGGCCAATATGGTCCCGAACTCGGTGGAGCGATGGCTGGTCGTGGTCGGGGCGTGCCTTTGAAGATGATTTCTTCGAGGGCGAAGAAGCATGGGGAGGCGGTGCCGGATACCACTTCAATCCCGGTTACACCGGTGATGGAGGGTATGGAGGCCGCCGAACTCGTCCCCGGCAGAGCTACCGCCCGAGGGGCAATCGTGGAGTTGGAGCTAGGCGTGGAGGTCTAGCAGGGCGTGCTGGGCGTTCTGCTCGGGCGGGACTGCCGCGCAGTTCTTTCCGGGCCGCCGACATGGAGTGGTGACTCCAGTTCAGCCGAACACCAACCGGCTGCGACCGAGGTCCGGCAGGAAGGTATGGGCGGTTCCGAAACTCAGCGAGAATAATCTTGAGGGAGAGATAGAAGAGGGGGAGATTGGAGGTAACCGAACAGGGGCAAAGGAAAAACAGTGTGGCCGATGTGCTCTTAAGGGGCATCAAACTTCGGATTGCAACACGGTGTTGTACTCGTGATATTTGTGATAAACACAATGAGCATCTTAATCACAGGTGCCCGATCCTCAAAATGCCCAAACCTGTTGTCCATGCTGTTGGGTATGCGGTAGCGGGACTTGGTTTTTACCATATCCCACACCCGCCTCTCTCTAAGAAGAGGGACACTAAAATGGCTGTGATCAAGGTTGTTGGAGCTAAGCTCTCCAAAGAACAACTTGTTGAACAACTCCAAAAAATAGGTCCCGGCAAATGGAAATGGGATCCGGAAGAACAAGATGATGGTACCTTTGTTGCGACATTTCCGTCTAGGGCCGAATTGCTAAAGGCTATCAACTATGGAGGAATGAACATTCGTGAGAATGGAGTGCTAACAGGTGTACGACTTGAATTTGATGAGTGGCATGACAAGGATGGTGGTTTTCTTCTACCCAAAATGTGGGTGCGTATCACCGGTATCCGCAAGAAGTTAAGGGAGTACCTTAACCTTTGGGCTATTGGAACCATACTTGGCTCCACCCAAACCGTTGATATGAAGACAACACGTAAGAGCAAATTTGGTAGGGTGTTGATTGCGGTTCTCGACCCAAAGATTATCCCTAGTGCTATGGATGTTGTCATTGGAGATCACTATTTCGAACTAAAATTCGAAATGGAAGGGACCGGCTTTGATGAGAATGGAGATGAGATAGAGTGGCCTCATCTTAGGAAGGATGATGAAGGGGCCAAAAAGATGGATGAAGACCCGGATCAAGCCACTAAGGGTTCTCAAATACCCGACCAATCCTCTAATGACGAAACGTTTATGGACTGTGATGGTAATGAGGGTAACAATGAGAATCCAAGTGATAGTCTTGAAGCTAACAATGAACTTGAAGCTAAGCTTCGTTCGATGGCTTCGGAAATCCTAGATGAGGCTTGTGAGAAACTCATTCAAGAATGTTGTGATAAGGTCCTAGCCGAAGATGATGAAATTGTGGTTGATGATGTTGGGAAGTATGTTACCTGTCCAAGAACCTGCCTTGGAGACACGGACCGTGGCATGTGTCTGTGCCGGTTGGTAACACTACTCGCTGAGTCGGCAGTACATGCCATAGGTACTCGTAGCCGACGATGGACCTTTCCGGCTGGCTGCTGCTGGCCCGAGCGTGGCGAGCGATGGACAGCAAAAAGAAGCATCGATGTTGGACGTGCTGGCCGCTGCTGGGCTGGGCGGTGACATTGCGGTGGACCTGCCGACCGATGCGGGCCCTAATAAAGTGGACGGTGATCAGCGAGAGGGCTGAGAAGCCGCTGGACTTGCAGGCGGCTGGCGCTGCAGATGCCGAACCGGCAGGTGCTGCTGCTGCTGCTGGTTGCGGCGGTGGCATTGCCGAGGAGCAGCAGGCGAACGCACCGACTCGCTGCTGGTTTCAACAAAACTAGCGGTGGTCAGCAGGTGGATCTCAAGTGCGGTGCAGGTGCTATGCTCAACGAGTACCATGTGGGCAACAGTCCAGGAGGCAGCACATATCAAGGAGGTGGTGGCGTCTCCGGCTCGGGCTAGCCCGAGGCTAGCGGCCGCTGCAGGAGAGCACGTTATGGTGAAAGCGGGAAGGAGGGCTGCATGGAAGAACCTCGAGAATCCGGAAGGTACGTCCGCTTTGTCCTTCCTTGCCTTCCCGGATCTTCGCATTAATTCGAATCTTAGGGATATAGGTATAGGCTTGGGTAATAATGATGGTGCAGTTTCAGATTCTATTAGGTCTCTTAAGATGATCGAAAATGATAGAATTTTAGCTGCGGGAAGTAGTAAAAATATTTCTATCGCTGTAGAGGATGAGCCTTCTTGTTCGATGAGGAGGGGGTATTGACGACCTTGCTCTAAGCTATCTTTGTGGAGAACTAACGGAGGAGGTGATGGATGAAGAGAGCGATCACCTAAGTTGTGATTTTGAAACTATCTTCGTCAAGAATAAATCCACGTCCTCTTTCAATAACAAGAAAAATAGGAAAATTAAGGTAGTCAATAAACATAAAAAAACAAATAAGTCAAAATGAAAGGGATTTTCCGGAATAGCGAGAGGTTTTAGTGACTTGGCTAAATTTAAGTTCCTTTCGACACGTCAAGAGAGCAAAAGCTAGACTTTATCGCACTCTTAGAGACAAATAAAAAAGACTTTGCCCAAACTACCTTGAATGAGATTTGTGGGGGACAAGATTTCTTTTGGCATTGGTCTCAACCTCATGGAAGGTCCGGGGAATTCTCCTAGGGATTAACCCGACAACCTTCGATATTGGAAGCGTTGATGAGGGAGATTACTACGTAAAATTCCTCTTACGAAACATTAAGGATGGCTTCAAATGGGTGCTAGTCGCTGTATATGGAGCCGCCCAACCGGAACATAAGGAAGAATTCCTATCGGAACTAGTCCATACTTGTTCTAAGGAATCTTTACCGCTTCTAGTGGGAGGTGATTTTAATATCATTAGATCCCCACAAGAGAAAAATAACGATAATTATAACGATAGGTGGCCCTTTCTGTTTAATGCTGTCATAGATAGCTTAGATTTGAGAGAGCTACAATTATCAAATAGACAGTACACGTGGGCCAACTCAAGGGAAGTCCCAACTTACGAAAAACTTGATCGGATTTTAATGAGCACGGAATGGGAATCCAAATACCCACTCTCGACGGTTCAAGCCTTGAACAGGGAAATTTCGGACCACACCCCCTCCTTCTTAATACGGGAACCAGTACGCATAATGTGACACAAACCCTATTCAAATTTGAATTAGGGTGGTTCCTAAGGGAGGGATTTGCCGACATGGTTAGCGAAGTGTGGAATAGAGATTGTCGAGAGAGATCACCCTTTCAAACATGGCAAGCTAAAATTAGACGTCTTAGGCGGTTCCTACGTGGTTGGGCTAAAAATGTTAGCGGGACGTACGAGAAAGAGAAAGAGGAGCTCATTAAGAAGACGGATGAACTCGATAAAAAGCAGAGACCCAACTTCTAACCAATGCGAGCTAGACTTGAAGCATTGTTTAAAAGAACGGTTGGCTCGGTTGCTAAGGGAGGAGGAAATTAAGTGGTACCAACGCTCCAAGACAACTAAGTTGTTACTTGGAGATAGTAATACTAAATTTTTCCACTTGATAGCAAATGGGAGGCATAGAAAGACTAGGATTTTCAAGCTCGATCAAGATGAAGGGGTAATCGAAGGGGATGATAATCTAAAAATATATATTACCAACTACTATAAAGGACTTTTTGGGCCACCAGAACCTAACAATTTCTCTATGATAGAGACAGTTAGGGGTGACATTCCTCAAGTCTCGGAAGAAGAAAATTCTATTCTTACTTCGGACTTCACCGAGGAAGAGGTCAAAAAGCCATTTTCGGGATGAAACATAATAAGGCACCTGGACCCGATGGTTTTCCGGTAGAGTTTTACCAAGCTTTCCGGGGCTTAATTAGAGAGGATCTCATGGCTCTTTTTAAGGATTTTCACGAGTGAAAAGTTGAACCTTTATAGCCTTAATTTTGGCATAATCACCCTCTTGCCCAAACAGAATGAGGCGACACGTATTCAACAATTTCGACCCATTTGCTTACTTAACGTAAGTTTTAAGATTTTTACTAAAGTCATGACAAATAGAGTGGCGCTAGTAGCCCGAGAAGGTGGTTAGACCTACGCAAACCGCCTTCATGTACTGCAGAAATATCATGGAAGGAGTAGTAATACTACATGAGACCATCCATGAAATGCATAGGAAGAAACTTGACGGGGTTATTTTGAAACTAGATTTCGAAAAAGCCTACGACAAAGTTAATTGGTCCTTTCTACAACAAACCCTAAGGATGAAAGGTTTCGCACCCCTTTGGTGTAAATGGATTGATCAAATAGTTCAGGGCGGGAGTGTGGCAATAAAAGTTAATGACGATATTGGACACTATTTCCAAACTAAAAAAGGACTCCGTCGGGGGACCCATTATCCCCCATTCTCTTTAATCTCATCGCCGACATGTTAGCCATCTTCATAGATAGAGCTAAAATAAGTGGGAAGTTTGATGGCGTGATCCCTCATTTGGTAGATGACGGCCTATCGATTCTTCAATATGCGGATGACACAATCCTTTTTATGGACCATGATCTTGAGAAGGCAAAAGAACTTAAGCTAGTCTTAAGTGCCTTCGAACAATTATCCGGTCTAAAGATTAATTTTCATAAGAGCGAACTTTTTTGCTATGGCAATGCCATGGAGGTAGAATATGAATATGCCCACCTCTTCGGCTGTAAGAGTGGGGCACTTGCCATTCAAGTACCTTGGGATGCCCATGCATCATAGGAAGTTATCTAACAAGGATTGGATAATAATTGAAGAGAAATTTCAGAAAAAACTTAGCAGTTGGAAGGGCAAAATGCTCTCGGTTGGAGGAAGGTTAACTTTGATTAATTCGGTCCTAACGAGGCAGTTGGAAGGGCAAAATGCTCTCGGTTGGAGGAAGGTTAACTTTGATTAATTCGGTCCTAACGAGCCTTGCAATGTACATGCTCTCCTTTTTTGAGGTTCCTAAAGGAGTCCTCGAAAAATTGGATTATTATAGGTCACGCTTCTTTTGGCAATGCGATGATCATAAGAAGAAGTATAGACTTACGAGATGGAGTGTGGTGTGCAAACCTAAAGACTATGGTGGCTTGGGTATCAAAAATCTAGAGTTACAAAATAAATGCCTTCTAAGAAAATGGCTTTATAAACTCTTGAATGAAGAGGGGATATGGCAAAGTCTTCTAAGAAAGAAATACTTGTCCAATAAAACCCTAGCACATGTGGAAAGGAAACCCGGTGACTCACACTTTTGGGCGGGCCTTATGAAGGTTAAGGATAGATTCCTAGCCGAAGGCTCCTTCACTATCAATAATGGCACTCAAGTGAGATTTTGGGAGGATATTTGGATTGGCAAGAAATCCCTCAAAGAACTGTACCCATCTCTTTATCGACTAACTAGGAAGAAAAATGTAACAATAGCTCATGTACTAAGTGCACGACCTCTTGACGTTTCTTTTAGAAGAGCGCTGATAGGGGAGAATTTGAAGAACTGGTATAAAATTGTAGCAACAGTGGTGTTTACGAACCTTAATGATGAAAAAGATCTTTTTAAATGGAACCTCACCAAAGATGGTATGTTCACTGTTAAGTCTATGTACTTGGCTTTGATACAAGAGGGAGTAGTTCCTAACAAGAGCCCACTTTGGAAGTTGAAAGTACCGCTGAAAATTAAAATTTTCCTATGGTACCTTCAAAGAGGTGTGACACTAACCAAAGATAACCTTGCAAAAAGGAAATGGAAAGGGAATACAAATTGTTGCTCTTGTAGTTCCTTAGAGACTATACAACATTTGTTTTTTGATTGCCACTTTTCTAGATTTATTTGGAACACTATGCATATCACATTTGGAATTCAACCTCTCAATAGCATTTCTCATATGTTTGGTTCATGGATAAACGGCTTACCTCGGAAAACCAAGAATCAAATTCTTTTGGGGAGCAACGGCCATTTGTTGGGCTATATGGTTGAATAGAAATGATATGGTGTTCAATAATGCTAAGACTTTCTTCATATTGCAGGTTATTTTCAGGGCTACATATTGGATCCGATGGTGGTCCTTGCTGCATAAAGAAGAAAGAGACAACCTTAAGCTTGGGTGTCGTCTTTTGGAATCGGTGATGATGGAGATCTTCAACAAGTTTGGGTGGAAATTTAGGAATAGACTTGAAAACTAATTCGGGTCTATCGTACCTAGTACTTTGTTGGTTTGATGCTTTGATGCATGTCTGTGAACTTGGTTTTGTTTTCTCAAAACTTTGAGCCTAAGAGCTCCGTTGTAATCGGTTTGGCCATGTACACCTTTTGAGGTGTAGAGGCTGGGACTTAGGTTCATTATCTAAAAAAGTCTAGCCCTCTCATGAGTTATCGAAACAAGCAAAACATTTTAGTTCAGAAATGCAAATACTCCATCAAGTCTAAGTTGATGGTCCTCTTAAATGTAAGGCTAACCACGACACGCTGTTACACACGCACATAACAGTATGTCATCACTTAAGTACCACAACACAGCTATGAACAAGTGCATGCCTTCGTATCGTTAACTGCCAGAAAAAGAATAGAGTATCTAATAAAAACATTATGTCAGGGCAGCATCAAATCGTTAACTGCCACAATACAGTTATGAACAAGTGCATGTAACTGCCAGAAAAAGAATAAAGTACCTAATGAAATCATCATGTCAGGGCAGCATCGAATCCACAATGCATGTCACATTGTGATTCCATATAGTAGTTTGATCGCCTTTGCCGAAACCCGTCCAATCCCTCCATGACCGAAATACCTCCCTTGGCTATTCTGGAAAACAAAATGCCCAACGTCCAATACTGTTTTGGCGCTTCCTTCTGTGCCACCAATAATCATCACGGAATGGCTTGTTGGATTCTGATCTATAGGACTGAGAATGGGTCGTGCTGGGTTGTAGTTGTAAATTTCACCTGGCTTATACTCTCTGTAGTTCTCAGACAGTGGAAAGGCTCCAATCATCGCTTCACCACGTCGCGGTTTCTGCACGGCTGCTTCAAGAGCTTTCTTATTTCTAGTACGGCTGTCGTAAATTTTCTCATAACCACTTATCTTCTGCACCTGAAAAGAGAAATTAGTAGAAATCCAGAGCTATACTAGTCCACAAGGTTGCTAATACACCTCAGTTAGAACATACAACTTCACATAAAAAGTGACTAAAAAACGCATGCTGCATCTGAGCGTGCAGAGATCTCAAGAATAAGTAGTATGTAGCAAAGGAATTCAGTATAAAAGAAATTGACACACAACTTAAGGGATACTTCCCTACAGTGGCAGGGCTTAACCTCGTAAGCAGGATGGGGTGGCGTGCTCACAAAAAAGTAAAAAGTGATTACTATGTAATTTAGGAGTTTTTTGTTTGGCAAGGGAAGGGGCATGTCCCAGCTTTGTTCAGACAGTGCTTCCATAGTATCTCAAAAGATATTGAACTATAACTGTTTTTTGTGTGCTATTTTATCGAATATATGTGTCATAGAAGATAACATCTGATCTATGTTCAGACAGATCCAAGAGGGCACTGTCTGATCCAATAGATTGTTTTCCCCACAATGATTTGTTAGCAATGACCATATAGAAACATCCACAAGCAGGAAATAGTTTTAATGCTTATTAATGGTCAATGAGAATAGAAGCACACAAGCAGGAAACCATCTTACCGTATTATCAAACTCACAGACAGCTCCCGTTGTCTGAAGCAGATTTAATACATTCTCCAGGCGTTCTGTTCCCCTACCGCTTTTTTCTTTACCAATTTTCCCGTGCTTTTGTATGTACTCTGCCAACAATTTCTCAGTGGAGAAAATATGACGGCATATGATTGGTATGGCAAGTAAAACCATAGTGTACATCCATCGAAACTCCATTGTGCCTAAACTTGAATGTATGGTGCAATGATCTGCATAAGACACAGTTGTGATATTGGTATTTTTGAGTCAATATCATGTTTGAACTCAAAAATCTCTGAAAATTTTAGTACTTACTTTCACCCCGTTGATCCCGTACAGGAGGTGTGAAGGGAATTCCATTATGCTCCCGACCAACCCAGGTGAGTTCACGGAGTGGTGGATTGTCCTAAATATTTTGGAGCAAATATAATAAAATTCGAGTTGTGAGGACCAGTTTCAAGGTCAAAGAAAGCAACATTATCTAGATTTGTCCTGCTTTGTAGTATTGCTCGTAGTACTAGCTAAGTAGCTATTAGTATGTATTGCTATGTTATGTTGTTGGTTTCATAAGAATTACCTAAGCTATTGAAATATCTGATCATGCAATGAATATGTGTTAATTATAATTAGGCTAGCAGTCGGCTCTTTCTAACATGTTTTAACTTGCATGTGGAATACTAATCCCAGGAGTTAGCATTTGAAGTATTTATATTCATATTCTTATCCACGCACTTAAATAATTCCTTTTCATAATATGAGTTACTGACTAGACTATCAAGTGGTTAATATTTTTGGAAAAGCAATACTTTTGTCCATAACTTACTTGTGGAATAGTAATCCCAAGATCGAAGGTAAAAGTTTCCCAAGTGCTAAGGTTGCTCCTGATATCAGTAGTTATGGGATAAGATTCTGATTCTGTGAAATAATCTTCTTGCTTAGCCCTATCAATGAAGCTTTTCCATATTTTATTTTCTGCAAGCAGGGTCTCATCACCGATAATCCATAGGTATTCTCTGCACAACAGATCCTATTAATAACATTGTTGAAATTAATTTGCAATAGAGGTAGCTTCCTGAATTTATTTGGTTTACGTACCTTGCTCTGGATATCATATAACTGATCTTGTTCTTATTGTTTGGAAGTCCATGAACTGCAATGATTAAGATGTCATAGTCCTTCATTACAATATTGTCAATGGACTGAATGGTCAGATTAATTGAACCAAGATTGCATCTTAGGGCATGTTTGGTTTGTGCCCCAGTTTGCCATACCAAAATTTTGTCATGACCAAATCATGGGTAATGCCAAAATATAAGAAAAAGTATGTTTGGTTCATAGCTTGACCAAATCTTGCCAACACTATTAGTATGACATGTGGGGTCAATTACTATTTATCATTTTTTTACATCAGAATATATTCAACTAAGATCTCATTTTGTAGATTTAATTATAAAGAATATAAATCTGCAAACAAAATATTATTTGGACTTACCAATTAAGAAATATTAGGATTTAAAGATTGTTAACAATTTATTCTTGGAATCCGTGCAACTACTTGGGCTCTGACGCGTGGCCTTGGCATCCTTCCGTAGGCAACCAAAACGCGGGCGACCGTTTTGCTCGCCCGGATTCTTGCCCGCGTCCCTGTGTTATTTCATTGGTAACGAGTTGGCACGCCAACATTTGGCTGTGAACCAAATCAGAGCCAAATTGTGTTGGCGTTTTCAAATTTTGGTAAGGTTTTGATTGGTAGCGAACCAAACAGCCCCTTAGTCCTTTTTCTATCCCTGTAGGACATATTACTCCAACTTCCAGTTTCCAGTCTGGATACGTGTTCGGTCTTATCCAATTTGCTGTGGAGGGAGATATATACCACAAAGGTAAGATACTGTTGCACATGCCACATGGTAATGGAAAATATATCACTTTTATGTAATAATACCTTTAAGAATGGTCCTAATCAAATATATGGCAGCAGCAGGTGCTCTTTCTGGATCCACATTGAGAAATGTGTAATTCTTCAGTTTCAAATTCACCACATTTAAGTGTGCCAATTTGGCACTTGATAGTGTGCCCTCATAAAAAAGTGAGCTTGACAAATCATTAATCACAGGATGCATTCTGTACTGAATTGTCAGCTTATGTTTCCTGATACCCAATGAGACAAGTCGCTCCAAGAGGCTCAGCCCAAATCTTGAATCTTCATTCATCTAAAGTGTAAGTCGTGAAATATTTCAGTTTATCGATTCATTTAGTAAGAGCTCAAAAATAATTCAATGTCACACATTGCGATCTTGATATAAATAAGGCAGCATATGCAAAACCATCAAAACTATCAAATATTAATACAAGAAATTTACACAAAGGTGGAGTAAAGCTGAAAAAATCTGACAGTATAGATGCTACAAAAGTTATCGAGATTGGAAACTTGCAGTACCTGGCTCTTAACTGTCGGTTGTAGCTGGGTATGATCACCTACAAGCCAAACATGTTGAATTGAAGGAATGGACAATGTAGAGAGTAACTCACACTCCTTGATTTCCCCTGCTCCCATCACAATTAACATCTTCATGTGTCTGGTATCAAGAGTATGCACAAGCAAGCCATTGTGAGGAAGACAAATGATCACTGTTGATTTGTTAATCAGATAACCTCTCATCCACTCAATGTCCTTCTCGAAAGGCAACTCAAGCTTTTCTTGAAGGAACTCCAAATGAGTCAGACATCTATCTCTTAACATGCATATTTTTCTGATATAGGATACCTTCAGTTCAGAAGACACTGCAGTTGAAGGCTTGGGAGAAGAATGAACTGCACGTGAAGATTTGGTTTTGGAGAATTTGGTGCGACGGGGTTCAACAGAAGAATGTTTTGTGTGGTATATCCCAAAGGCTGTCATAAAATCTTCGTTTGTAATACCTTTTTCAGATAAGAGGTCACTGAACTCCCTGAATGCTTTAAAGAGAGACGTTATCTGTTTAGCTGCATTTTGCGTGAAAGCATGAGTTGGCATGTGTTTCCAAAGTTTTCTCATCATTTCCGTCAATGATTTGGATTTGCGTGAAAATAATTCCTTAAAGACCTCCAAACTTGATTGTTTCTTCAATGCACCTTTGAAAGTTTCTCTGAAGTCTTTTTCTAAAAATGATGTTAAACTTTGCACCTTGTTTCTCCAGAGCATACAAGGCATGAGTTCACTTAGTCTCCATTCAAGGGAAAATTGTTTGACTTTCTCATCCTCTGTTCCCACCAAATCACACAAAAGAAGAACACCCCCAAGATTATAGTCTGGATCCTCATGCTTATGTGTTCTCTTGATCAAGCAATGCAAGTGAGAACTTAATGATGAGCAATGCAAAATACCGGGGGCACACACAAGTGTTTGGGTTTTTGACTGTAGCAAAGCTGCAAGTGCTACTGAGATAGGGTGTGTTCGTTTCCTGGGTCTAAATTTTAGAGCTGTCACATAAAAAGAATCTTATTATTTAAGAGTATTAAATAAAGTTTAATTATAAAACAAATTACAGGCCCCTAGACTAATTTACGAGACGAATCTAATGAGGTTAATTAAGTCATGATTAGAAGACGGTTACTGTAGCATCACTTTAGCAAAATATAGATTAATTAAGCTCATTAGATTCATCTCGAAAATTAGCACCAATCTGTCAATAGGGTTTTGTCATTAAATTGATCGAAATATTCATAAATAATAAGATTCTCTTTGATGTGACAGTGCTAAATTTTAGAGGGGAGGAAACGAACACACCCATAGTTTTAGTTTTACCTGATCCTGGCAAGCCCCAGACAAGATCAATACTTTCACAATAACAATTTGCTTTTGAAATCATACTTGCAGCGAGCTTTTTTGTGCATCATTGAGATCTTGATTCAAGACAGCAGATGCTACACTAGATCGCACTGCACATGCATTACAACCTCCTTTAGCCTGACACAAAAGAAGGGCAGATGCATCAGCTGCATGGTAGGAAAGGCAACCAAATGCAACTCATGTTTTGGAGACAGAGAAAATTTACTTAGAGAACAATATTTCAGAACATACAATGTTGGACGGTGCCGATATTTGCTTGATCAACGGCCTGTACCCAATATCTTTATGGATGATCTTCCATAGTCCCAACATTTCGCTAATGTTGCATAGAAATATTGCAAACTTAAGGTTTGATCCTGAGCTGTTTATGTCTCCTAAGATTTTTGCGTGGAAGCCAGAGACATAATGTGGATGATGTCCAACATTCACTGATAGCGCCAAAACTCCAGAATTTTCTTTCGGCTGTAGCTGGTTTGGACGATGATCTGACATGAGAAACAGATCGCCATCTTGAGCTATATGATCACCGATTTTCGTATCTATGTCTATGTAGAAAAAACCTATCTTGTCCATTGGCAATATATCGATCAATTTGTTGTAACTTGATTGATGAAGAGAGTTCAAGCCTGAGAGCACAAGTGCCCTCGTCTCTTCAAGTATTGGTCTCTTGAAACTTGCTAGATACTCTTGAGGGCTCATATCATGTCCTTCGTCAGACTTAGGAGCCTGAGAAGAGACATAAACCAAAAGTTGGCACCTATTAAATTGTGCTTGTCCTTTGGAACGATGATGAACAATGATAAGGTGCGACATTAAAAACAATAATGATTCATATGAGAAATGTACTGCCAACAGGACGACAACAATTAAGCTCGAATTGGCAATTCAAATAATGCCCATTGTGTGACCAAGAACACGAAACTATTCAGCATATCCTGGTCTCTTGTGTCGTAGCCCGGGAGGTCTGGTTCCACGTGCTGGCCACCATTGGATTGCAACATGAGGCACCTACGCAAGACTCGGGAGACCTCCAGGAATGGTGGAGACGGACCCTGAGCCGCACAAACAAAGATCGACGACAAGAGCTCAGCACCATAATAATCCTGGTTGCCTGGATGATTTGGATGCACAGGAATCGCTGCGTCTTTGATGGGGCAAGGCCTTCAGCAGCGGTAATCCTAAATACCATAACGGAAGAGCTAGTCCTATGGCGTATGGCTGGAGCGCCAGGGCAACGAATCGAAAGCCTGCAGTGAGGCCATGCTGGGTGTTGTTTGTGTTTTAATCCGGGCGCGTATGTAAAAGGAGTATCCATGTATCCGAACCTTGCTCCCATTTCGGGGGTTTTTTCTACCTTCTTAATACAATGACACGCAGTTCTCCTGCGCGTTCGATAAAAAAAATTGTGCATTGAGATGGTTTTGCAACAAATCCCAATAGTCGGTGGATATGTATAACAACAGGGACTTTTAACTGCACATATATCATGGATTTCACAATTTGTTTTCTCCTATCTACGCTAGCTGTTAATTTAGAGATGGGATTTCGTGCTTACCAGTCTAATAAACGAATTGGACCATGACAGATCAGACAGGACAACATTCTCAAGATAGTCTTCAGTTGTTGAGTTGAGGCCAGAATCTTGGAGCGCGTGCTGCACCTCCCAAGCCTCGGCCCCGTCTGATAGGAGCGCGTGCTCCACCTCTAATTCTTGGACGTCGCCCGGCATGGATGCGTCATGCCCTGTGCGCCTGGCAAGAATATGAGACAGATGAGTGTTGGAGTACGACGGCGACTTCCTGCGGTTAACACCCGAACTCACGAGTGGAGAAAGGTGTTTTGGTGCTGCGAATGAACTTGGCCGCGTTTTCTCTATTTACTTTACGGAATATAAAGGACTCGGATCACTGGGACTCGCCCGGAACGGCCTCCTACTTACACGCACACGAACGGCACCACGAACGTGGGGCGCGCACACGGCACACACGACGTGAACGACGCGCGCCCCGCATGGATGGGATGGGAAGGAAGGTGCACGAATGAGCTTCCTAGTCAACTTCAGAATCAGCACGAAAAATCGAAATCTTAAGATGGTAGAGGGGTTGTTGAGGAAAATGAAGGACCTGGTTTTTGAGAGCTGATGGCAGAGCGCTGGTGGATGTTCTTCGATAGTATTATTCAAACTTTCAAGGGATGCAATTCGATAGTATTATTCAAACTTTTTCATTGGACATTTTCTTCATGAATATGTTTTGTGATTTAATTTTGTAATATCATATATAGATGATTACGGTTTTATTTATGTATCCCTTCTGTTTCTAAATTGTTGTCACCGTTGATTTGACCATTCGTCTTATTCAAACTATTTATTCAAATATGAAAAAGTTATATGCTATATTTCAAGTTTCTTTAGTCATAAGACATATTCCAACAAAATATATGATATTTATTAAAATATTTGAAATAAGATGAATGGTCAAACGTAATGAAAAAAAGTAAACAACGACTATAATTTAGATACAGAGTAGTATTTTTGTTAAATGTTGCATACACTCGTTATTATTAGTGAAAAGAAGTGGTGTACATGTCAATTAATCGCAAAAATAAAGTGTTGTATATGTCAAAATAAGATTCCTAATCCTAACTTAGGCCCTCTTTTGAACGCAGGATTCAAAAAACATTGGAATAGGAAAATCATATGAGTTGATTTCGTTGTTTATTACAATCCTACGTGAATTGAAAATGCAGGAAAACTTTCTAACAAGAGTTTGGTTGCAACATAGGAAAAAGCACAAGCACATGAATTTGAAGAGGGATAGATTCATAGGAATTTTACAAGAGGTCCAACCTCTTGTTTATTTTTCTCCAAAACTTACATGGAGGGAAGCATTCTACAGGGATTTTGAAGGATTTTTTATAGGAACTTTTATTGTAGGGATTGAACCCTATAAAAATCACAAACTTTTCCTCCATTCCAAAGAAAAAGAGGCCTTAGGAGATGAGGGGATGTGCAATAATCATCTCTCTTACCGTGATTAAGGTTTGTGAGAGTGAATCACATCCTCTAAAATTTTGAAGATAATTATTCTTATTAAAACCAAAATAATTACATTTTGGACCATTGAATCTAATTTTTGTTTTTAATCAGAATAAACCTTTTTTTAACAATGATCAAAAGAAAGTTTTGCTGGATAGGAATAGAGTACGTACACGAAATGTTTTGCTGCAAATAAGCATACGAGTAAAGCATGAGAACGTATCCTATGAGAACTAGGTTCATGTGCGAACTATGAGAACTCTAATCTGGACAGGCCCATTATTTTGGACAAAAAATTATGTATGTAGTGTTTCTTTGTATAGGAATGAAAAAAGAAAAAGAAAAATAGAGTACAACTCAATCTAAGTAAGAAAGAGGCACATCTAAGCAAATTACTTCCTTCTCTCTCACGGTGGCCCAATAGCCCAATTGGCCCATGTCACAAAAAAGTTCTCCATTCCAATCAAGCTCCCCCGGAATTCTGCTTGGTCGTGTTCATCCTCCACCCTCCGCCCATTGCGGCGTCGCCCGCCGCGCTCAGGCCGCCTGCGCCGTGCGGCCTGCCGCAGTTCTGCCGCCAGCCAGGCCCCAGCCAAGCCGCCTGCGGAGCCTGCCCGCCTCGCTCGGCCACCAGACAGCTCTACGCCGGCACGCGGCCACTGCCTCTTCCTGCCCAGCGCAGCAAGCCAGCACTCACTCGCCCGACGGCCAGGCCACACGGTCACGCAGGAACAGCAAGCATGATAATCTATTAAATTGTTTCTAGTTTCCTAGATTGATTTCTCTTTCTCTCAAGTCTCAACTAATTGTGAATTGTGGCTTGTATGATGTTAATTTTTGGTGTGATGAAACATGAAGAGGAAGAACAGCGGCCCTACTGATTTGAGAGCTTTTTTGGCAATTGTAAGCTCTTTTATCATTTTACTAGGTATTTTATGTATTGAAACTTTGATATGATGACCATTTAGTATATTTGTGTGTTATTACTTAATCATGCACTATGAAAACATAATTTAGGCTATCAAATTTTGTTTTAGTGTTTCAAATTTTGAATACCCATGGCTTAAATCCTGGACCCGTCACTGAATGTGGGCCACCTCATCTTGATCCAAGAGGACTCATAAATCCACATATACTACACAAACTCGACAAATGACGCATATATTTTTAAGCCCCTTGTTTTACGCTACAGTAGTTTTATTTCCTGACGGCGGTTTTGAGCGGAAGCCATGGATGGTTCGAGACGGTAAGTACTTGTTTGCCCTAATTATTTCTCATTGGCATATGCATACTTGTTCACTTTCTTTCTGCCATGAGCCCATGAGAGGCAACGGCCATCTCCGGCAGGATCACGAGCACACTGTCAGCACTGGTCTTTGACCGCCTTTGCTGTGAATTTTAATGTTAAAAAATATTTCGATCGTATACTAACAGAATACTTGTATTTTCTATCTTGGATAGTGGTGGAAGAGAGGAACATCCGAATACTATCCGATCTGTAGAATTGGTTCGATTTTTTTATCTGAAGATGAAGGCACGAATTGGCCTCGCATCAATTGGGGAACAATCCGTGGGCACCGACTCTCGTGCATGGATGAACACATCGCGATCGAGGAGGAAGCGGAAGAGATTGCATGCCGAGGAGGTTGGGAGTAGGGGATCTGCATGCTGTTCACAGACGCCTATACAACGTCGATTTCTCCCAAACAGACCACCGATCGGCATTTCTCTCTCTTCCCCATCTCTCTCCCCGGCTCGACCAAAATCCTACGTGTTTTTTCTCCTCATTGTAGGCTAGCTGCAGCTGTAACTGCTGGACCCCACACTTTCCTCTTCCTCTGCTCCTACTAACCTACTCGTTACCTTCCCTCGAATCTATCTACCAGCCAAACCTCACTCCGCTCGCCATGGCCATGTCGCGGCGGGCATGCATGCCGCACCCCGAGCTCGAGCCCCACTACTTCGTCGTCAACATAACCGTCGACGCTCAAGGGTTCTTCCACGCCTTTCCCCCTGTCAGCGGCGGCCCGTACCGCAGCCTCGGCGAGATCTTGCCCGCGGTCGGGGCTAAGTTCCGTCGTCAGTTATTACAATTTCTGGAGCCAATTTTTATCAAGTGTTACACCAGGATATTCCAACTGCACCTGCGGCCGGAACCAAAACCATGGTATCAATTTTGATCCCCTCCCGTTACTGCTCTTCAATCTGTTAATTTCTAGGGCCCATATCTAGGACCGCCAATTTTTTAAGGAGTGAATCAATTTGATTGCGGCAGTAATCAAGAATTAATGTTCTCTACGTACGCATTCCGAATTCAATTATGTTTCCTTGTTTTTTGCAATGATTTCGTTCTTGTCTATCCCACATCAGCAGCAGCGTATGGAAAAGAACATGTTTTCATAAGAGAGAGAGAGAGAGAGAGTAAGATTTACTTGGAAGATGCCATTTACACCCCTACATGTTAATCCATTCATTTTTCTAAACCAGCCTTCAGTGCATACATCTGAACTCTTGATTCTTCTGGACTACTACAACATTTCTTTAGAGCGATAAGCCTTCAATATTTTTTCTATCACTTTTACTTATATATCTGTAACATGCTCTCGTTTATTCAGGTCCAGCTGGGATTACAGCATTACTTTCAAAGATAGCTTCTTTTTTGCTCATCCTCCGGTTTTCGGTGGGCCTTTTCGCAGCCTAGGCGAAGTTGCTGCTGCCATCAAGTGCCATCTCATTCCCACTTGGCCGTATGCTCAAATACTGTAAGAATTATATATGAACCGAATTTTTCTGAATAACCCTCCTCAACTTCAGAACACAATGCACACACAAGAGGACACAGCTAGAACATGCTTACCTTTAACCTTTCCATGGTGGTTATATCTTTTGTACCGTGGTCACAAATTATTTAAAGAGCACACTATGATGTTCCTTTCACCGTAATCCATACCTTTGAGCTGAAAAGAGGATTAGGCAATACTTTAAAAGTAGGTTCTGTCCTAATTAACCTGTCATTTAGGAAAATAAATAGAGTTGTATATGTAAGTATTTATTTTTCTAATAGTGTATGATTTGTTTTTCATTGATGTAGGAGGGAAGGCTATTCTTTCACATTTAAGGATGGACTCTTCCACGCACGCCCTCTTGATGTCGGGGGACCTTTTAAGTTTTTGAGTGATGCTATGGACGCTGTGTGGCGTCATCATGGTGAATGGAAGGAGAAAACTCGTTACACGAAAGACTTTCTGTAAGACCTTAGTTAGAGTACTTCTCCACGGTCTTATCAGCCAATTTTCATTCCCTCTTCTGATCTTGGTGCAACTGTGATGACAATAAAACTTGTGGTCTACTTCTTATGAACTAGATAATATTAGTACTACATACATCCAGCCTTTACAAGGTCATTAGCCTAACCAAACTTGCTTGGGATAAAATGCTTTATTGTTGTTGTATGTATCCAGCCTTTACAAGGTCATAAGCTTTGTCTTGTTTGATGGACCTCTGCAGGAAGCACGTTGATCATGCTGCATGCATGGCAGAAGTGAAGTCATTAATTAAGATGCTCCAGTCAGCTGAAAGGTAAGAGCTGGCTCCTATTTTTTTCCTAGCTAGGACATTAGTTAGACTTACAAATCTTTTTCTTGAATATATCCTTACGTATATTGTCGTTAGTTATGTCTCTGAAGTTGCAGTGGGTTATTACCAGATGGTGAGCATCCATTGATTGCAATTGTGACGTGTTTATATCATTCAACCTTTTCTAAATATATCCTTACACATACTCCTCCATTCTTAAAATGAAGTCGTTAGGACAGCTAAAAATGAACTACAACTAGTGCAATTCAGCTGCCCTAAACGACATCAACTTTGGAATAGAGGAGCATATTATTATTGTTTGGTTATCATATCAGATCTGCATATGCTCTACATGTTTGTTTTCTGAAATGTTCAGGTGCTATGCACAATACTGTGAATTTTAGACCAAAAATCCTCCAGAAACTCATGGCACTGGCAAAGAGCTTGTATAATTCTAAATTTAAACTTATTTTGCACATCTTCACTTGGCACAGTTTAGAAAAGATAAAAATCTTTTGCAGCAATGCTAGACACTCTTCCAAAGTTCATGTATTATTTGTAGTGTACAGTGAGAGGGAGTAGCTAATTAGACGTAGAAGGTTTGTTATCTTGTAGTTGTAGAGACAGATTCAGGTTATGTGTGTATATTGAATAACGTAACCTTTGGTTTATTTTTAATGTTGCATGCAAAATGTTCCAAATTTTAGCATGCTATCTATACGATATGCAAACATTCTATATATCATGCTCCAGTGTTCTTTACTGAGTATAAAATACTCCTGTGCAGAGATATTAAGCCTCCAGAATCTGTGATGCAAAGTTGTGGCGATGATGTCTTAGGCAGTTGGAAACCAAGTAGTGACCCAGCCGTACTGGAAGCAGCTGACCGCTTTGAAAGGATAATGGCGAAAAAAGAAGCAATCAGAAATGGGATGAAATGGATGGAAAATGAGGTCCTTCAGGCATTTGAATCTGCTGGTTATAAAGTATGTTCTGAGTTCACTTGTTTGTTTCAAACGCAAGAATCTATCAACTTACATCTGCTAGTGATCTAAAAAACATGTGTACTCCCTCCATCCCGTAATAAATACTGTATTCGTCTAGCGCCTCATAGTTGGCCCAGAAAGAGTGTTGTGACTCACGCTGTCGTCTTATCCATTCGGTCGTACTCTAGTGTACTTATACAGTCACACCTCGGAGAGACTCTGTGGAGGCTAGCAGCCTAGCAGTAGCGGCGGTGTCGGGTATAGGATGCTCACCTGTGCTGTTCAATGGGTACGAGAATCAAATTCCAAGCAGATTGGTTTCTTTCCTTGTTTATTAGGAAACAGGGAGTACATCCATAGTGTATATATTTCCTTTAAGCCTTAGTTTGGTCCATAAACTCCTTGAGAATGATTTTATAACATATCTACAACTAGTCTGACATGTTTAACAATATAAATAGAGATTCAATATTTAGATTTAACCATAAATAATAAAAAGTTAGGATGGGCACATATCACTATGCTCTCTGAAGTATTTCTCTAGACTCCTTACAATTAAGATGTACACCTAATAAATTAGTGTTTAGTATGGTGTGATCAAGATAATAGCATTTTAGTTTTTTTACAGTCGCAAATGTGGGTAGTTTGGAAGTGAGAATTTATTTCTTTTGGATTAATTTTGTATAACGATGAAAGTGGTGGTGGGTAATTTAGAAGTGTTGAGAGCAGTATGGGTTCGAGATGCCAGATAATATGACATGTTTTAGGTAATTTCTTTTTGTGTAGCATGACTATGTGTATTCCTCCTTTTGTATTCTTATAATGTATAAGTTTTGTTTTTGTTTTATTTTTTATAATGTATTTCCTCATCTTTTCCTGTCCTATAATGTCTCATCGCTGGATTAACTTAATTTGGGCCAAAGCTTTTGACGTTTTTGCTGAGAAGATGCTTATCTTGCTTTTGGCTTTTCAGTACTGGGTTTTAGCCTGTCTGCACACCAAAAGCTAGAAAGTAGCTCTTTTCAAAATCTGTTTGTTTCAGCTTCTAGCTTTTCAGCTGGAAGAGCCAGCAAAATCTAATACAAACAGACCCTTAGACCTTTTCTTTGACGAAAGACCCTTAAACCTTTTTTTTACGGAAAACCCTTAGACCTTTCACTAAGAGACTGTAGTTAGGATAGATGATTTTTGGTAATACAAATTCTCTTTGATTACCAATGCTTCCTGACCCCAACTATCAACTATGATTAATATGCTTTTGGCATTTCAGGTATCCATGTACAAGTTTGTGAATATCGACCAACAATGTCTCATATGTGACACCTTTTCAGAGTCATATCACCACTACAATTTTACCATGAAGAAAAAGTCTTCAAAAAAGCATTATGAGCTCTTCTTTGCTGAAGTCAAACCTAAAAAGAAAGGAAAACAATACTTTTGTTGTCCACTGCAGTCTAGTGACAACGGTATATATCTAATTTACAAGCCAATTAATGACACTTAAAAATTCTTACATGTCATTTAGATATGGCAACTGTTAATTTTTTAAATAATGTTATGAAAGGTCGTTGCTTTGGGTGTGAGAATGTTGGCGTTGATCTTAAGCACCCAAGAACTGGCAAGTATGAGAAGGGGAACACACACTCTGGATTTCCGTTTGATAGTGATAGTGGGGTTGATGATTGAGTATGAGGTATATATGAATGTCTGTTGGGTTAGTAGATGCTTTGTTCCACTATAAATGACCTATTCTTTGCAGGGCACATTCAGTTTTATCTTTCGCTGATACATGTGTTTTGGGGGTGGTCTGAAACTCTGAATAGGCCTTGTTGTCTGTATATATTGTAGCTGATGTAGTCATATGTGATCGCATTATGTAAAATGTTGGCCTACTATTCTACCTATCACATATGTAAATGGTGAACACATTTTCACCAGGTTAGATCTTACTAGTACTACAGTACCATTTTCTATATTGTGTACCATGTTTTGGCATCATTTGATTGAGCACCCATCATTATAGTCTGCCATTTTTTTAGCATGCACATCTCTTGGTTAAGAGTGCAGCTTTTGTGCGCACATTGCCATGCGCCCACCCTGATCCCTTCCGTCCGATACGATTGGGTGTAAAAGATTCGTGCAAATCAGCGTTACGAGCAACCGTAACATATGTGCCGCCACCGTAATACCTAAACAGTAATTGCATCCGTCATTTTGTGTTGGAATCAAAAAATAAATCTAGCTAGCGTTGGCACAGAGCATTCATGGTCTGACATTGTAACCCTTTTAATTAATGTGTTCAGCCTCGATTTAAAAACACAATATCCAGTTTCAAAACGTGGCACAAAGATCCAAGACATGGATGAAGCTCTCTTCTATTTAAGCAACCTATGAGACCTTAATCGAACAGCGGAGTTGTGTCGTGTACCACTGAAGATTGGGGGCAACAATTATATTTGAGAGCTTCCTGAATAGCATCAGATGATTACGTGCAGGCCGCAAGTGAGGAGGTTAGACCTTATAATTTTTCAGTGTTTCTGCAAATTTTATATTTTCGAGTGTTTGTGCAACTTTTTGGTCATTAGACCTTATACTTTTTGCTTGCTGCGATACGCAGATACAGAGCTATGTCTGGTCTAGCCGATCGTGAAACAACAAGTAATCTTAGTGCTATTGACCAGGTTGTTGCTGAAGCAGCTCCGACGGGAGGGTAGCGCCCTGTCATATTTGAACCAAGTATCAGGAAAACATTTGACTCATGTCAAAAACCATTTACATTCTACTACAACCTTTAGTCTAGGGTAGCTCGTTTGTAGACTGATGGAGTTTCCTTTGCAAGAAACTTGTCGGGGGGTACATAGCTGCATGCAGGTGCAAACCTGTCGGGGGCTGCCATAAACTTAAATGCCTATCTAATTAGCAATGATGCCACCGTACTGGTGCTGCAATATATTGACAAACAAAAGGTGACAACGACTTAAATGTGTACTGGTGCTGCAATATATTGACAAAAAACAGGTGACAACGACTTAAATGTTGTACTAGTTGTACAAGCGTGTATGGCTGGGGCTCTTAAATATAAAGCAATGATGATTCTCAGTAGTTTTGTAAAAGTCCAGGCCATTCTTGTACAAATCCAATCCAGCCCCATGGATACAATGCTGGATACCGTGGATGAGTTGACAGCTGACTAGTACAGTAGTAGAGTACTATGCTATAAGACAAAGATGATATTTTACAGTGTGACATGTATCTCCTATTTCAAAGTATGTGCAAAAATGATGGGACTGAAACTATTTTCTTAAACAAATTTAAATAGTAAATTTTTTCCCTCGCGTTGATGCAGCTACCTGGAAGAGTGCCCCTCGCTCATGGTGTAAACGGCCATGTCGAGAAAGATTCCGTGTGCGAGTTCTTGCTGGCATTAGAAGACTGCTGTTCCCCGTCAGCTACTTCCATCGTTGTAATTTCTTTGGAGCTGCAATTTAATCAACAAACATGAGCTTCAACTTTCTCCAGGGAAAAAAAAAAACCATGCGCATCAACCATGACTTAAATTTCGTGGACTATATAAGGTGGGTACCATTCTACGAACTTCAGCCACCTCTTGTCTTTTGCCACAAGGAAAATTCACCATGGTTAGGTACTTGTTGTGCTTGAGCATCGCTATGCTCGTCTTCCACACAATAGCAACGGGTTTCCTTATCTATGTCAATCGTAATAATGATAGTGAAGTTTTTCGTGTTTTCATAACCTACATCTGCATTCTAGTAATCTCATACGGTTGAGCTTTCCATGACATCCTAGATCACAACTCTCCAATGAGATTTGTTGTTCGAGTTCTTGTCTGGTTGGGTAACACTTACATGTCGGTCATGATGTGTATGTGTCTGCCTCCTTGACTCCCTTGTTGGTAGATGTGGGTGCTAGCATTGCATTGTCTTTGTTAACTTTCTATGTCTTGTTGGTTTACAGCGAACAACATCTTTATTCGCTAATTAACTTTGTTACTGAAGTTGCTATGGAAAACGACCACTTCGACTGACTCCATCGATGATGTACTAGTATGGGCCAGATGGATCATCAATTTGTACTAGTTCTTAATAGTGGCAAAGCTAGTGGTCGATTCCGAGATTGTGCCTCCCTCTTTGAATATATTTTGAGAATTTAGTGTGGCCTGATGTATTTTTAATTATGCATCTACTTCTGCTTTATATATTGTGAATTGTTTTGTACTATGAATCCACTGGCCATCTTTATATGTAAATGCAATTGGCTGTTCTATCTTTCAATTTTATGGTCAATTTTAATGAGATATATTATCTGTTGTATATTTCTAATTATTAGTCTAGAACTTTTTAATATATTGCCACTACGATTACAAAGAAATGGACATGAACAATGAGAACATGAAAAAAGGTTTTGGTCATATAAATTAATTTGTATCAGACTTCATTAACTATTTGGTGGTACGGAGCTGCTGCTGGGACGTTCAATGATGTATATCAATTTTGTTATCATTTGGTGTGGTGTCACCGGCGGCGCTTCGAAAGTTGCTCGTGTTCTTCTGCTGCTCACAAATCAGTTCCAACTGGATCGGTTCTGAAGGGATAGATTTCTCCCTTTTCTCCGCCTGAATTGTCAACACAATCAAATTAGTGCAGCTGATATCAAAAGTTCTGAAAATTGCACATGAAATTATAGGATATATGTATGAACCTAGATATCGTGTCTCCCAATACCAGTGTCTTGCGATCTTGACAATAATGTTCATTGTTCTACCAAGGATAGCCAGGAATGTGTGGTGCAAGTTTAGCAGACTTATTGAGTGAAAACATCGGTACAGGAGTGCTATATTGTTACCTGGGGACGTTCATAAAATGCTTGCTATGTTGTTGCTTTTCAATAAGTTTTGATACGACTGCGATGGAGACTAAATGTTAAATGCCATCACCAGGAATGAAACAAACTACTGACATATGAATACCACAAAAATGGAGATTTTACCTGCAAGTGACTTTTCACCTGGTTTAGATTCAGTGTCTTCCCATTCATTAACTGTATAATCCGATTTGGGCTTGCACCTGTCGATCGAAATGTTGCTACAATATTAGTGAGCCATCGAGGCTGCTCAATGAAAAGCGAATATTATTCGGTGTAATGCGATTATGGATAGAAAGGCTGCTGAATAGAACTTATGTTCTGCACCACCAAGAAGGGAAACGGCTTCACAGAAAGCCATATGCAACTCATGCGCCCACCGGATCCGACCTTGCTTTGATCGGGTGTACCTGCGCACCGGCAGCATCATCTTCTCCGGTGATGCTTCGTTCTGGGAGGGGGTGGGGGTGCTCTCTTGTCGTTCCTTACATGAGCGCAAACTCTCCATTCTTAAGTTCCTCTATATTAACTCTCTCTTGCTCCTGTCCTCGAAGGTAGAAGTAGTTGTCAAGAAGCTTCCTACCCCTATTGTGTGGTCCACATGCAGCTCCAAATCTTAATTATCTGGTACATCTTAATTTCCTAAGTCAGTGATGTGTGCGGTCCATGATGAACTCCAAATAATTATGAGCTGAGTGTGTAGGTGTATGTGTGTCAGTGTTAAATGTCCTATTTCTAGAAATTTATGGTTCCATGTGAACGTTTCGCAGCAAACTTGAGACCGTAATACGTAACGGGCATGTCGTAAGAGGTAGTGATTGCACAACGTTGTTTTAGCGCGATTTTAAAAGTCCGGGTGCATCGATATCGCGGGGTGTGCACTCGGCCGTGTGCGCACCAAAGACATATTCCTTGGTTAAACGTTATTGAAATCACGATTGGAGCAATAAAGGCGCCTGCCAAATTGATTGGAGGGAAATAAAGAACTTTGGGTTTGGAAAAATGTGACCACAGAAATAGGATTATTATACATGTTTCGAAAAAAAGGATTATTATAGTGATAATACAGATTAAAAAGACAAACAAACAGCTACAGCAGCTATGCGATAGAGCAGCTGCAGCTCACGCATCCAACATGACAAAATTCAATAGAGCATTCCCTGTTGCAGGTGAATCTGAAGAGGGCATACAACATGCGCGATGAATCTGGATGGGCTGCAAGATGTTTGGATGTTATTGCAGTATTACCCATCTCTATCGTAAAATAGGAATAAGCTGTTAACCTTCCACAAGAAATAATGATGAACTTGCAGTCGTTCGAGCCCATCATCAAACTGATCACTGTCTCCTTCACCAAATTTGTTGCGGAAAAACATAAATACAATCGACATATAGATATCGCCTAAAAACTAACTCACCAGTGACCACCGTCATGATTACGAAGAACCACGAGATAATGCAAAGAAAAGGCCGGACTACCTTATTCTCCGTCAATAATGGCTTGTTCGTCTTGCCAACATCGCCAAGAGACGACATTCTGCATTGATCCATCTTGAAAATCTTAACAACACCTGTCTGCCATCTTCGATTGAACCTCTGAGAAACCTTGAATCTGACAAAATCTAATTAAACTATACTCCGTCCATTCTTTTTCTTTTGTTAACGTTAAGACAATAATCTTAGTTCAAAAAATGAATGTGACTAACTGAAAAGTTGCAAATGACAGTTCACGAGCTACTAGAATTTAGTGGACCCATATTAGTACAACAGAGAAACGAAAAGATGGAAGGCTTAAATGCTCGACAACGATACATCGAACATAAGGTTAGAGGAATATGACTAGGATTCAGAGATAGCAATACACGTCATAAATTCGAGTGGTCATGTATTCAACTCAAAAAAAAAAAACGCCCCCTTTTACGCGCTGCTGCAGTAGTAGTTTTTTCATCTCGGAAACGCCCCCTTTGAAACGCCTGATCGATCGACATCGTCGACGTCGCCTTTGCATGAGCGACATGGATGCTGTTCGCTTGAGCCTGTAAGTACTCTAATGCCTTCATGCCCTAATAATTACTTATTTCATGTTGGATTTGCAAGTTCCATTATACGTACATGAGGAAAACTTGTTCTTTCTTTCCTCTTGTGAGAAGCCTAGCCAACGGCCCTCCGGATCCATATCCCCAGGAAGATAAGTCTGTCAGTTGTTTACAGGCCTTTGACTTTTGTACCTGCGTCCCTTGAATTCACCGAGCCAAAAAGGCTAGCTGCTTTTGCGCCTCTTTCTCCCTTCCCCATTGTCGCGCCCTGGCAAATTAGCTGATGGCCTCCCTAGCTTCTCAGTTCTCTGGCTATATATAGCCATCCAGCCTGATCGTGCGGAGGAGGGGATGCTGCCAACAAATGATGGCGATCACGTTCCAGCTATGTCTAGCAAGCTGTCGAGGAGGCGAGACGAGACGAGAGACAAACCACCTTTCAAAGCAGCATGCACGTTGATGTTCTTTCTTTCTTTCTATTTTACCTTTGGGAAATCGTCGATCTTCTCCTTCTTCCCAATATCGGAAAATTTCCAAACAACCTTAGGTTTGTGTTACACGAACACTGGTTACTGAGTCGTAGAATGATGTCCCAAGATAAAAGGCATCCAGCATTATATTTTATTATCACATAAAAAAATATTTCATGAAAGTTCCCCCATGTCCCAACCCAGCCACAACTGCTCTGCCTCAGTTATTCGTCTCCCCCACGGCGCAGGCGTACGTCCTCGCCCAAGCGAGGGGACTTGGAGGACATGGATTTCATTATCTTAACGAAACGGTACCGTTAGAGCATCTTCAAGAGCCTCTCTATATGTCCATCTATCTTAAAATTTACATATTTTTAGTGAAAAATGCAATCCACCAGATGCTTTATATACATTTGTATTTTTCTAATAGGTAAAAAACTTATCTCCGCTGCTTATTTTGAGCGAGCCATGCTGCCTTGCTATCCATCCTAGAAAAACGCATGCGTGAGAGAAGAAAAGAATAAATGCTGATGTCATCGCATGCAAATATGGTTTCAAACATAAGAAATATGATAACTCATAAATTAAATATCTAAATTGAAAACCGATTCCACCATTGTATTTGTAATGATGAAACCTTCAAAACTAGATCCCACTTGCCTATATTTCAATAATTTTAAAGATGGAGATTAAAAGAAATTAGAGAGTCTCTTGGATCACTCATATCTTTTAAAGGATGTTTTATTTTAGAAAACAGGTAAAATCAGAATTTAGCTAGTCTTTTTTAGCTACGTTCTTGGAGATGCTCTTATGTCTTGCAAACCAAGCATCCAAAAGCAAAAAACAAACTACACAACTAAGACATTAGTGTTTAAACGAATAGTTCTAGCTTCCAGAGTCTATTATATATCTTGCTAATAAATGCTACGCTTAGAGTCCACATATCTTACGACAATTTTCATATGCCACCGTTGCTAGTTCATGCAGGCCCTGCTGGGAGTTCCATATAACATTGAAAGACGACCTCTTCCACGTGCATCCTCCATTTCTCGGCGGGCCCTTTCACAGCCTAGGCGAAGCCGCTGACGCCATCAAGTGTCATCCCACTTCGGCTACTCCTCGATGTGAACCATGGTAAATATTTACAATAGTAAAGAAACTAAAATTTCTAGGCATAACTATATTTTAGGAGATGTACAGCAAATTTTTTGTCGGGGCACTGTCACACTGCACATATCACAGTGACATGAACCTAAAACCAACTTTTCTGATATGGTAGTACTACTTGATTCCTGGTGTATCAGTTATTGTTTGCGTAACTATGTGTGTTGTGCTGGCTCATGCAGGTCCTGTTGGGAGTATCATATAACTTTCAAAGCCGGCCGCTTCTATGCGCATCCTCTTGCTCTTGGGGGGCCATTTCACAGCCTAGGTGAAATTGCTGCCGCCATCAAGTGCCATCGCACTTGGGCATCTGCTCGACTGCTGTAAGAATTTTGAACAAAACAATAATACTCTTAATGCCCTCTCTAGAGAACCTTGAAATCAATGCACACACACACCACCACACCGAGAACCGATCTATCTTGAACCTTCTATTATTTAGTTGTAATGTGGCAAATGAATAATCAAAGGGCAAACCACGAATCCACAATGTTGTTCTTAACTGTAGTCTATGCTTTTCAGCAGAAAAAAGAGGTTTAGATCAATTCAATTCAATTCAATTCAATTTTGGTTTAGTACAAATGACATGGTTTTCATAAAACACCTGTGAAATCTTGTATGCAGGTACTCTGTACAGAAATATATTGGCTGTGAAGTACACTCCAGAAGTGTGCATCAGCCATGGAGATGGTATGTCTTACACGTAATTAATTATGCTTGATGTTTTTTCTTCCCCAATTAAGTTTTTGAATCACTCAGCCTCTATGCTGAAAGTTTGTAACATTTTTGAAGTCTTTATGTCTCACCCAAGAAAAGATGGGATTCTTAATTGGAAATGTGATTTAGAAAATGGATATAGTTGTACTCATGGCTACTTAATCTTGTAATGATATGATTTTTCCATACTGATGCAGGATGGAAGGCTACCATTTCACAATGAAAGATGGACTCTTCCATGCACACCCTGAGGGTGTCGGTGGACCTTTTAAATTTCTTGGGGATGGCATGAATGCTGTGAGGTGCCACTATGACCTGGAACAGAAGAAGAAAGAGGGAACTCGCAGACTTATCCTACGAATGTAAGACCGCAATTTATCTAAACTGCATTCATATTTCCCTTCTAATCCGATGTAACGGCAATATACCTGGTAGTTACTTATATAAGTGCAGCCTTACATAGTAGGATGAACTGAGCGATTTGTCATTTATATTTGCTAGTGTACCTTAGCATCAACATTAAGTGATCACTAAGCATATGTGGGAATAAATAGTGTTTTGGGTTTTGTGTGGTAAAGTTTCACCTCCTTGCAGTTACTTTATTTCTAATCTCTTGCAGCTGACTATACAACTTGTAGTACAACTATAAATTAGATAAAACTGAACCATGCATCCATCTTTTAGTCATGACAAAAAGGTTATAAGAGTTGTCAATCTTATTTTTGATTGACTTCTACAGGAATCAAGCCGACCCTGCTGCGTGCTTAACACATTTGAAGTCAATTATAGAGAAGAACCGGTCAGCTAAAAGGTAAGAATTTTTTTCCTGGTTTTGGTTTTGTAGCTTGATCCTTAGTTATAGATTAACATTTTCTTATTTATCGTCAGATTTAAGCTAATGTAATTGTTCTGACTGTGGGACCAACTAAGCCTACCATCTGCTCTTCAACCTGCTCCTTACAAATAAAAAGCCAATTTTGTGGCAAACATGGGAACATAATCTTACTAATTTTTTGCAATGGTTTATTAAATTACAACGAATATGCATGAAATGGAATTGCAATGTGATTATGTTATTTCAACTTTTTTGCTTTTTCAATATATCATCACATATTATTGTAAGGTTACATTTGCATATTTTTCTAATATATTCTGAAATATTATACTTAACATAGTCTACCAATAATACTTCAGAAACTTATTTATGGTGATAACGAAGAGCTTATATTAATCCTGAAGTAAAGCTTATTTTGCGTGTGTTCACCTGGAGCAATATTATAGAAAATAAAATCTATATAGCTTAAAACTACAATAGTGCCAAACACTTTTCTAAACTATAGGAAGTAGCACATTAAAGGGTTTGTTCTCTAATACGGATGGATTCTGATTGTGTTTGTATTTGAGGAACCTACATTTTAATGTTGAACACAACATATTCCAAATTTTCGTATTTATCCTTGCTACTAAAACAGGAGCATACATCATGCGTATATTCTGGTTATATCATACTTGTACTGATTATAGAATGCTCCGATGCAGAGATACTAAGCCTCCTAAACCTATGAGTTTGGCTGACGAGATTCTAGCCATTTATAAACCAAGCAGTGACCCAGCCGTACGGAAAGAAGTTGACCGCTTGGAACGGGTCTTTGCAAAAAAAGAAGCAATTAGGAATGGAATGAAATGGATGCAAAAGGAAGTCCTTCATGCATTTGAAATCTATAAAGAATCTGCTGGCTATGAAGTATGTTCTATTTTCATCTTTTTATTTCAACTAACTAATCTTGTTAATTTGAATTCTTAAAAACATGTTAAAATCAAAAGTTCATAGAAAATTATTATTATACATCCACATTTCCATTGTTTTAATTGTTTTTGTTTATATTAGTTATATTTTTACATAGTGCATATTGAGCATCCATGAAGATGACACTTCAGTTTTTGTAAAATATTGTGGTAGATGTGAGTAATTTGGAAGCGGACATTTAGTTCCTTTGCATTATTTTTTGTACAGTGAAAATGGTGGGTATTTTGGTTAATTATTTACATCAAGCATGACACAATGTTATGCATTGTTCATGCAAGTTTGTATTTCTTTTTTCCTGCATTCTTGTCTCTGGATTATAGATCTTTCGATTGGGGTCTAAAGTTAGAATAGCTGAGTTTCGATATATGAATTCTTTTGGATTTGCCAATGCATCCTCACCCCAACTATGGTTGCTTTTGCAGGGTTCCATGTACGAGTTTGTGAATCTCGACCAACAATGTCTTATATATGACACCTTCTTAGAGTCCTATCATCATTATAACTTTACTATGAGAAAAAGGTCTTCAAAAAAACATTGGGATTACCAGGTTTTCTTTGCTGAAGTCAAACCCACGAAGGAAGGAAAACAATATTTTTGCTGCCCACTGCAGCTTGGTGAGAACGGTGTGTATCCTAATTCACTAACCTATTAATGATAATTCAAATTCTTATGCACGTACTTTTAATTATGATAATTCATGGGTAGCTGTAAAAGTTAAATATATTGGTGGAAGAAATAAGTTGGATTCTTTCATTAACTTTTCTCAACCATCTGAATGATCATGAAAGGTGATTGCTTCGGGTGCCGGAATGCGGGAGTTGATCTTAAGCACCCAACAAATGGCAAGTATGAGAAGGGCAACGAGCACTCTGGATTTCCGTTTGACAGCGATAGTGAGGATGAGGACTTATAAGGCATACATGTCTGTTGTGCTGTTACATGATTGACAGTGCACTTTCAGCTTGATGGTTTGTGGGTTCATAGTGACTTTTTATTTGGGGGTCTAGAACTCAGAATATATATCCTCTTGTTGCCTGAATTGTTGCTTCCTATGTGGCATCATCACATTTTGTAAAACTGTTGGCTACTGATGTACCAACCACGTATGTAAATGGTGACCACATTTTCACCAGGCATGTTCTTACTACATTACCATTGTATAATATTGTACCCACAAGAGATTCTAAATATGTATTTCCTGCCATGTTTGCTATGTACATCTCTTGGTCAAATTGTCTAACCCCACCAGAAACAGCCCCAAATTATCAATTGTCACGTGAAATGTGTGTGGCGTGTGTGGGTTGGCTAAACTCGATGATATAACCCGAACAGGAGAGCGGAGATGACTACGATTCTAGTTCGGCTGAGGCCGAGGCGTGCTCGGCTACAAATAAACGAAAATGAGTATAGAGAATAGAGTCTCGACCAATCACACTGATGTTATAATTTCAAAGCCCCTTCTCTTGTATTTTGGCGTAGCGGCCTGATAGACTCATCACCTACTCCAGTTGCGGGTTTTGCGTGGAAGTGGAACAAAGAAGCGACATGGATGGCTCTAGTTCGAGTCTGTAAGTAGTTGATTCGTCTGTATCTTTAGTTGTTTGCCCTAATTATTTCTTGCTAGCACGGACCACGGATACCGGCGAGCAAAATCTCGTCCAGGATCACGAGCATGACCCCTGGTGTCCGCAAGCTACCCGCGCCACGTGCCGTCCGACGTGTACGGGCGCGCCGTCCTCGCCGAGCGGCGCGGCGGTGGGTCATGGCGCACCTCAGGGTCGGCCGGGAGGCGGCGACCACGCTGGCGGTCGCCCCCGGCCAGCGGTGGCACCTCGAGACGTTCATGCTCCGGGAGCACGCCAAGTACGTGGTCCACTGGGCGAAGCTGTCGTCGCTGCTTCTGGACTGGGCCGGCCCGCTCGCCGATGCGGTCGCGCGGATCGGAATCTACCGCCCCAACGACGCGTGGCAGATTGTCGATTTCCTGCTTCGCCCGCAGATACTACGCCGTAGTATTTCTGATTAGCCTCCAACACGCGTCATGTGGTTTATTTAGTATGCAGTTATTAGAAGTTATATATTTTTTCCCCTATGTGCAGTTAATAGAAGTTGTATACAGTAGTTCGATGTTTTTTCTCTGCGTTCCAAAGGTCTAAGAGGGCCAGCAAATTAATCCTTTGCCACTCTCTTTTTTGGCTGTGAGATAGTACTATTGGCGTACAGGACGAAAAAAAGTTCAGTAATAACCGAATTCGCAATGCTAACTATGAGAATTTTTTACGCACGTACGAATTCAATGGAGCGCCAGGCGTACATTCTTTGTCTCCTGATAATCGTGTGCTCGTCATCCGACAAGCATATCCATCTCTGAACTTTGAGGCAGCTTCAGAAAAATTTCTAACCAACCTGACGATGGACAGCGATACGGCCGCTGCTCGGCTGCCGTCCCAGGGCCTTGGCGGCGTACTACCTCTACACTTCCGGCGACAATTTGGTAACAAACCAACATGTTCTCTCCCGAACCAACGCCGGAGCTAGCCGGCCGACCAACTAACGGCAGGCCATTGTCGTCTCGGGTTGTGTCGTACTCTGGCTGAAACAACCTGCAGTGCTCTGCTGTTCAGTTTAGAGGAGCAGCAGCACGACTCAAGAAAATTCCTATCCAATCCACGCATCCGTATAACTGCCAGGCCAGATTTAAATTGCAGAACGCAGATGCTTTGCATTTCTCGGAGACGAAAAAACATCTTAAGTTTCCAAAAGAGTGCACAATGGAGGCAGAGCCCCATGCTGCTCAATGCTCATCTCGTGTCTCTGAAGGCATTTCTCGGCACATCATCATACAGAAGCAACATGAAAAATGATTCGGGAGGAATAATAAACACTCCAAAATAATTAAACCACTTTTCGGTCTGACAATAAGGTTATAAACCCCAAGGTAAAGTTCCACGAAACTAGCTTTTTATTGCACAAATTCGAGAGCTGGACTTTAAACTGCCCTCCCATGGCCACGGAGGAGGGAGCAGAAGAAACGATGCAGGGTACAACTTCGTCATCCCAAGGAGCTCAGTACTCTCCGGTTCAGTTACCGCTTTGTTCACGCGATAGACTCGTTGGCTGGAGCAACGCCTGCTGTGCGCTGCAGCCGCTGCGTCGCTTTCTCCACCTGAACGACATTGGTACAGTCAAGAGCCACGGTGAAGCAAAAGCTTCAACTTAAGAAGGTCAGCTGAATGGTACTAGAAGATAATCACCTCTTTGTCCCAGTTAGTCCTGGCTGTGATGATAATCAGGGTTATCGTCTGAAGAGATACTCCTATGATTAAACCCCACCATATTCCCTGGACACAGATAGGATGGAACCGATCAGCACTCCCCTCTGAAAACTCCAAAAGTTACATCTATTGAATGTTAAAGGGAACACAGAAGAAGTTTACCGCTGCCCCAAGGCTTGTTTTGTATCCAAGGACGCATCCAATTGGAAGCCCAATCAGATAGTAGGCCCCAACATTGACATAGGCAACTACTGCTTGCCATCCACTCCCAACGGCAACCCCTGCATATTTTTCAAAACAGTTCCAAGTTTTGAAGCTATTATAACAATTGATGAGTACAAACTAGAAACTTTGAACTTTATCTTCTCCTTCCATACCTGAGAGAATTGGCTGAATTCCATTCAAGAAGATACTGATTGCCAGCAATGGCATCAGACTGATAACTGCATCAACTATTGTGGTGCTGCTTGTGTACAGCGTGCTTAGCGGATACCTTAGAATTATGACCAGAAGTGTAACAAGAACGCTGAAGGCGATGCTCGCCGCGACAACCACGATGACCGAGAACCTTGCTACCTTTGGATGGCCAGCACCAAGCTCATTGCCAACACGAATACTGGAGAAAAAGTTCATGAAACATTTTTTATGAATAATGAGGTACGTATATGAAATCTACAGCTATAAGCCTATAACTCATCCACTGCACTGACCTGGCTGCATAGCTCAACCCAAGCATGATCATGAAGTCCCAGTTCCAGTAATTAATGCTGAAATGAATCAGAGAAATTACAGCACAAGTTATGTCTGAATTCAAATGGATAATCAGGCAACGGGATTACGGGATCAATGTGCATTATGAGCTGATAGACAGGGTAGCCCTACCAGATAGAAAGGGAATCCAGTGCAATTTCCGAGTTAGGGAGGAAGCCAGTAAGAAGTACAAATCCTTGTACGTACCAGATCTCCAATCTAATTAAGAATGCAAAAACAAGATATATTACAAACCAGGAGGCAGCACTTAACACATCAAGTAAAACTACCACCAGATTACTCACGCTAGCATGATGGCAGAGGCAAAGGAAAGCTTGGCATATCCCCAGAGGCCTCTGAAGGCGAGCAAGGAAAAACCAGTCCAGGTCTCCTTACAGGCCGGGCTCCAGACAATGTATGCCCATGTCAACACCACAAGCACCCACCAAGAGAAGCTCAGTGTCAGTGCTGCGCCAAGAAGGCCTAAGCCTAGAACAAACACAACGAGCCATGAGGCAAAGGTGTGGAAGATTAGCACTGCAATCGTCATGTATGCCATGGGGTTGACGATGTTCTGGGCCTGCAGGAACCTCTGCATTGGGCAGAAGATAGCAAAAGCAAGAAGCTGCAGCACCAAGCCACGTGCATACAGCTGCCCAGCGGCGGCCACATCTGCTTCCTGCCCAATGAGCCGCAGGAACGGGCCGGCATACCAGTAGAGGAAGGCGATAGGTATAGCCGTCACAAGCTGGAGCACAAGCGCCCTTTGGCAGACGATACCCATGGCCAGGTAACTCTTGGCCCCATAGGCCTGACCACAAACAGTCTGCACTGCGCTAGCCATGCCAATCTGTTGTGCAATGTAAGGAACAAGAATTACAACAAGACATTACATTTGAGAAAACGTGAGGACAGGATCGAGAGAGTGTAGGAAGTACATTGAGTTACGTACCATGACGCCATAGGCTAGGCCCTGGATGCCAATGTTTGTGATGGAAGCACCAGCAAGCTCGAGATCTCCGAGGTGGCCAACAAACATCTGCGAGATGAGGCTGAGCATGAAGCTGAAGACTGTGATGAGGATAGATGCCCAGGAGATGCGCCACAGATTGCCAGCTTCCCATGCTGCAAGCTGCATCAGCACGCCCAATGGAACGTGCTCTCTCTGCAGCAGCTCCTCACACGCATCCGATGACTTGTCAATGTTCAGCAACGGCGCCACCACATTGCTGCCCATTGTCTCCTCTTCGTAATTCCTGCACTCAGTGTAGAGTTTACACCATTATATGAAACAAGCCATTGCTTCGCTGATATATGCCTGTGCAGTCATAACTACTACAGTTCCTGACAGGTAACTAACCTTCCTGGGACACAACTACCAGTCAAGGTACTGGCTGAATGGTTGTTGGAAATGGTGTGGTGTGAATATCAAGTGGGAAGTGGCCTTGCAGCTTAGGAAAGTGCTAGAGTAACCTACCAGTTTGGGGTAGGTCACCTGAAGGTTTCGGTTTCTTTCTTAGTAGCAATTTAATTAAAGAAATCAATACTAGTAAGTTATGTGGTGATTTTATTTTATATGAAAAAAGTAGTTCATTACAATCAAATCTCCACCAAAAGATATAGTTATGTTAGAGACATCAATTGCCAACGAGGGGCTGAACTATAAACTGTTTGTAGAAGCTTGATGAGTAAAACAGTACAGATCAATGTGTCATAGATCTTTTTTTTCTTCAGAAAATGAAGTCAAAGAGTCAACTTTCTAGTTACAATACTAGATTACCTCTTATCTGGCAGTTACCTCAGACGCCATAATTTTGGTGTAACAGTTAAGGAACAATATAGCAGCGTTTTCAAGGTCTTTAAGTAAACAACAAAATCGATGAGTACAGGGATGACCATATTTCTAGTACAGAGTACAGACATCCCCTAATGTTTCCCACATTTTAAAAAAAGAAGGTGCATGCCAAATAAAAGACTCGATCATTTTAATTTCTTCAATGAAAATGATGTGAAGCTGCAATTCAACAACAGAAAGGATCATAGCTCCTGTTCACAACTCAACTAACTGAAGAAGGTCCAATATGGCAATATTGCATCAACATATACAGTTATACAGGTCCTGGAGGGCCTGGTGAAATTTAGAATCAAGCCATGGACCATAGGCACAAGTTTCTGTACACAGAAAAGGACATGTTCTGGTCCTAATTTGCACAAAGTTAATTGTTCATTTCCAATCAACAATGGCAGGTAGGATACATCAATCGACCATGATAAAAATCATTTATCTTGTTTTTCTTGTTTCAGAAGCCCTCTTTCAACAAATTTAATGATAAGCTTTCCAGCAGCTTGTCTTTGACCTTCTAGAACCAGCTTATTGTCAACTTTTTGACACAATTTAATATCAGGAATTAAATTTCTCTGGAACATTCGGCAGGCCACATTATAAGCTTGAAGTGTAACTCCTCTATTAAGAAAATTCTCCATCAAAATGTGGCATGTTTGAGCATCTCTTTTCGAGGCAGTTCTCAGTACCTTGCTGAGCAGATTGTAAGCCTCACTAAGTTTACCAAATGCACAAAGTTTCTCTATGACCTGATTATATGCACTACTAAACACTTGTCTTGCTAGCATCTTATCCAAAAGATTCAGCAACTCTTCCACTTTACCCCTTTCACAATATCTATGTATCACTGTCCTATATGTGACAGGAGTAGGGAACAAACCTCTATTAAGCATTTTCTCAATAAGTTCCGTGGCTTCTTTCAGTTTACCTTTCTTTCCTAAAGCATCAACAACAACTGTGTATGTTACAACATCTGGATGCCTATTGCTCAGATACATGTCATCAAGCAATGAGAGAGCTGATTCCAAATCACCTTGCCGAGAAAATCCATGAATTACAGTTGTGAAGTTAATAACGTTAATGGTGCAGCCTTTGCTTTGACATTGCTCCATGAAGTCTTTGGCCTCTGCTGGTTTCCCTTCCTTGCATAAAGCATGGATTAATAAATTAATCTCCACTGTTGTAGGGAAGAAACCCTTCTGTAACATCTGTACTACCACATCACATGATTCCTTTAGCTTCCCCTCCCTCCTGAATCCATGCATGATGACGCTGTATGTGATATTACTTGGGGTCCACCACTCCTCTTCACTCTTGTTTAGCAATTCCCATGCTTCTGAAGATTTCCCGACTTTGCAGAGCCCATTTAGCAGAGAAGTATGCGTGACAGTGTTTGGCTTGCAACCGTTCTTGTACATCTGCTTCATCATCTTTCGTGCTTGATCAATTTCCCCAATTCGGCAGAATCCATCAACAACTGCACTATATGTGACAACATCAGGGTGACATCCTTTTGAAATCATCTCACCTACAATATCCTTTGCCTCCGCCATCCTCCCGTTCAAACAAAATGAGTGCACGATTGCACTGTATCCTACCTCATCAACACGGAATCGTTTCCCCTCTGTCTCCTTCAAGAACTCCAACGCTTCATCTGCGTGACCATGCTTTGAAAGAACATGAATAAGCATGTTATATGTCACCTGATCCGGAAATAAGCCTGCATCGTTCTTCATCCTTTGAAGCAGATTCCGCACCTCTGCCACCCTCTTCTCCTTGCACAAGAAACTCATTACAGTAAAGTAGCTAACTTTATCGGGAGAGCAACCATCTTTCAACATTGAATCAATCATCTCTAATGCATCAAGAACTCGCCGAGCATTGCATAACCCCTTGATAAGGCAATTATATGTGACTACATCTGGCTCGATCCCAATACGGCGCATCCGTTCAGAAAACTCAAGAGCCTTGTCAACGCGCCCAGCCACAACAAGCACATTCACTGCAACGTTGCATATAGATATGTCAGGCTCACACCCATCCTTCTGCATGAGCTGGAGCACGCGCATGGCCGACCGGAGCTTCCCGCGCGGCTGTATGTGAGCATGAGGTGTGCGAACTGCTGCGGCCCGCGCCGAATCCCGCGGCGGATCATGAGGCGCATGACGCGGCGCGCCGGGTCGTGGAGCTTGGTGCGGCTGAGAAGGTGCAGCATTTCGTCGAACACCTCCGGGGCGTGACGGTAGCGCCATTGCCGGTCGGCCCAGCGGAAGAACTCGAACGCGGCGCGGGCGTCCTTCTGCGCCTGCGCGCGCAGCACCGCGCGGACCTGCGGCGGGGAGAGGATGCGGACGCGGTGCCGGAGCTGGGCCTCCAGCTTCGAGCTCCACGAGTCCCGATGCTCGAGCAGCCCACAGGTTTCGCGCACGAGGCGGCTGCGCGACTCCTCGAGGAGTAAATCTTCCAGGGGAAGATCGTCCCTGGTGGGAAAAGGCGCGATCTCGCCGGCATCGGTCGCCAAGGGTGTGGCGGCGGTGCAGGGGCGGCGGGGCTGGAGGAGGGGTGCCGGCGTGCGAACAATGGGTTCTTGGATAGGTTTCTGATCATGGTGCGCGCTGATGCCCACGAGAGGCTAATGCCTGGCGGTGGGTTGTGACCGGGACGGGAAATGGTCGGAGGACGCCTGCGCCGGCGGCGGCCGTCGCGCGGAGTCGCTGAGTGGAGTATTCAGGCAGATCAGTGGGGCCGTGTGCCTTGTGGGGTCAGGCCATTTTTGTTGCAATACCCACTAGTTTTTTTTCCGAGTTCTATGAAGCTGTGTTTGAGCGTTACAATTTTGCAATAAATTGGAATATCAATGAAATTCGCAGTTGGTAGCCATTTTTTTTTTATGGTTTGTCACCGAACTTGCGACCGGTTCTCGAGTAAAATCAGCCTCGATTCACCGAATGACTTGTTTTCTTCTCGTTCCTTTTGTTTTTGTTTCCTTGAAACCTATATACCACAATCTTTGTGATGCAGATCCTTTGTATTATCTTAGCATTAGACTCGCAATGCAGTAATACACAGGATGTCTATCTTATATTCTTTGTTATTAGATGTCGGTGTTCTAAAACTAAGTAAAAAAAATCATTGATTGACATCCACTAGTTGGTCATTGAAATCCACTCACACGTCACCACTCACCTCTTCCCTCAAAATTTAAATTTCTTTTTTAATATAGCGCCATTATATATGCACTATACACCCACAGATTGGAATATTCGGAGAATCTTTGATATTTTCTTCGTATTTTATTTTGTTGTTGTTTTGAGACTTTTTTTTGACGTGTTGTTGTTTTGAGACTTGAGAGAGCTTTAACCAACGTCAATGAAAAATATAGAGGGAGTAAAATACAAGAAAAGTACAGTCAACAGGTCAACTGTAAAATAGTTTACAAAAAATACATGTGCCAATGCGCAAAACCACCGTTTCCAATCAAATTCCTCGCATCTCCTCCCACTGATCCCGTCGTCCTTTTCTGTTCTCTTCCGCACACCACTGCCTCGTCACGGTCGCTCGCGCCTCGCGGCCTCGCTCCGGCAAACCCAATGGCCGCCGCCGCCGTTCCCAACGGCCACTCCGCCGCTGCTGGCGAAGAGACGCCCCCGACCCAGCCTTCATCCTCGTCGTTGGTGTTCCTGGGCACGGGGTGCTCGAGCGCGGTCCCGAACGCGCGGTGCCTGATCCAGCCCCCGACCCGCCCTGCTCCGTCTGCTCCCAGTCCCTCTCCGTGCCGCCCGAGCTAAACCCTAACTACAGGTGCTGCTTCGAATCCTCACTCACCCCTCCCTCTCTCCGAGGGTTACTCGGTGTTGGGAATTGGGATGCCACCGTCTTAGCCGCTATATGACGTGTCTTTCGGTCTTCGCGAGGTCGGTGCGGATCTGAAATGGGCGCCGAGATCGGGAGCTATGGCTTGGTTTGTACCGTTAAATTGCGTATCTAATCGTGGATGTTTCGGGCGATTAGTATTGTTGCGATGCGGAACAAATGAACATTTGCTTCTGCTGTTAATTTGGTTGCAGTGGCTGGCCTGTATCTGAACTAGAACAACCAAGTAATTTTGGGCAGGATTCGGAAGCTAAAATCTACCAGTAGTCATGATACCCCGCTAGTCCATTTTCATATTTATTTATTCCATACGCATTTTGGCATTCTATAAGGGCTGTAGCAGTAATTGGAATAATGCAGCTGTAAGAAATTTGAGGTGTATCAGTCTCAATGATCAATTGATGTAATTGTAAGGGCTGGCCAGATGTTATCACAGTGAATTCAAATGAATGTACTCATAGCTTATGCACAATTTCATGTACTTGCTGCTTGGTCAAAAGTCCTATTTTATTTGTTAAAACATCAGCAAAATGGCCAGTTACAAAATTGTATATTTGCTATTTCTGTTTCTGCTTCTGCATAGGATACACCTGCAGAGAATTACCATTAATTTTCATCACTTACATCTGGTATAATCAGTCACGGATCGCCTATAATTCCACAAGGAACATAGTGCAAGTCTTAGATGCTATTGTGTAATGTCTTGGAGGTAGGATAAGTAGCTTGTCTATCTGGTTTGATATGCTATACTACATGTTCCTATACTAATCAAATGTAGATTAAACCGTTTCAGATTTTATTGCAACTTCATATTACTGATTCATACCTTCTGGATGACTTCAATTGGATCATCATTTGGTTATTTATGTAGCCAAGTGATTCTGACTTTTCTTCTTCCCATAAATGCTTTTGGAATGTTGATGTGCATTAGCAAGGTTGACATCTGCATTCATGCTTCTGTGTTCATTTCAGACGATTATATTATTATTGATTTCTTACAGGTGCAATACTTCCCTTTTAATTGACTATTGCCAAGATGAAGGTGTGCACAAGTATATTATTATAGATGTTGGGAAGACATTCCGAGAGCAAGTTCTGCGATGGTTTGTGCGCCACAAAATCCCTTGTGTTGATTCCGTAAGTTCTTGTTTGGTTCAGTTGCTCTAGCAGTTCATTAAAAGACCCAACTATCAATTAACGTTTCACTATTATTGTAAAAGGAAATGCAGTGCTTTACAAAGCCATGTTACACTAACACCTTTTATTTTCTTTTCTCATAACAGATTATCCTTACTCATGAGCACGCAGATGCAATCTTAGGACTTGATGATGTCCGGGTCGTACAACCATTTAGTCCCACAAATGATATTGATCCAACCCCAATTTACCTCAGTCAATTTGCTATGGACAGGTAATTTACTTCATCTAGCAATCCCAGTGTACCTCAGTCAATTTAAATTGATCCAACCATTTAGTCCTTGATAACTTTATTAGGAATCAATAATTGTTCGCTTTGATTTTAAAGTGAATGCAGTCAAGCTTTGCATGATCTGTAATCTGTTTATATGGGGAATACTATTGTTAGCTTGTCATCTTGTAACATATTCAAGGGACCCTTGTGCTTGAAACCTACCAAATTGAGTCAATAAAGGAGAATATGCATATTCAAGTAAACATATTTACCAATTGCCAAGAAATATTATTAGCCTTCATTGACTTATGAATTCGTTGTTCTTGGTTTACCATTTCTCTAGGTCCTTTACATTTTGTTGTCATGTTGGTCCCTTGTCCAATATTATAACCATCTTCTAGCTTTGTCATAAGTTTAAACTATTTTGACATGAACTATGCGCCAAGTCATTTTCTTAACATAATAGTACTGTAAAGTTTACTTATTACTATGCAGTATGTAATGTTGTAAGTTGGTAGGACATAAGTGACAATTTATAATATCATGCTCATAAAGTTTCTTACCTAAAAAAAACCTCATAAAGTTTGATCTGAAACAGCATCTCCAAAAAGTTCCCTTACTTGGTCAAAAAGAAACTAAAAGAAGGGGAGGAGGTCAGGCGAGTTGCTCAACTTGACTGGAGAATAATCGACAGTGATATTCAGAAGCCTTTTACAACTTCAGGGCTTGAGTTTGTTCCCTTACCGGTACGAGTACTATGCATTTGTATATCAACTGCATTTCATTTTGTTGTCCCTTCCCTTCTCTCATAATTTTGTATCCATATCAGGTCATTCATGGTGAAGACTACATTTGTTTGGGTTTCCTCTTCGGAAGAAAATCTAAAGTTGCATATATATCGGATGTTTCACGTTTTCCTACAAGCACAGAATATGGTAAACAATTGTTTCCCTGTGCTCCTTGATCAGTTTCATCTATGGTGCCATTGTGCATATGCTTTGATTTTTAGAATAAAGCTTCCCATGACAGGAGAATATAGTTGATGGTTCACGCTAGATTTTGGTTAAAATACATCCAAGTGTTGCTGCTGAAGAAAGTACAGTTTAATAATATTACATACCTATTTTAATTTATACATAGGGTTTTGGAAGTAAATATTTATACACATATATCACATAGATGCATTGTCAGTATTTTCTTTGCCTGTCTTTTCTTCCCTTGCCCTTGGAGAATGGTCTGGCTCATGTCTTGACTGACTGCTTTGAGAATAGCTGCATATCTTTTAGATTCATTTCATGTCCTCTTTTACTTGGTCATCACCCAGGAACCTCATTGCTGTGTGTACATACCTTTCAGCAATTTCAAAGTCTGGAGGAGGCCAAGTGGATTTGCTCATCTTGGATTGCCTGTACAGGGTTAGTTTCTTCAGTTTGTTCTTTTGTCAATTCAGGTGTCTTTTCTTTTCAGCTGCTCATTTCATCTTTGTCCCCGAATGTCATTTTCCTCATCTTGGCTTTGGTTACCATTTCCTTAAATTTAACTATCTTTGCTTGCTATACTACGTGAACATCACATTCAAAGAGGGTGCTTTTATCAATCCAAGGCTAACTACAAATTACATAAGTAAAGGTCAAAAGCGTTCTAAAAATTGAGAGGAATTTGTAGAAAGAAGGAAAACACCAGTCTTGAAGTCTTATACTAATAAATGATCATGGTAGGAAATCTTTTGGTATTGGAATAATGTAAACCAGTAAAAACTGTTGTTTTTACCACATCAGGGGCTTCCTTTGCTGTATAACCTTTCAAAAAAAAAGACTGTTGTTTTTTTCTCTCAATAACACAAACATAATCGGTCTAATTTTGCATTAGGTATTCCTCGACTATGCAAAATGGGTTGCAACAAATGTTGATATTTAACTTATTCAGAAACCTTTCTCAAGTTAAATATAAACCTGGACACATCTGTCATTGTTGCTAAGTGATCATTATGGTCATGCTGATTTGTTGTGAGATATTTAAGGAACTCTTTTATATAATGGGTTGTAGTTGCTAATACCATGTGGATTAGTGCATAGTTACATACGTAGTTGATTTACCTTGTGATTCATTGACAACATCATGTACCATTTTTTTCACTGACACCCTTTTTGTGAACAGACAGGATCTCACAATGTGCACCTTTGCTGGGACCAGGTTGGTTTTCTTTGCACAGCTTTATCGTTTCCTGTTTTGTTTCATATTCCTTCTGTTTGATCACAATAATTTTGTGCAGACACTAGATGCTGTTAAGAGGATTTGCCCTAAAAGAGCATTGCTTGTTGGGATGACTCATGAGATGGATCATCACAAGGACAACAAAACACTGGAAGAATGGTCCGAAAGGTAATCAGCCTTCCTTCAAAATGGTTTAGATAATGCTCATGTGCAAAACAAATTGACATGAATTTGGCACCTTTATACGAAAACAATACCGTTTTGCATATATACAAGTAATAAGCATCTCGTCCTTAGAACTGGCACCATTTATTTTTGCTGTACTGTGAGTTCCAAATATGAAAGCCATTCCGATGCTTATTTTCTGCAATATGGAACGCAGAGAGGGGATAGATGTGCAATTAGCTCGTGATGGCTTGCGTGTCTACATTGATCTTTAACTGTCAAAAAGGTAAGAGCCTATAACCTTACATGGCAATAGAAAGCTATCAATCATATTGCTTAGTTATGTACTTTCTTATCTTCAGCTTTGACAAATTCTTTTATTCGGGTGCTTTTAACTTTGCTCACAAACTCTCCATTCTGAATATCAGGACCATTGCTTACTCAGCGACTTGGTTCAAGTTTCCTGTTGCTGTTAATATTCCAACCCTCTTGAGAAGAAAGTACAAACTGACAAAAGGCGAAAAAAACATCTTTGGTGCATCAATATTTATGCAGAATCATTAGACACAGTAGAATTTCTGTACCTGACTTTGAATCAAAAAGACTGAAACAGCCGTTTCGGTGTCATTGGAAGCTACTACGCTATGCATCGTATTGCCTTTATCTTTATTCAACGAGTAACCACTCCTGTCGTTGGAGAAAGGAAACCTGTTTGATAAAATACTATACTTGTAAGCCTTCTGAATCTGTTCGTTCAAATGATATTATACCCCTGATTCAGTGATGTAGTTGTTGAGGTGGCTCGATCACATGACGTTTGTTTTGGTGCTGTATAGTTTAGTTCGACGGGATCATGCGAGCTTGTATGCGAACTCAAATTTCACTGGACAAATATTCGCAGCTAATACCAACAGCAAGGATGAAGGCTATGAATAAACAGCAAATTGTAGATTTCCTTCGTTTTCACAAGATCACAAACTCTACCAAGAGCGACCGGGCCCACTGGCTGCTTAGCCAGTCAGCCGAACTCAGCGCCGTACAGGATGACACGCCACCGAACCGCCGTGTGTCGACAGAGATGCCACGACGCAGCGCATCCATCCACCACCCATCCACCCGTGATCCCCTTCTTCACCTCACTCTCCCTGCCCCATCACTTCCACCCCGCTCTGCTATTCCCCTCCCCTCCTCGGCGCGGCGGCGGCGATGGCGATGGCCTCCACCTACGCGCCGTGCGGCGCCGAGGCCCTCGCCCCTGGCCGGGCCAGGGTCCGCGCCCCCGTCGGCTTCCTCAGCATCGGCCCCTCCAAGGCCGGCCTCCCCGCCCGCTCGCCGTCGCCAAGCGGACCGCTCTCCCCGCCGCCTCGCCCCGGCTCCGGTGCGCGGCGTCGTCGTCGTCCTCCGCGGCCGCCGCGCGCCCCGTCACGGCGCCGCGGTTCATCCAGCACAAGAAGGAGGCATTCTGGTTCTACCGCTTCCTCTCCATCGTCTACGACCACGTCATCAACCCGGGCCACTGGACCGAGGACATGCGCGACGACGCGCTCGAGCCCGCCGACCTCTACAGCCGCCACCTCAAGGTCGTCGACGTCGGCGGTGGGACGGGCTTCACCACGCTCGGCATCGTCAAGCACGTTGACCCCGAGAACGTCACGCTGCTCGACCAGTCCCCGCACCAGCTCGAGAAGGCAAAGCAGAAGGAGGCGCTCAAGGGGGTCACCATCATGGAGGGCGATGCCGAGGACCTGCCCTTTCCCACTGACACCTTTGACAGATACGTCTCTGCCGGCAGGTCAGTGCTCTACTCTGTTCACTAGAGTTGTACTATTTCACTATCACTAGTGTCGATACCATCCTGTAGTAATGCATGCTGTGAATTCGTTTCAATGTTCTTGTGATTTTGCATCCCATCAGTAACCATTCATTTGGAGATTGCTGATTTTCATGTTGTGTCATGATACTTACAGCATCGAGTACTGGCCTGACCCACAGCGAGGAATCAAGGAAGCCTACAGGGTACTGAGGATGGGCGGTGTAGCTTGTCTGATTGGCCCGGTGTACCCAACCTTCTGGTTGTCCCGCTTTTTGCCGACATGTGGATGCTCTTTCCCAAGGAAGAAGAGTACATTGAATGGTTCACAAAGGCTGGGTTCAAGGATGTCAAGCTGAAAAGAATCGGACCAAAGTGGTACCGTGGTGTCCGAAGGCATGGCCTCATCATGGGGTGCTCTGTTACCGGTGTGAAGAGAGAACGTGGAGACTCTCCTTTACAGGTATTTCGTTTCCCCGATTGGTTTTTTATTAACAGATCTCACCACATTGTTTTATGGCATGTCTCATTCAGATTGCAGACCTTCAATTGATCATTTCTTACAGTTGATATCAATAGGCCCGTGTTTAATTTCTCCATTTCTGTTTTCACTGCAGCTTGGTCCAAAAGCTGAGGATGTCAGCAAGCCTGTGAACCCGCTCGCCTTCTTCTTCCGCTTCCTTATGGGAACAATATGTGCTGCATACTATGTTCTCGTGCCTATTTATATGTGGATAAAGGACCAGATTGTGCCTAAAGGCATGCCAATCTAAGTGGAGGGAGCTGAGCTGCAGGGACGACAAGGATAGCCAACATCGAAACTAGTCTTCTCTATAGTAGGCGTGTCATGTCTGTTTTGTATTTACCTTCCATTTTGTTAGTGCTTTGTACTTCTTTCACTGTTGTTCATCTTTATGCGAAGTAATAATATTCAAGACCGTGGTTATGTTCACCAGAACTTCTGAGCATGAATGGAAACCTGTGTAGCAGATCATTGTTCTTGAATTAATAAATGTGTAATCTCATTGACTCCAGGCTCGACAAAAGAATTATTCTTTGCTATTACAGTAAACAAAATACACAAAGATGGCGTCTTGTATTCTTTCTTCATGTTGTACTTTTTTTTATTTGCGCTGAATATACTGTGTACTGCTGAGTTTTCTGGCTACTCAACATTATGCAAGTGAGTTCTATATATTGATCACATTAGAAATTTTTGTATCGATAATATATTCTGATGTCTTCTTTTTGAGTGAAATTCTGATGTCTTTTTAGTTGGAGGCAGGTTCCCATAATTCAGATGTTTGGCGATAAGCATGTCTTACTTGGGCTGAGTACATGCCTTGCTATACAATGTTGGCACACTTGATGCTGTAATGAAGATCCATTGTGGATGTGCATTCACTTGTTGGAAGTTGAAGTGACCAGATGACAATGATATGAATTAAAGGTTAGAAGAACAGCTCCTAAGGTAGGCCTTTCCCATTGATAGTTAAACATTTTGTGCACAGTTCTGTGTAGCCAGATAGCATCCATCCTCTAAATATGCCAGAAGCAAGTAAGAATTTAGTTAAATAAGCATACATTAACTCAGAGATATACGCTCAATCTGAATCCAATAGAAATTCTGATTCTCGAAAGACTGTTCTAATGAATATGTAGGGAAGAGCAGGAGCTCTTTGACAAGTAAACAAGTTAATCTGACATCCAAAAAATTAAAATGAAACTTTGGGTGCAATTATTTAAGCTTAAGCTTATTGAGTCTTATACGGTGCTGAGTGTTGGCCTGCAAAAAGGCGACACTTTGTGCACAATTCTGTGTAGCCAGATAGCATTCATCCTCTAAATTTGCTAGAAGTAAGAATTTAGTTAAATAAGCATACATTAACTCAGAGATATACGCTCAATCTGAATCCAATATGTAGAAATTCTGATTCTGGAAAGACTTTTCTAATGAATATGTAGGGAAAAGCAGGAGCTCTTTGACAAGTGAACAAGTTAATCTGGCATCCAAAGAATTAAAATGAAACTGTGGGTGCAGTTATTTAAGCATAAGCTTATTGAGTCTTAGGTCTATGTTAAGGACCACAATTAAACTTTGTATTACAGTTACACATACACTAGCAAGACAAAAAAGTAGCTTAGTCAGTACTTAGAGCGATGTTTTAACGCATAAGAAAATACAGACTTATATCATAGAAATTAGCATTACTCATTTATAATGTGAGGTTTGTGTCCATTGTTAGTTTAGCTGTCTCTCTTCAAATTTTCAGAGTATCTATTATGAGTCATACATTCCACTTGCAGTACTTCAGTGATGATTTCGATGTGACATTGCATCACAAATATAGACCAGTACTTAATTGAAAATTAGTTCCACACATAAGCAGTGTTTTATGCATTACAAATATAGACCAGTATACATAGGAAAGCAGTGACATTGCATTTATTTATCTTGTGAGATTTATGTCCAACACCAGTTTTGGTGTCTCCGTGCTCTGATACCCCATCTCGTCTGAAGTAATATGCACTGATGGCTCTCCACAAGAATATTGTGCTCGAATTGGGTCTGTTTTTGTAACTTGTTGCATCTGGAGTCTTCTCATCATTTGTAATCGCTCTGCAACTTCCTTCATTGTTGGCCTCTCATCTCCTTTTGGGCTCAGGCAGTGCATGACAAGTTCAGCTAGTTTCTCAAGTACCACTAGAGCTTCATCATCTGTTATTTCACTATCCAATAAGTCCAAAAGCTTGTTCTGGTGGAACAACAGTATGAAGCTGTGAGATAATGCTTTCTTTTCATTAGAGTTGTCAATGTATATAGCCTTCTTTCTTGTCATCAACTCTAGAAGAACAACCCCGAAACTGTACACGTCACTTTTATCAGTTAGGTGGTGGCTGACAAAAGACTCGGGATCCAGATAGCCAAGAGTTCCCTGGATAAGCATTATGAAATCATTCTTGTCCATGGATTTCAGTGCTGATGCTCCAAAATCTGATACTTTTGCATTGTACTCAGTGTCCAATAGTATGTTGAGGGATTTTACATCTCCATGCAGAATTGTGCGGGAAGTTGATGAATGGATATAAGCAAGAGCTTCTGCTGACTGTGTCGCAATATTCAGCCTAAGATCCAAGGGGATTGATGACCTTTGATCCGCATCATGAAGTAGCTCAAAGAGGGTACCATTGGAAACGAACTCATACACCAACATAGGTACATCTACCTCCAAACAGCATCCCAGTAACCTTACAATATTTCTGTGATTAATCTGTGACAAGATTATTATCTCGTTTACAAATTCTTCTTTGCTATCTTCGTCTTTTACTTTGGACTTCTTTATGGCAACTTCTTTTTTATCATCTAAAGTTCCTCTATAGACCATTCCGTGGCCACCACATCCGAGAACACGATCTTCACTATAATTATCTGTGGCTTTCTTTATTTCTTTCTCTGTTAGTATACGGATGGTGTCAACCTGCCTTGATCTCATCTCATCATACAATCTCAAACCTCCATTTTGTTTAAAATACTCGTCCTTCTCCTTCAAATGTTTCCTTCTTTGTAATTTCATAACAAATAAGCATGTGAAAGACATCAATACAACTGCAGAAATACTGAGTCCTGCACCATGATTATTCAATATGATTCAGTACCTCAAAATCGATTGAAAGACAGCTTAGATTCAAAGTCAACTCTATGATCCTTACCTATGACCACCTGTTCAGCTCTGCTAAGCACAGATCGGCATCCAGATTTTTTGCCATCTTGTCTTGTTCCCATCCTGCACTTGCATATATAGTCTCCTGCCGTATTGTGGCAGATTCCATTTTCGCATGGATATAGTTCTTTATACTTTGAGTCCTGCTCACGTAACTTGCACTCGTCTATATCTGGTAGGAATTATGAAAAAGAAGTTCACAATGCAAACCATCTCAGTGTATGAAGGATCCTAAAAAAGCTTGACATGTAACAGAGAGGTCTTTGTGAATTTTGCATTCATTGATAAATTTTCTACAACATTGTGTGTTTGTTAAAATAATTCCTGCAATTGCTTATATTGTTTCTACACTCTATGTACGGAAAGTTTGGCAATTACTTAACCTTGGCAGCCATTGAGAAGATAAGGATTGCCCTCATATCCTTCAGAGCAGTTGCATAGATATCCTGGTCCATGTCTTGCAGTCGCACAATAGCTGTTTGAACTGACACAAGCATAGTCTTTAGGCATTCTTGCCCCATCTTCTGGACATGTCCCATTTCTAATGGCCCAGTCACCGACGACAGGGACACCTCTAGCAGATCTTTCCTCGAAGAACCCAAGGCGTCCAACAAGATCTTTCTTTCTGAAGCTGTACCACCCAACTTCAACGAGCATTGCATAGAAGCATGGGTTGAAGATCCACACACTGCTCTGGTTGATTAATTGTGCCGAAAAATCAGTGAGATTGGGTGATATAGTGGTCTCACAGCATCCTGTCCCTGTGCACGGTGCACCGTCAGATGTACTGTTGATACCTTGGCAGTAGGAATAGCAGCCAGTAACATACAAGTCAGAGTTGTTGTGCATGTAGCCTCCAATAATCCCTAGGGTGTTGCAGCCAATAACCGTGAAGCGGTTGCGGGTTGTGGAGGGAATGAATGGCGTGTCTTCCAAACTGAATCCTGCCGTCCTGTTGTCGGACAAGGTTGTGTTTGACGTGAAACAGTTGTAGCTGATACCACCGTAAACACGTACCTCGCCATGCTCCAGGGAGATGTCGATGATCTCCACAGCCAAAGCAGGGTCACCGATCATTGGCCTTGGTGGCTTGAATTTGTTGTTGCAGGATACAGTAAAGTAACGATTGATGCTTGTTGCAGCACAGCGGGAACCAATGCCAAAGGGGTAAGGGATGGAGACATTGCCACACTTGTCAGGGCATCCCGGCAATGATATGGCAAACCTAGAAGAGGTCTCTGATTCCCCTGGGACTGGGAAGATGAGGATCACCAGGAGGATTAATGCTTCCTTCATGGCATAGAGGTATAGTGGTTTCTTGCTAAGTTGCTATGGCACTGCCTTTTTATCTAGCTAAGCCATTGTTCTTTCATGTTTCATTTTTATGCTGTGTGAATATGCACCGTGCATAATTGACTTGACCAGATTGTGCCTTTTTAGATGATGAATGATGCTGGTCGTGGATTGAATTGTTGTCTATGGCCATCTCCCCTGTTGTTAATTAACTAACATACTAGTAGATGAGGTAAGCATTAAACATTTAAACTGGAGCATTATAATTGACTTTGATATTGTTTTACTTTTCAGAATTGAAACGGAATCATACGTAGAATCAAAACATGACTGGTTATGTGGTGGACTTTGTATTAAGAGGCTTCTTAGAAATTGCCACAGGAGCTGCCTTTTGGTTTTCTTGAATTTGGAGAAGTCAACTCCAGTTTGGATGCCACACAAGGTAGCAATCGATGTCTTGCCTCATTCCATGGGCTAGGTTGTATCTGATGCAGGGTGAATGGATGCCTGGTCTTCCTGACGAGTCTATCCTTTGAAACCTTCCTCTGCAAACAAACTAGATGGAATAAGCAATAATGCGATTAACATAGGATAGTAAGAAGTTTGAAGTACATATATAGTATGATGGTTTCATTTTGCACCTATGGATTTACATATCGCCAGGCTTGAACTGGTCCGTGTTTTGACTAATGGATCTGTGGTTTTCATACTATGAACATATATGTACCCTGCTGGTTGAACGTTGAAGGGGAAAACACAATAATGGTCATGCTTCTGGTTGCAAGTTACCTAAAGTGCCCCATTGCTCAGGAAGGGTAGTTAATAGGGAGATTTTTTTCTGATGATTGAGTAACAAAAAATTTGAGCGCATAACATGTGAACATGTTTTTGTTGCCCACCTAATCAAAGTCTAAATAGTGGGTGACGCTGCTATTCCAGAGAATCTTATATTCTTTAGAATTCATGTAACGGATAGCACACTCCACTTTGCAGTGCATATTATAATTACACCACACAAATAATAATTTCCGATCTCAAAATCATATCTTAGACATTACAAGCATCAGGAGAACTATTGAGTCGTTCGTGGCTGCAGTTTCTGAAGAGGTATGATGTTATACTGCGCTGTCTAAATAGGAAGTGAAACAAGGCTATCTCCTCTCTAGTATTCCATCACCATCATGTCATTCTTTATTCTAGACTGGGATAAATGATGAGCCATAGCAGAGTAGCTAGGCGTTACTCCGAAAGTCAGAATTCCTTTTCAGATGATGAAGGGCGTGTCAATTGATTCATCAGGTTTTTTTAAAATTAAATTCCAAACCATTAAACGTACAATCCATATATAATAATGTCTGTCTGCGAGTATCACATAATAAAGATACAGTAGTAGCTTCGAGCTAACACCACTCCCTAAATTAACATGCCTCAGGCGGCTGACCGAACGACCAAAGATCTCAGTTGACACCATTACCTAACTTAGCACCTTGAGAGATTGTGACAAAGCTCAGGCGGCATGCACGCCTTACCAAATGACAAGCGATTTTATTTGATTTTTGATCCCCTTTATTTATATGAGGCATGACATTGTGCCACCATATACAGGAGATACAAGCGACCAAACAACAAGGACTCTCAACACCAAGCTGCCAATTTCAAGATTAACAATGCTTCGACCGTTTCTGGCAGCCATGAAGGTCCGACAAGCTACCGTTGTACCATGATAGCGAATATTCAGACACAGCTTCTTATCAACTGCAACAGAAATAACATGGCGAGAAAGCTCCACATTGCCACGATCACCAACAGGCACTTTGCTTGAATCAAACTCAAGTAGGACAATACTCGAACCTGTATCGACTGAAATATCACCAGAAACACCAACCGGCCACGATCCCTTCATGACCCGAAGAAATATTGTGGCCTCCACAGAAACATCAACTCGTGAACAATTAAACTGCAGTGTGCTAAGTTTGCTTCTGTACTCCAACTGACCATAAACAGCCAGTCTCTCAGCTAGAAAACTTAGGCACTTATCCTCGGATTCATTTCTGCCCTTCACTTTTAGCTCCACCTCGAGTATCACCAGACCCTCCGGATCCACTAGATCCATCACAACAGCACGGGACGGACCTGTCAATGTCAAACTTGGATCCTCTAGAGTGAGGGTCTGGCAATTATCCCTTGTCCGGAAGAAGACAATGTTGCGATTATGATCGGCACAGTCACGTACAGCGATCGTACCAAACACATCAAGCGGCCAAATCAAGCTCTCTGCCACCTGTAAAACTCGGACTGAGCATATTTGCAATGTATGACAAGGGTAAGCACATGAAGGCGCACATCTAGTTGTGAAGGGCATGGGAAGAATTTTCGTTGTGTTTTCCAATGAACCGCAGCACTTGTCGGACCATATAGCCATCCAGGGCTTCCGGAGATTGAAAACCATGGTGTCGTCAAGGTCCGGCTCAGATCCTTCGGGATCAGCAAGCATCTTTGTTGTCGCCTTCAGCAGGTTACGTTCCTCCCGTCTTTGGAGGAACATCATCCACATCAAATCTATCACGTAACCTATCTGTTTTTCGCTCCAGGGACATGCCTCCACAAGCCCACGCGACGCCGCCGCCTCCGCCTCCGCCGCCAGCTCCGCCTCCCCTCTGCCGCCTCCGCCTCCAACTCCGCCTCCAACTCCAACTCCTTCTCCTCCTCACACGCCGCCCACGCAGCCGCCGCCCTCACAGCCGCCGCGGCCCTCACAGCCACCTCCGCCTCCCCGATCTCGTCCTCGTCCTCGTCCTCGTCCTCCTCCTCGTCCTCGTCGTCGTCGTCCTCCTCCTCCTCCTCCTCCCTCGCCCTCTCCGCCTCCATCCTCGCCGCCCTCGCACTCGCCGCCGCCACCCTCGCCACCTTGTTCTCCTCCGCCCTCCTCACCGCCGCCGCCGCCTCCTCCTCCATCTCCCTCGCCGCCCTCACCGCCGCCGCCGCCTCCTTCTCCACCTCACACGCCTCCCTCGCCGCCGCCGCCATCCTGCAAACCCTCCTCTCCCTGTATACCCTACCCCTACCCATCGTCCTGAGCGGACTTGGCGAAAGCCTAGATCGAGTTCGATTGTAATCTCTCGAGGACTTTTCGTTCATCAGGTTGAGTTATTGTTATATATGATGAGTTCCAGTTTTCCACGAACGTTAATTGACCCGAATTAGAGTATGAGAGTCGGTCTAGGTAAGCATAGTACAGAGAAACCGAAAACAACACCGTGCACATTTGCATGAGCTCCATTTGGCAGATCGAAGGAAGCTCTGGTGCATTGCTCGCGCCGGGTTTCACCGGGTCTCGGCGATCGGATGCACCGGTGAAAAGACCGTGCTCCTGATCGATCTCTCTTTGCTGCCGGATGGAAACGAGTGTAGCTGACAGCTGGTCATCGTCTTCCTCTAAAGGACGATAGCCGATGTCGGGTCGGCTCAACTAATCTAACTAGTTGATTTATAGTACCAAGCTTGCAACGAATGGAGTTTCATTTCTCTTTCCTCTATGGTCTTTCCGTCAGATTTGGGAGTTAACAGTGTTAAGTCCGGTGTAAAAAGATCATTTTACCTCTAGAATGAAATAAATTTATTTTTTTATAAAAATATTATGCTGGAAGTATTTATTTTATGGTTGTTGTATACATATTCAAAATTCTTGGCAACAAATATTACTTGATTCGGTTCAATTTTTAAACAAGCTGGAATTTTAAAACAAGTCGAAACATGTATTTCGTATGTATACAACAACCAGAAAATGAATACTTCCAACAAAATATATTTTTTTCTACAAAAAGTAAGTTTATTTCATTCCAAAAGTAAAACGGTCTTTTTATACCCGACTTAACATCGTTAACTCCCAAATCTGACGGAAAGACCATGGAGGGAAGGTAAAAATGAAATTGGGCCTTATAAGGAAGTTAGCCATAGAAGAAAGCCTCATCATTTTGGAGGCCATTGAGGGAATTTTCTCAAATATTTTTATGATATACAATTTACATGCTATCAAAGTTGATCGTATTACTAAAAAAAATATTGATCGTAGATAGATTTGATTAATAAATCCGGAAATAAAAGTCTGACAGGAAGTAGATGACAAGGTTTCAGTATACGTCAAAGTGCTTTGACCAACGAAGCTATTGTTTTCATACAGTTGCCGTGTAGCTGTACACTTATTGGAAGGGTTTCGTCATGTTGATATTATGCTCGTGCTTGGATGGACCAAACGGACTTCGGAGGCTGGATGGATCTCTACCCAGGTGCTGGCAAATAGTACAAGCAATTTTTACAATACAAAGTGCATCATCATCGAAACACAACCTCCGATATTCTTATACCTGTGCGAATCTAAGTGCGAATTGACGAGAGCCCTCTAGCAAAACAGAAATCCACCTCAATCCCGATCGTTCGGGCTACTGGTTTTTAAGACAGAGTGCCTGTGGTAACGAAAGTGTAAAGAAAAGTTGGAGCTCTTGTCCACCTTAAAATAATGTTTTTGAAAGAAAATGGATCAGTCGAGTGAATGCTACATTACGTTATTTTGAATTATTCAATTAAAAAAGAGTAGACTTCACAAAATCCAAGGTTTTATGGTACTTGTATCACAAAACCCTATGTATTATAGTCTGTCATAACCCTAGGTTTTTTGATCATATTGTTTCACATGACCCCACCCTCATCAAAGTAATATGAATATTAGAGGTGGATTTAAGTTTCATGTCAGAAGATAACTTGTCATATATTCGACTTGATGATTTCATTGATTAAATCGATCGAAATACATGTCTCATGCAAGCATAAATTTAGAATCCATAAATCATATTCATTGTTAATTCTTGATAGAGGTGAGGTTTTGTGAAACGTAATGACCATAAAACATGCGGTTAAGTAACACGAGACATAATACCTAGGATTTTATGACACAGGGACCATAAAACATGGGTTTTATGAAATTTACTCATTAAAAAATTATAGTATTCTGATACATATGGGGAATCAACATATTCCATTTTTGCATACAAGTGATTTTTTTGTGTAGGTACACACATATACACGCATACGGCATACCATATTAAAAATCTGTAACTATATAATTACAAACCAATATCAATAAAAAAATGTTCTACTACCTTTGTTCTGTAGCAACATTGGCATCCAAGACCAGTTTGGTTGTCTCCATGCCTTGGTATATGATCTCATCTGATGCAATGGGCACCGATGGACCGTCATGAGAATGACGTGTTGCAATGGGATTCATCGTAGTTTCCAGCTGCATATGGAATCTTTTCAATATTTGTAGGCGCTCTGAAACCTCCTTCATTGTTGGCCTTTCATCTCCTCTTAAACTTAGGCAGCGGATGACAAGTTCAGCTAGTTTCTCAAGCACTATCACAGTTTCATCATCTATTATTTCACTGTCCAGTATACTTTGGAGCTTGTGCTGCTGGAACATCAAGCTGAAAGTATGAGATAATGCATTCCTTTCATTGAATTCATCAATGTATATAGCCTTCTTTCTCGTTATTAGCTCTAATAGAACTATTCCAAAGCTGTAGACATCACTTTTTTCAGTTAGATGGTGGCTAGCAAAAGTCTCAGGGTCAAGATAGCCAATAGTTCCTTGGATAAACATAATAAGTTCATTTTGGTCCATAGACTTCAGTGCTGATGCTCCAAAATCTGACACTTTCGCGTTATATTCATCATCCAAGAGTATATTGAGGGATTTGATATCCCCGTGCAGAATTCCACGAGACGTTGATGAATGGATATAAGCCAAAGCTTCTGCTGATTGTGTAGCAATCTTCACTCTAAGATCCAAGGGGATTGACGATGTGTGCTTATTATCATGAAGGAGTTCGAAGAGAGTGCCATTGGAAATGAATTCATACACCAACATCGGTACATCTACCTCCAAGCAACATCCTAGTAACCTGACAATATTCTTGTGGTTAATTTGTGACAAGATTATTATCTCATTTACAAATTCTTCTCTGCATTCGTCATCTACTACTTTAGACTTCTTTATGGCAACTTCTTTGTCATCATCTAAAGTTCCTCTATAAACCATTCCATGACCACCACATCCAATAACTCGGTCAACATTATAGTTCTCTGTGGCTTTCATTATCTCTCTCTCTGTTAGTATACGGATGGTGTCAACTTGCCTTGATCTCATCTCATCATATAGTTTCAGGCCTCCATTTTGTTTGAAATACTCATCCCTCTCCTTCTTGTGCTTTCTTCTTTGCAATTTCATAATTAATAAGCATGCAAAAAATATAAATACAACTGCAGAAACACTAAGGCCTGCACAATAGTGTTTTGGATTGTTCAACATGTCAGAATTCTGAAATTAATCATTAGATGGACATTTAAGTAGACTCTCGAGTATGATTCTTACCTACTGCCACTTGTTCAGTTCGGCCAAGAATAGGCTGACATCCATAATTTGTACCATCTGATCTTGTTCCTGCCCTGCATCTACATGTGTAACCTCCTGGTGTATTTTGACAGACTCCATTTTTGCAAGGATACTGTTTGGCATACTTTGGATCCTGCTTACGCAACTTGCACTCGTCGATATCTGAAGAGAAATTGAATGGATAAACACATTTAGATTCAAGGAGATACATGTCAAAAAGCAAACTTTTTCCATATCTCGAGGATGAAGGGAAAATGAGGACGATGTGTAAAACACTAAATCTAAAACTTGTGAGATATACTTTCAAGGAAGAATTGGACTCCTAAAGTTTTTTTCCCTGTAACTGATGATCTTGATACCAAAATCCTAGTTTACATTATCGCAAAAAAAAATCCTAGTTTACAGGAATAAAGTACTGAACCTTGACATCCATTGTGAAGATAAGGATTGCCCTCATAGCCTTGAGAGCAGTTGCACAGGTACCCGGGCCCGTTGGTTGCACTCACACAGTAGCTGTTTGAACTGACACAAGCATAGTCTCTAGGCACCCTTTGCCCATGTTTTGGACAGGAGCCATTCCTAATAGCCCAATCGTTGACGAGAGGGGCACCTCTCTTGGCCCTTCCCTTGATAAACCCAAGGTGTCCAACAAGGTCCTGTTTCCTGAACCTGTACCACCCAACCTCGGTAAGCATAGAGTAGAAGCATGGGTTGAACTTCCAAGCCAAGCTTTGATTCGTCACAAATAACCCCCAAATTCCTTGATGTTGGAGGAGATGGTGGTCTCGCAGCATCCCTTGCCGGTGCATGGCTCGCCGTCAGAGGACGTGCTGTTGGAGCCGCGGCAGTAGGTGTAGCACCCGGTCACATAAGGGTCCGGGTTGCTGCCTCCGAGGAATCCCGCGGCGAAGCAGCCGATGACCGTGAAGCGGTTCCGGGTGACGGAGGGCACGAACGGCGTCCCTTCCAAGTTTACCCATTCGGTGTGGTTGTCTGTCGTGGTGGTGTTGGACGTGAAGCATATGTGGCTGACCGGCCCGTATAGCCGCATCTCGCCGCGCTCCAGGGAGATGTCGATGACCTCCTTAGCTTCGAAGTGTCGTTAATCATAGGCCGTGCCGGCTGAAATGTGTTGTTGCAGGTCACGGTGAAGTAGGGGCTCAGTCTAGTCGCGGCGCATTCAGCACCGATACCAAATGGGTAAGGGATGGTGACATTGCCGCACTTGTCAGGGCACCGCGGCAACGAAACGGTGAGCCTGGAAGAGGCGCCGGCTGCCAGGAAGATGGTGAGGAGCAGAAGGAGGACTAGTGCTTCTTTCATGGCTGGGGATCGAGGTATGGTGGCCACGGCACTACATCACTGTAGCTCTTCTGCTTTCTTGAGTGTGTTTCTTCATTCCCTGTCTAGTGTGATTTTGTAGTCAGAGCCTGAGCCAGATGATGTGGGTAGTTATAAAGAAGCACGAGTAGCATGGAAATTTTATTCGAGAAGATGGCGAAGACTGTTCCACGAACAAGAATCAGCCATGCTAGCTGACTGGTTGAATTACATGTTTGGGTTAAGAAGTTTCAGTGAAACTGCAGTCAGAGCAGTGCGTCTGTGCGATGAGTTGAATCTGAAAAATACAAACGCGTGTTGAGCCAGCTTTGTCGGCAAGAAATTTGTCATCTACACACGGTCATTGCGTTGGTGTACACCTAGGCTTATCATTCAATGGCTTGTTTTGACTAATGTACGGTATGTTATCCTACTTCCGTGCAGTTCTGACCCTGTACAAAAGTGATTATCTCGATTCGAATCCAACCAATGACATCCTTATACATGGTGCTTGGGACTTGGGAAGATTCCTTTGTGTTGGCTATTATGTTCGTGGCTTTATGTCATTTGTGGTGTGCCCTGTTTGGTCATGATAGGATTAGTCTTCACTATAGACTAATACGTTTCTTTTTATTGTCGCCAGCGAGTGACAACAATTCACGAATGAACAGTTTCTGCGGAGTCTGACCGAGGGACGAGATAATGCACGATGGATAATTTCATCGTACATTATTATCTCGTACGATGAAATTATGTGTAATAAATAATGAAGTCAAAGGTGTGTAGATTTATTTCAAATACTCTCTTGTTTTTCAGAGCTCATTGAGCAGCATATGTTTGTAATAAATAGAACTGTATAACCTTTTGTGGAACCTGTCATTTGAAAATAACTTTTCAAGTAAGTTGAAAAAGTACTTTTTGTGCTCCCTGAATCCAATAATGTAAGAGTTTTTAACTTTCACTAGCAATAGCCAAAAGGTCTTAGCGACTCATCATGTATAAGTGATATTATTAGAATTATCGTGAAAGAAACCATACAACTGCATACCTTGATAATTCTTATATAGCGCGGATCTGTTTATGATTAGGTATGCTGCTTGATCCATTTTATTGAGAATAAATTTGACTTGAAAACAGGTATGAATACTCTTCTTAGCTAAATTTTAGTATGGCACAACAGTTGATCTCATTTTGAACCTCCCTCAACTATGAAAACAGGGCAAGAGGCTAATATGGTCCCTGAAATTTTGTTACCAGCCAGTTTCATCATTCATCCAAGCATTTTAGAAAGTACCAATCGTCAGTTTCATAATCCCCAGCGGAAGAATGTGCACCAAACATTGTACAAAGTATTATTCCTCAACCAGAGCATGATATTCAGGTATAGAACAAAGTCCACAGGTGTCAAGTGACAATTAAAGAGAAAGACGAAAGGGGCGACATGAATTCAGCATCACGTATGTTATCTACAGCATCCTTGATCAATACATGCAGAATATTAATCAGTATTGTGTAACGGACAATGGTAATCCTTTTGACAATGAGCAAGATACTAATTCAATATTAAATTGTTTGACTAAAGGGTGAATTATTGTTCAAACAAATTAGATAGATAAATTCACATCGTAAAAAAAGAAGAAGAGAAATTTGGTCAAAATAAAGCTAAGGTCCTGTTTGCTCTGGTTAGTAAGAAATTGGTTTCTAGAAACTGAAGAGCGTTAAACATGTCAGGTTTTTTTCTTTATAAAAGCTAGATTATGAGTTTTTTAGAAACTCAAAATCTAGCCTAAAATATCTGCTTTTATAAAACTAAGTCATTAGTACTGATTTCTATTTTTTAAAAAACTAGGATTCAAACATTTTTATTTATAAACCAATTTCTAAAACTAGCTTTAGAAACCAGTTTCTTAAAAATTATAAGGGATCCAAACAAGACTTAAGAGCAATCACAAGAGATTAGCTAAAAATATATTCTAGAATTCTTTTAGCTTCTCTCTAAAACAAAGCACAAAAAAAAACTACTCTAATCCAATAGTTTGTAAAAATGATAAGACTAACTAGTAACGTTGACTTTCTAGTTAGCAAAATTCCGGAATGAAGTTTGTCCACTTTTTTTTTGGTTTTTCGATGTACAACTTGAATTTAAAGTTTAAATTTTGCATGATAATAGGTGCCACAATAATCTGTATTAAAATAATCATGATATTATATATTTTAATAATATTTATGTATAATTACTTACTTTGATCTGTGAAAAATAGTTTTCATAGAATTACAAATATGTTATTATCTCCGTAAAATAGCCGAGGGCCTTTTCCCACTTGGTGGTTCAACGCACGAGGATCCAGGCACAAAACTTCCGCCCTCTCATGGCGCCACGCCCGTTGGCGTCCTCCGCTCCGAATGTTTCGCCGGCGCTGGCGCTGGCGAGGCGGCGACTCTTCCGCCTCCTCTTCCATTTATCGAGTCCCACATCCACAGCATCTACCGCCACCGCGGCGACGACGCGACGCCCATCCTGCCGACCTGCCGAGTGTTGACAACAGCCGCGCCATGTTCGACGAAACGCCGCACCGGAATAGATTCCCGTCTCCTTCAACGTCTCAACGAAGCCATGGTTGGCTTCCACCTCATTGACCGCCGCCCGTTCGCGCACCTGTTATTTGGAGCTCCCTATTTACATTTTTCATGCTCGACAGCCATGCCGATGGCACGTGCTCAAGCTGTTCGACGGATTGCTGCGAAGGGCAGAATGTGCTCGTCATCATGTTCTTGCTGAGTTCGAAGCATCTGAGCGACGAACACGCTGAGCCCAAGCAGTGCTGACTACCAAAACAAGTGGTAGATCATGCATATGCTGATCCAGAACACCATATGCAATGCAAGTCTTTGCAATTCACCCTCAGATGATTTATGGGTACGCAAATCCTCTCCTTCTGTACAATATTCTTTTTATATTTCCCTATTTTGTTCCGGAATAGCTGAGTCCTTTTCTTTGATTTTCTCCCCCTATTACAAAGCGGGTCAAAACGCAAATTTGAGTACTCATGTGCAAACTGGATACATTGGGGAATTAATCACAGTCCTGATGATCTGCTTATCTAGCGGACATATGTATATATATGTTGACAGGGTATATCGCACAACAGCTATGCGATGTAAAATGTTCTCATCCTTTACGTTTTCACTTTGCTTATGATTTTTTTATGCTGCAGAGATTTTGCTTTCATACTCCTTTAGTGCTATAGGACTTTTGATTGAAGGAGCTGCACATTTTTCATTGATGTTCCAAATTATATTTAGCCCCTCAGTGAATTATTGAAAAACAAGACATGTATGTGTGCATCTAACTTAATAGCCTACCTAAAAGGAATTAAAATCACCTACCACATCGATTATGGCCTAGGTATCTTTGTAATGGTATGTCTGTATGTTTGGATTCAAAACTTAGTGTCATGTTAAGTTGCATATCACTAGAAGATAGCATGGGAAAAAAATCTGTTTCCACTTGGTGCTTGTATAGGTTCGATCAATCAATCTACCTAACATCGTAGCTTATACACAATCCTTTCTAAGGATTGCACATTCTAGTGCAGTACATAAATGATTATTGACTTGCAATAGTCTGATGTTACAGCTAAATCTTAGATCCTAAAAACCTCTATAAGTATTACGTAAGAAAGCAGGGCCTTGTATACATTATCTTGCGAGCTCTACATCCAACACCAGTTTTGCTGTGTCCATGCCATGGTATCTAATCTTATCTGAATCCGCAGGCGTCGATGTTCCTCCTCCATATGAGTAACGCACTCTGTTAGGCTCAGTTTTTGTGACTAGTTGCATGTGGAGTCTCCTTAAAGTCTGTAGGCGCTCTGCAACCTCCTTCATTGTTGGCCTCTCATCACCTCTTGGGCTCAGGCAATGCATTATAAGTTCAGCTAGTTTCTCAAGTACAACCATAACTTCATCATCTATTATTTCACAATCCAGCATATTCTGAAGCTTGTTCTGATGGAACATCGATATGAATGTATGAGATAGTGCTTTCTTTTCATTACAGTCATCGATGTATATAGCTCTCTTTCTTGTCATTAGCTCTAAAAGAACAACCCCAAAGCTGTAGACATCGCTTTTGTCAGTTAGTTGCTGACTGACAAAACTCTCAGGATCAAGATAACCAAGAGTTCCTTGGATAAACATGATAAACTCATTTTTGTCCATAGACTTCAGTGTGGATGCTCCAAAATCTGCGACTTTTGCATTGCATTCATTATCCAAGAGTATGTTGAGGGATTTCACATCCCCATGCAGAATTGTCCGGGAAGTTGATGAGTGGATGTAAGCAAGAGCTTCTGCTGATTGAGTAGCAATTTTCAGTCTAAGATCCATGGGAATTGGTGAATTTTGATCAGTTTCGTGAAGGAACTCAAATAGGGTGCCATTGGAAACGAACTCATATACCAGCATTGGCACATCTACCTCCAAGCAGCATCCAAGTAACCTCACAATGTTCCTATGGTTAATTTGTGACAATATTATTATCTCCTTCACAAATTCTTCTCTGTATTCAGCATCTATTACTTTGGACTTCTTTATGGCAACTTCTATGCCATCATCTAAGATTCCCTTATAGACCATTCCGTGACCACCACAACCGAGAACATGATTATCGCTATAGTTGTCAGTTGCATTCTTTATTTCTTTCTCCGTGAGAATACGGATGGTATCAACTTGCCTTGCTCTCATCTCTTCATATAGTTTCAGACCTCCATTTTGTTTGAAATACTCATCCTTTTCCTTCCTGTGCTTTCTTCTTTGTAATTTCATAACTAAGAAGCATGTCAATGATAGCACTGCAACTGCAGAGATACTGAGCCCTGCATTATTTACGATTATTCAACACATAAAAAATTCTGGAAATAAAGGAACTATATATGAATTTAAAGAGTACTCTGTAGTGCAATCGTTACCTACTACCACTTGTTCAGCTTTGCTAAGTACAGGTCGGCATCCAAAATTTGTACCATCTGATTTTGTCCCTATCTTGCATTTGCATGTATAACTTCCTGGTGTATTGCGACAGATCCCATTTTTGCATGGATACAATTCTTCGTACTTGGGATCCTGCGTACGCTGCTTGCACTCGTCTATATCTGAAAAGAAATTTAATGGGAAAACATAAATTTGGATTTAATTTAAGAAGAAAAGGTCAAAGGGCAATCTGCCTCAGTTTTTTAATGGTCAAACATACATTTCGATTTGATTTAAGAAGAACAATGTCAATGGGCAATCTGCCTCAGTATGTTAACGATGCTAAAGGAAATTTGAACCAGTAAACTTTTGAGATATGCTTTCAAGGTAGAAACTAGGAATAGCTATCTGGTGATTGGAGTTGTTTCTGTGTTGATGATCTTGATTTCCTACTCCTAGTTTTAAAAAATTATTGGAAATTATATTAAGGACACAGAACCTTGGCAACCATTCTGAAGATAAGGGTTGCCCTCGTAGCCTTGAGAGCAGTTGCACAGGTAACCTGGCCCATTGCTTGCATCCACACAATAGCTGTTTGAACTGACACAAGCATAGTTTCTAGGCATCTTTTCCCCTTGTTTTGGACATGAGCCGTTTCTAATGGCCCAATCACTGATAACAGGGACACCTCTGCTTGCTCTTTCATTGATGAACCCAAGGTGCCCAACAAGGTCCTGCCTCCTGAAGCTGTACCACCCAGCCTCAACAAGCATCGCATAGAAGCATGGATTGAAGGTCCACACACTGCTCTGATTCATCACGAAAAGTGCTGCAAAGTCGGTGAGGCCTGGGGAGATGGTTGTCTCACAGCATCCCTTGCCGCTGCATGGCGCTCCATCCATGGAGCTGTTGATGCCATTGCAGTAGGAGTAGCAACCGGCCAGATACAGCTCCGGGTTGCTGTGCATGTAACCGCCAAGGAGCCCAAGGGTGTTGCAGCCGATGACCATGAAGCGGTTGCGGGTGGCCGACGGGATGAACGGTGTGCCTTCCAGGTTGTAACCTTCGGTCGAGTTGTCCGACATCGTTGTATTTGAGGTGAAGCAGTTGTAGCTTACAGGGCCGTAAACACGCATCTCGCCATGCTTCAGGGAGATTTCGAGGACCTCTGTGGTTGCTGATGAAGGGTAACCGATCATAGGCCGCGGTGGCTGGAAGGTGGTGTTGCAAGTCACGGTGAAGTAGGGGTTCAGGCTGGTGGCCGCACAGGCAGCACCGATCCCGAATGGGTAAGGGATGGTCACATCGCCACACTTGTTGGGACACCCCGGCAACGACACGGTGAGCTCAGAAGAGGTGCCTGGTATCTCTGTAACTAGGAAGACGATGAGCATCAGGAGAAGTATTGATTCTCTCATGGCTGTAGAGGTATGATGTGCATTTGCTACGGCATGGTCTAAATAGCCTGGTATTATAGTTACCTGCAGCCTGCAGGCAGTCCTCCGAAAGTCAGAATTTCTTTTCAGGATTATGGATATCGGATATTGTTGTGTGCAGTGATTTCCACGAGCGGTAATTAACTAGTCAAGATGATATCAGGATGAATCCTCAGACTTTGACCTGAGTTGTTTATTCAGCTATTGTTGAAACTTCACAGTCAAAAACACGTTATGTAATATAAGAGGCATAATCGGACCAGTTCCTGTTACTTTGCACGTTTCGATTAAATTGTGTTTTGAAACGGCAAGATGACCATTGCTATTGTTAACCTGCTGTAGGTTAGTTCCAGATCCTGGGAATTACGATCCTTCAGTTTTGTTATTACTGTTTATTCATATGCCAGACAAAGCAGCACTCCTTGTTTGGTGCCACATGTGGCCCATGTTACGTCCGAAACCTCAGGCTGTGGAGGTAATTGCTGTAGGCCGTACGTAGTTTTCAAATATTCCTCTGCAATACTAGCAACTTGGATGAAAGTAACAGTCGTCAGCTTGGAAATTACGTCATGTTGGTTGGTTGTCTTGCTCGTGACTACATGTTATTAGCCGTGTTCTGTTTGGTCAGTGATAGGATTAGTCAGACTAGATTATAATACGGCACTGACTGGGGTTACGAACTAAAGGACAAAATGCTGTGTGTGGCCTGGATGATGGACCCTGGACCGGTTCCACCACGATTGCACAAAACTGTTCTAGTACCATCGGTTTAATGGTACATAAAAACAAAAATTTGCTACAAAAGAATTACTAATTGCATTTTTAAAAGGTTTGACAGAAAGTAATTAATACCCATGAAACAACTTTTTTGGTCCAAACTAATATGAGACGCTGGAGTGTGGAGTCTGCAGTTGATATTTTCCTGATCTCGTATTTCGGTCCAGTTGATCAAACATGAGCCAGCATTTAGCGGCCCTGCCGATTGCCAGAAGCATGATGAAAGCATGGCCCAGTGGTGAGAGGCCCGGATACAGTTCGCCCCGGCGGAGACAGGAAGCAGCGGCGGGAGTTGTGGAACTGCACTTTGTGGAACTGCAATTCCAGAGCAGTAAGTTCCTTCCGCTCTGTTCTTCACTCGCAAAGTTCTTCAATTTCATTATTTATATCTACTTATTTTTTAAAAATACAACCCACTAAGAGGTTTTAAATGTTATTTCTCTCAATCCACATTGAGTCGCATCACCTACAAAATTATGTCCGTAAGGTTTTATGGTTTCATTGGATCATATCCGTCTGTTGATCGAAAAATGTGGTGTTCTCTCAATAACCCCTCCGTACCACTTCAATGAACAATTTATTCTCTGAAGAAATAAACTATTACGTCAATGGTGGCGCAACAAAAACAAGGCACTCTCTACATGTTCACCTAAATTATTTCATCAGCCGTTAAGCCATCGTCTTCAATACACAATTAACAATACTTTTATCTACTCAGTTGTCTCTCATCCCAAGGGGCAAGCAATTTTCAGTTCTGCATTTTATTACATGTGCGTTTCTATCACCCAAACGTCAAGCGTTCTTAAACTATCTTTATTTTCTTTACTCCTTCTGTATATAAAGTATAAACATAATCTCTCCGTTGAAATTGTGGCTGTACCATCGGAATCTTCTCTTCTGCTCTCCACCGGAAGACATTTCTCTGGAGACTGTGGTTGTACCATCATCAACGGACATTTTTCTGCACACTGCCACAACTCCTTGCCGTAGGCACATATTGGTTGATCCTCCTCTAAACTCTGTAAACTACTCTTCTATTTTGTTTTTCATCTTATTTTATTTTTTCTGACTTCTTCATCCATGCATGCAGATTACAAAGGAGGCCCATTATCAAATACATCTCTCTTGCTGAAATAATTGGACATACATAAACTAATTTAATTTTATTTAGTTATCATCCTTTAATAAATGTCTTTATGTGCTATATTTTAACAGTAGCATGCATTTGCGCAATAGTTTTGTCAATTCCTTTCACACCATTAAAAAAGAATAGGGGTTGTTGAAGGTGAGATATTGGTCCAAAAGGACCGTGCATTGCAGTTTTCTACTGAATCATTTCTTTTGTGTACAATGATTCATTAGGCACTTTTTTCATAAATTTGTGTTTTTTTCTGAATTCTCAAATCCTGCAACTTACAATAATTCATTAGATGCTTTTGCTTCAATTTGTTTTTTTATGAATTGTCAAATCCACCACCTGGCTTTCTTTTTACTGTGAGATGCAATGATCAAGTTCAGTGGACGTGGTGGATTAATGTCATGATAGGTATATGAAACAATTATAATTAGCGATTATATATGATTATATATTATTTTTTTGTTTTGATTTTTAATTGATCATTTAGGTCTTGTTATGTGTAACATGGGAGTTGCTATATAAAAATTAATTAATCAAGCCGGCCGCTTCTACCATAAAGATTATCTAGCTTGAACCTATGAAAAAAATATCTTTCGAGATTTCACAAAACTTATTTCATCACACAATAGTATTTTTATTTTTTACAAAATTACTAATTATGTTCAAACATACCGAGCAACGCTCAGGGTATCATCTAGAATTCTTGAAAAGTAGACAATAGTATGCCAAGAGTACTAGGTTAGAACTTTACATTGCTCAATGTTGCTGACATGCAATACTTCTGATATCCTAAGCCGTCCGCATGCACTGATTTTCCCCAACTCCTTAGTTTGATTTATTTTACAAACTACACCCTATCAAGTGCCAAAAGAGAAGTCAATATTTGAAAAACAGAATCTAGAGGAAATGATCCTTGAATATTGTATATGCAGGAAATCATCAGGAACACTTCGGTTGAATATTCGTCTATGAAAGCCTTCATCCACAGTTCATTAGCTTGATGGTAATACACACAAAGGAGGAAGCTGATATCTCCTTATATAACCATCCAAGACATTGTTATGTTCTATGCCAACGATTCATTCATCATTACAATTAAATTAATATTAAGTATCCAATAATTTGGTTTGGTAACTTCTAAAACAGCTAACCATAGTACCCATTGATGTGCAAAAAAAAAAAGTTCTACAATTTGGGAGGATAACATGACTCCCTCCGTTCCTTTTTTTTTTTTTGTCATCGTTGACTTTTTAGTTACATTTGATTAAAAAAGAATCATATGTTTTGTTATGATTTGTACCAAAGAAAATTGTAATATACATTACAATTTGCACATTTTAATAAATATTTTGAATAAAATGAGCGGTTAAACGTTTCTTCAAAACACAATGGCCACGACAAATTAAAAACAGAAGAAGTATGTAATTAGCTATGTAGTTTCTCTCAGTCAACCTACAGTCACTTTCTTCAAGGCAAGAAAGACATTTTGCTTTATTTCTAGCCTCACATATTTGTTACGACTCTAGATCCTAGGCAACCATTTATCGCGAAACTATAATTGATTGTTTCCTTGTGATTAACAACACATACTCTTACATACTATGCTATTCTAATTCTTATGACTGAATGTAATGATTCTTTACATTATTATTCCATTTTCAGTAATCATTTTCATGGTACTTATTCAACCATGTAATTCATCCGAGTATAAAATTTCTTTATTTAATTAAATATGAAAGATACTTACCATGTACCTAATGGGCTCAATTAAAGTGGATAAGGTTCAATAACCAAAACAAAATTATAAGTGACGTGCTTAAAAAGACATAGCACAAATCGTAGGTCCACATTCGCACAATCTGACTAAAAAATAGATCTATCGAAGAGAAGTTACATAAAGATTCAGGGATGTAAAATTTAAATCCTTATGCAATTCACTTATGTAGTATTAATATCCTACAAGGTCAAAGGAAATTCTATGAAAAGACCCTATGAAAAATTTAGAGATGAATGACTATCTGTTTGTATAAAAAAATAAATTTGTTCGTTGGATTAGTCAAAATCAAACTAACAGAAAATTGACCAAGTTTATGGAAAGATCACCAATATCAATAATATCGAATGAGTGTACTACGAAATACGATTCATGATGGGTCCAATTAGGTAATAGTAATACATTTTATACGACATGTGTCAAATTAGATTATGATGTCTTTGATCAATGCAAGAAGAGACTTACAATTGGACAGTGGAGTAAGGAATAAATTTCAATCAATGTGAATGAAAAGTCTCTTTCTAACTAAAATTTAGCATGCTACAAGATTATTCATGTATATTTCTAATGATTCTTTTCAAGTAAAATCTAGCCCGTGCATGCACGCGGGTTGATGGACTAGTTCATTAGCAAACTATGTGCATGTGATATGGCAATTTTACTGTCTGGAGTTGATTTTTTTAGATAATGGATAAAATCCGGTATCTACCAAAGTATACAATCTCAACTGTCTAGAGTTGATGGATGACCATTGCATCATATATCAACTATTCGTTTCAAAATCCCATTGAACTTGAGCAGATATATAGTACAAGGACACAAATCAAACCTTGAATTAGAATGCAACAACTCAAATATATACCTTTAAAAATGTATACATTCCCATTTCCCAAACACAAAATTTCCATTTAACAAAAATTAGGATTTGGATAGTAGAATATCATGTCTGCATGATCTATGCCCGAGACACCGTGGAAGTTCCCATGCTCGTATATGTCATCTCATCCAAAGGAACAGGGACTGATGATGATACTTCGTGGTTTTGTGCATAGTAGTTGTTTCTGCTGCCATTAGTTGCACGCATGTGGAGTCTCCTCAATATTTGTAAGCGCTCAGCAACTTCCTTCATAGATGGTCTGTTGTCTCCATTTGGACTTAGGCAGTGCATGGCTAGTTTAGCCAGCTTCTCGAGTACCACGAAATCTGCTTCTTCTATTATATCAGGATCCAACATATTTTGGTGGTTATTCGGCGGAACATCAAGAGGAAGCTGTGAGACAACAATTTCTTCTCATTCAACTCATCTATGTACATAGCCCTCTTTCTTGTCATGAGCTCCAAAAGAACAACCCCAAAACTGTAGACATCACTTTTATCGGTAAGATGATGAGTGATAAAGCTCTCCGGGTCAAGGTAACCGAGTGTTCCTTGGACAAGCAAGATAAACTCATTTTCATCCATGGATTTTAGTGTCGATGCTCCAAAGTCGGCGACCTTTGCATTGTGCTCATCATCTAACAGGATGTTAGCCGATTTGACATCCCCGTGTAGGACTGTGTTAGATATTGATGAATGTAAGTAAGCCAGTGCTTCTGCTGATTGTGTAGCAATCTTCAAACGAAGACCTAAAGGGATTGCTGGTCTATGACCAGCACCGTGAAGGAACTTAGATAAAGTTCCATTTGAAACAAACTCATAGACCAACATTGGGACATCTACGTCCAAGCAACATCCTATTAACCTCACAATATTCCGGTGGTTGATTTGGGACAATATTATTATCTCATTGACAAACTCTTCCCTGCAGTCATCATTTATCACTTTGGACTTTTTAATTGCCACCTCTGTGTGGTCATCTAAAAGTCCTCTGTAGACCATTCCATGACCTCCACACCCAATTACTTGATCTTCATTATAGTTGCCTGTGGCTCTCCTTATCTCCTTTTCTGTAAGTATATGAATTGTTTGAACCTTCCTGGACCTCATTTCGTCATATAATTTTAGGCCTCCATTTTGTCTGAAATATTCTTCTTTCTCTTTCTTGTACCTTTTATTTTGTAATTGCATGGCAAACAAGCATGACAGGGCAACCACCACAATTGCAGCAACACAAGGGCCTGTAAAGAAAACAAATGCTAGTAAACATCATTACAAGATTTTGAAAAAAAAAGAACCTCTCAAAGCAGAAGAAATTGTACGGTATTCGTGGAGTTGCATCCAAATAAATGCTATTATGGGGGAGTGTTTCAGAAAACACCTTAATACACTAATCAAATTTATCAGTTGTACATACAGTGCTTACCAATAATTATTAGTATTAGTTTAGTTGTACTGTTATTCTTCTTAGATGGACTGTGCTGATCAGCTATGCATCCAAAATTTGTGCCATCGGATCTTGTCCCCTCCTGACATATGCATTTGTAGTGTGGCTGTGTGTTCTGACAAACTCCACGTCTGCATGGATATTGTTCTCTATACTTGGAATCTCGCTTACGCAACATGCACTCATCTCTATCTGCAGTTGTATCAAAATGATAACATAATCACCAAAGTCAAACCAAAACTCAAATTATGAAGGTAAAGACACTGGTTCAATAAGTAAAGGGTCATCTAACGGTTTGTTTTTTTAATAGTACGTTCCCTCACCATAATTTCTCCAAGAACTAATTAAACACTACAACATGTACTAACAATAATCCAATAAAGCTGACCATTCACAAGTTCAGATATTTTATGGAGTCAATTTTCCCAGATACAAAAGAAAAAGAATCGTTGGAACGATGACGTTTGAATAAAAGATTTGGAAGACTTGTTTTGAAAACACATCTCGTACACAGGGTGAAATTGTGAGCACACCATGTACATAAGATTCGATAAAATTAAAAAAAAACTCGACTTGCCGGGGAAAGAAGCCACCCCGACGGCATTATATAAGGAGAAGAGCCTTCTCACGCAGGCCGAGAAAATCTCCGAACCTTCCCCCAACCATACATAGGGACTCAGCTGGCCTTGTGAGCTATGGCGCGAGTCTTTACCTATGCTTTGATTGGGGAGAACGAGGGATTGTTTTTTTGCACTGTGCGCTCACAACAGATACTGCGCGCAGCTACAGTGCCTTGCACTGTGCGCGCTACAGTGCCACGCAGCTGCTACAGTGCCACGTGCGGGATCGGGGATCGAACCCCGACCGGTCGGCTGCCGCTCGGGCGCCTGACCACTGGGCTACAAGCCCATCCGCAAGATTCGATAAAATTTAATCTTGAATTCAGTGAAATAAGGTAATCTTCAGAATTCATTTGATCTTTTGAGTTTTGAGTGACTGCTCGTACCTTGGCATCCATTCAGAATGTAAGGATTACCCTCATATCCATCGGAACATTGGCATAGATAACCAGGACCATTGCCTGAAGGCTGAAGCCATGCAATAGCTATTTGCACTCTTGCATGCATAATCGCTTGGTGTCTTGTGTCCAACGTCAGGGCATGAGCCGTTCCTAATGGCCCAATCGACGATGGCGGGGGAGCCCCCAGGAGCTGTCCTGTTGATGAACCCAAGACGGTCTCTGAGATCCTGCTGCCTGAAGCTGTACCACCCCACCTCTGCAACCATAGCATAGAAGCATGGGTTGAAGTTCCAGACTCTGCTCTGGTTCATTTCAAAGATGGCTCCGACGGCAGTAAGGTTGGCGGGGATGGCAGCCTCACAGCAGCCCATGCCAGCGCACAGCGCGCCGTCCGATGTGCTGTTGATGCTCTCGCAGTAGGAGTAGCACCCAGTCACGTACTGGTTCGTCGTGTCCTTGTAGCCGCTGATGATCCCCAGGGTGTTGCAGCCGATGACGGTGAAGCGGTTGCGCGATGGAGAGGGACGGAACGGCGAGATTTGCATTAATTCGTACCCCAAAGTGAACCTGTCATATCTGCTGTTTGATGTGAAGCAGATGTAGTTGACAGGGATGAGAACACGTATCTCGCCGTTCTCCAGTGAGATGTTGGTGATCTCAACATATCCGGTGATGTTCCCTAATGTTGGCCGCGGTGGATGAAAGCTATCGTTGCAGATGAGGTCGAAGTAGCTGCTTAAATTGGTTGCGGCACAGTGCGCGCCAATGCCAAAGGGATAGGGGATGAGCACATCGCCACACTTCTCAGGGCAGCCCGGCAATGATAGAGACAGCCCATAAGAGGTTCCATTCAGCGCCGCTGCTGGAAGGAAGATACACAGTAGTAGAATCATCAGGACTTTAGATTCTTGCATGTTTGAAATGGATGCGATCACTTGCTTTGGCAACGTGCTACACACCTAGCTTTTCTGGAACTGCTCATGTTCCATGAATGCAATATGCATATGATAGAATGGCTTAAAAGGGGTTTGCCTTGGCCGATCTGTTGCACCTAAGTTAATGCAAATGGTAGTAAAATACAGAATGGATGAGGTTGTATATGGGTTAGGCTTCCACTGGTGCATTAACGCATACGGAATCGCCCACCGCTTGGGTGTTGCCTTGCTCTATATATTCGTACCAAAGTTGCGCTGTTGTCTGTAGTTCACTTACTGTCTCCATCCTAGAATATAGCTAATTTTAAATTTGTCCTAAATTAAAATTTAGTAACTTTGATCATTTCATTTTATAAAATTTATAATAGTTGATCACATACAAGTTATACATTAAGATAGTGATCAATCTATTAGTAGGATTTTTGCATTGTCAATATATTTACAGATTTTCTTTACAATAGGCGGTACAAATTTAAAAAGTTTGACCTAGAACAAACCCAGAACTGGCTACAGTACCTCTCAAGAATTGAATCTGAACCTTGATTTTAAGAGAATAAATTAAATAACAAGTGAATTATTTTCATATATGGGGTGTACTCGAGGTTCACAAACCGAGACTTTCCTTCTTTTTTCCTCAACGAGAATATTCTTGCACGCACAATAATGTTGCTAGACAAGTGGAACCAATTTCTTGGATCATCAACAGTTGAATTGATAGATTATCTCTAGGTTTGCGTACAGATAATTTTAGCCCATGGTTCTTTTCTTTGCTTGGCTTTACAAGCGTTGGCTTTTGGCTTTGTGATATTCAGCACCATCTTTTGTTTTACATACACATTAATATAATATCTGCACAGCAGAGGACTTCCTTTCTTTTACATTTGCTAAAAAACAAACTCTAATGGTGCTTGGTTTCATCAAAGTAACACTCCTTGATTCGGCAAATTTTTTAATTATTTTTTAAATAGCTACGAAAGAGTAAACGTCTTGAACTTTTCAAGTTTGTATTTACAACTAAATATGTTGCAATCATGTATTATGTCATGAAGCATTCAATTTTTTGTCGTGAGTAAAGAAAAAGCTGCTAGTGGACACAAGTCAACAAGCTGGAGGCAATTTTGGATGCGTTTAAAACTGTATTGGAAGCGGTCTAAACCGTGGATGCTGTCATGTTAGTGACTCAACTCATAGTCACGTATTATAATATTTTTCCTTTATTGCATTTGGGGAGCACAAGGTCAATGTCCATCTTGAGAACAAGATGTTGCGTAGATACAAAAATTAAAATAAGGGAAAAAATACTTTATGTGCTATTGGTTAAACTTCTTATTCGGTTATTCCTAATACTTATATCTCATTGCTCATAAAATTTTATCTCTTGCATACCACTATTAACTATTTAATTGGTGTTTAGTGATCTAGGGAATTACTACAGTTGTGCTATGTAGCTGCGGAGGAATAATTGAAATTATTTACGTGCATGAGATTTGAATAACTCCAAACTAATTGACATAAATTTTTAAGAGAAAAAATACATGAAAAATAAATGAGATAGATTTTTTATGTTTAAAGAAGAAAAACAATAATTATTGTACAGCTGCCATATATAAGAAATTTTTTTACCATTAATAAACAAATGTATGTCAATTATTTTTAAATTATTATAATATTGTACACATAAATTTTTGTAATAGCTTTTGTGCTGCTACAGTAATATCACTCCTTCAATGTCCCAGTTCACTTATAAATGTATGTCAATTATCTTTAAATTATTATAATATTGTACACATAAATTTTTGTAATTGCTTTTGTGCTGCTACAGTAATATCACTCCTTCAATGTCCCAGTTCACTTATAAATAACAATTAAATGGTTAATAATGGCATGGCGGAGATTTACACTACTACAATAAGAGCAATGACACAAAAAGAAATAAGTTTTACCGATAGTAGATTAAGAATAACTTGTTTAACTAATGGTATATGAGAGATTATTCCAAAAGTATATGTTCGGTAAGGCCGTGCATCTGCATGTATAGCAGATCAAGGACTGATCGGATTCAGGTAAGATAGCTGAACAAGTTTATTTTGCAGTTTTCTAATTATGGATAGAAATGATAAACAATTAGAATTAGATAAGTTTGGGAGAAAACCATGCACTTTATGATAATTTTTTAAATACACAATACAATTCAGACACACACAACACGCGCATACTCACTCCTATAAAACCATACCCTTATGAAGACTAATCCGATATTATAACAGAAATGACAAACGATTAGATAAGTTTGGGAGCAAACCACACACTTAACGATAGATTTTTTATTACACAATACAACTCAGACACACATCACATGCGCATTGAATACCATGAACGTAAGTACATAAACTTTAACCTTATGAGCATCTTCCAAGACTGAGGCAACAAATTCTTAAAATTGATATTGTCACCGTACCACTAATGCCTTGTTGTCTGAAAACTCTTGTAACCACTAAAACTACAATCCCTTTGGCTGCACTTTATGATAGTTGAATGGGTCAAATTGAATTATGCAATAGAGTGTAGTGCAAATGAAGACGACTTTATGATAGCTGAATGGGTCAAATTGCATTATGCAATACTGGAGTGTCGTGCAATTGAAGACGGAAAATTGTGGTTAACCAAGGCAAATGCGTGTTAGTTCAAATACGCTTTTGTTACGTGTAGCAAAACCCTAGGTCGGTGCATAAAGGAAGGATCGACACAGTTTCCTTTTTTTAGGGGAGGATCGACACAGTTTGCTGTCGACATTTTCTTGAGCTTCCGGCAAAGCTGTTCTGACCCACACTGTACCTGGGCCGGAATTTAGCACAGCTTTATTGGGCTTCTCGTCAATGGAATGGAACATGACGGCCCATTCTAGAAGCCCGACCCAGTTCGACCTGCAGACTGCAGCAGAATGTTCTGGTGGGCTGCATAATTCGCCACCGCGAGGGCCCGAGCGCAGCCGCGCGCCAGCAGCTCGCGACGGCGGCGGAGGCTGGAGACGGCGGCGGTAGCGTAGTGTGAAGCTTGCCGCAGCGCGCATCCGCCTATGCTTCGCGCCTCGCCGTACACGTGCGCCGTTCTGGATAGCCTCCTCCAGGAGCACTTCCCCTTCCCCCGCCGCATCCTCCAGGTGCACGCGCTCCTCCTCACCTCCGGCGCGCTGCTCCCCGATTCCCCATGCGCCACTGCCGCGTTCCCCTACAACTGCCTTGCCCACGCGCATCTCCGCGTCCCCGCAGCCTCCGCCTCCACTCTCCCGCCCGCGGCGCTCCGCCTCTTCTCCTCCATGCTTGCCTGCGGCGCGCGCCCCAACGGCCACACGTTCCCCTCCCTGCTCAAATCCGCCGCCGCGTCCTTCCCCGCCGCCGCGGCGGTACTCCACGCGCAATGCCTCCGTCGCGGCCTCGCGGCCGACCGCTTCGTCGCCTGCTCGCTCGTCAGCGCCTACGCCCGGTCCGGCCACCCGGCACGCGACGCGCGCAATGTGTTCGACGAGATGGAAGGGGGCCTGGACCTCGCCTCCTGCAACGCGCTGCTCGATGCGCTCTGCCTCGCCGGGGACCTAGCCGCGGCGGAGAGTTTCTTCTCGCAGATGACCGTCAGGGACGCCGTGTCGTGGACGACGCTCATATCTGGGCTGTCGCGGGCCGGGCACCATCGGTGCGCTCTCCAGGCATTCCGGGAGCTTTTGCTGGAGCACAGAGGGCGGCTCGGGGAGGCCACACTGGTCAGCATTCTATCAGCCTGCGCCAACATTGGTGGCACCGATGGGCTTTCTGCTGGGAAGGCTATTCATGCGTACATCGCTCGCCATCAGCTCAACCTCACGGCGTTCCTGGGCACGGCGCTGGTTGACATGTACGGGAAGCACGGGAAGCTCGGCTGCTGTAATACTGCTTTTCGGATTGTCTCCAAGAAGGAGGCTTGTACATGGAACGCGCTGCTGTCAGCGCTGGCGAATCATGGGAAGGAGACTGAAGCTCTGGCTAAATTCGACATCATGAGAGCTCAAGGGTTCTTGCCAAACCGGATAACCTTCGTTGCTCTGCTCACAGCTTGTGCTCGTGCAGGATTGGTGGAGATTGGCTTACACTGGTTCGAAATGATGGTTCCTGAATACAAGGTAACACCACTGATGGTGCATTACAGTTGTGTTGTTGACCTCTTAGGCCGTGCTGGTCGTTTTGTGGAAGCTATTCAGGTCATAGAGAGGATGCCCTTCACGGCTGATGCTTCTGTGTGGGGCGCTCTTCTTGGGGCTTGCAAGCTCCATGGAAATGTGGAGCTTGCTGAGGAGATTGGGCTGAAACTAATGGTTCTTGGCCCCCAGCAATCAGGTCGGTATGTGACTATTAGGAATGTCTATTTGGAAGATGGGAATTGGCATGCTGCCACGAGAATGGGAGAGGCAATGCAGGAAGCTGGAATAAAAAAGACAGTAGGACAGAGCAGTGTGGTGTTTCATGGTTCTGCCATCACTTGACTATTACCGCATGTTCATTGCAAACCTAATCAGTCAGAAATGTGAAAGCTTCAATGATTTTTCAACAAAATGTTTCTACTGAACAGTGGTCCTGTCCACCATAGGAGCAATTCCCAAGAGATATGGTATCATATATTCATGGCAACCGGCGATAGAGATAACCATGAAAATTGTAACACAAATTCATGCATCTATGTTGCACCAGTGAATGAATTTGTGTTATACTTGAGGCCTAGCATCAGATTTTAGTATGGCTGAAAAATCTAATGGAAAATTACACAGCATGTGGCTGTTTCTTATACTTAAAGGAATTCAGTTTTGAAATGCAAATATGTGCAAAGTTTCAAGGTAAACGTTCTTATAGTTGAATCTTTTCAAATTCCCAGCCCTTTGTACATTTATTTTCTATAAATATACTAGCACATAACCATAATACTGCTACTGCATATACAAAATGTTTTAAGTCCATTTGTAGTTGAGTGGAACATTTTAAGACATTGAACAGGACTTATGTAAAATGGACAAATAATAAGGGGTATCATCTAAGCTACTTGGTATGTTTTACTCATCGTTATCAGAAAAAATCTTAAAAGCACACACATGTTTTCTTTCTTTCTTATATAAAACTTCTGTTATAATTATATATATTTCCAAACGCTTCAGTCCTTTGCTGTTTGGCCCTTTAAAGATGGGCCAAAATGCAAACTGGTATGTGTAAACTATGTTCATGAGAATCAATAATATAGAAACCGTGGAGGTGTTCCCTCAGTACAAGTATTTTCAAATAGTATTCATGAGACATTGGATTATGTACAAATATCTGTCAGGGTCACAAGGAATGTACACGTCATCTCTATAACGCTTGCTTGATGTCATTGGCCCTCGTACTTTATTCTGCGCAAATGCAAGAAGACCTCATTTTTTGAAATGACATGTCGCATGTGTGTAGCCATATATCAGACAAATCGATTCAAATTTTAGATTTTTATCAGAATTGTTGCCGTATCCTACCTATTCTGATTCAGAAATAGCATAGTAAATATATACTGTTTTTTTGCAACCTCAAGTCTCAAATACTAGAATTCAGGGTAGAAGATGTATTCTGCAAGTTCTGTGCCCAGGTCACTGTTGCTGTATTCATGCTACTACATGTCATCTCATCCAAAGGGACTGCTGTTGATAATGGTCCTTCGTGGTGGTTGTGTGTATAATGAATTTCATCAAAATCAATGGTTCTGTCCAGATAAAGCCTCCTCAACACTTGTAGACATTCTGCAACTTCCTTCATGGTTGGTCTGTCATCTCCACTTGGCCTTAGGCACTGTACAGCAAGTTTGGCTAGCTTCTGAAGCACCTCCATATTCGCTTCATCTGTAACTTCAGAGTCTAGCAGAATTTGGTACTTATTCTGACGGAACATCATGAGAAAAATATAGGACAACGATTTCTTTTTGGACTTATCATCATACATCGCCCTCTTTCTTGTGATCAGTTCCAGTAAAACTACTCCAAAACTATATACATCACTTTTCTCAGTAAGTTGGTGACTTATAAAGCTCTCAGGGTCAAGATAGCCAAGTGTCCCTTGGACAAACCTGATGAACTCTCTTTCATCCATGGGTTTCAATGCTGATGCTCCGAAGTCTGCGACCTTTGCATTATGCTGATCATCCAGTAGGATATTTGCAGATTTGACATCGCCGTGTATAATAGTGCAAGATGTCGACGAATGCAAATAAGCAAGAGCTTCTGCTGATTGTGTAGCAATCTTCAGACGAAGATCCAGTGGGATCGGTGCACTGCATTCTGTACCGTGAAGTAACTCGGATAAAGATCCGTTGGAGACATACTCATAAACCAGCATCGGGACATCAACATCCAAGCAACACCCTAGTAGTCTCACAATATTTCTGTGGTTGATTTGAGACAGAATTATTATTTCATTGACAAATTCCTCCCTGTAGTCATCATTTATTATCTTGGACTTCTTTATGGCAACCTCTTTTTGGTCATCCAAAGTTCCTTTGTAGATCATTCCATGACCACCACATCCAATTATTCGATCTTCACTGTAATTGTCAGTGGCTCTCTTTATCTCCTTATCTGTTAGTATACGAATTGCATGAACCTTCCTTGACCTCATTTCATCATATAGCTTGAGACCTCCGTTTTGTCTGAAATATTCTTCTTTCTCCTTCTTGTGCTTTCTCCTTTGTACTTGCATGGTGAACAAGCATGCCAAGGCTATCATCACGACTGCAGAAACACAGAGGCCTACACAATTGTTTGTAACATAAGAAAACAGATGGTGGTAGAAATCTATATTTCAAATTTGTACTGGAGTCTTTGTTTGCCTAGAGTGTATACTAAGCTTGAGTTTCTAATAGAATAGGTACAGGTTCAGGTGCATATTATAGGAAGCTGTAATTTATAAAATTATCTACTTTCTAGTAGAATAGAGAATTTATTAATGTGTTAAGTTGAGATATTCGTTCGAGTATGACCTGTGTTAAGCTTACCTGAGTTTTATTCACCACCAGATACATCTTAATGTGGATCAATTACATATGAAGTGTACATGCATTGTGCTTGCTTACCAATAACTAATTCAGCTGGAGTACGCAATGACTGACATCCAAAATTTGTGCCATCAGATCTTGTTCCCTTCTTGCATTTGCATAAGTAGCCTCCCGGTGTGTTGTGACAAACCCCGTTTCTGCATGGATACAATTCTTCATACTTGGTATGTTGTTTACGCAGCATGCATTCATCTATATCTGAAGATATTAGTGAAGACATAAGCTCAAAGAAGTCAAACTAAATACAAGCTGGAAGTAAAAGTTGAACAAATGATGAAGTTTGCTATGGAATTTGAAATAATGCAGATTCTCTTTCCACAACTGCACCAAAATTAAACATTACTTCTATAAGCAAACTACTGTATGAAGCTGACTGTTTCTTATTTAAACCTATGGAAAGTAAACACTAAATACAGTTTGGGGGAGTTTTTGGACTATAAAAGCCTGACAGATGCTGACACACAAGGTGAGTGGCCACTTATTGATTATTTACATAAAAGAATTATGAAATTTAATTTGTAAGGCACTTAAACAGTTAAACTGCAGTAAAGCTCGCTAGTATTCAGAATTTGTATTTTTCTATCTGTTGTCCCTCGAACACCATACCAAATTTACTTTTGATTAATGTATACCTCGACAACCATTCTGAATGTAAGGATTGCCCTGATATCCATTGGAGCATTGGCACAGATACCCTGGACCATTGTTTGCAGGCATGCAGTAGCTGTTTTCACTATCACAGGTGTAACCGCTTGGTGGCTCCTTCCCCTCCTCTGGGCATGAGCCGTTCCTAATGGCCCAGTCAGCGACGATGGGGGCACCCCTCTTGGCTCTGGCATCAACGAATCCAAGGCGGCCAGCAAGGTCCTGCTGTCTGAAGCTGTACCACCCGACCTCAGCAACCATGGCATAGAAGCATGGATTGAAGCTCCAGACTTTGCTTTGGTTCATCTCAAACATCACTCCAAAGTCAGTAAGGTTTGCAGGGATGGCAGCCTCACAGCAGCCAAGCCCAGCACATGGTGGACCATCAGATGTGCTATTGATGCCTTCACAGTAGGAGTAGCACCCGGCCACATACTGGCTCGCGGCACCCTTGTACCCGCCGATGAGCCCTAGGGTATTGCAGCCGATGACAGTGAAGCGATTGCGCAACGGGGAGGGGAGGAAGGGTGTTTGTCGCAGTTCATACCCCCGGTTAACTTGATGGAGATGGTAGTATTTGAGCTGAAGCAGATGTAGTTGACGGGGCTGAGCACACGCATCTCTCCATGCTCCACAGAGATATCAGTGATCTCAACCTCTCCTTCATGGTCACCGACTGTTGGGCGTGGCGGATGGAAGGTGTTGTTGCAGGTGAGGACAAAATAGCTGCTTAAGCTGGCAGCAGAGCAATGAACACCGATGCCAAAAGGATAAGGGATGGACACATTGCCACACTTTTCAGGGCAGCCTGGCAATGATATGGATGGCCTGGAGGAGTCTACATCCGGTGTGACTGCTGCTGGAAAGAAGATAAACAGTACAAGGACTAAACAGACCATTGATTGCTGCATGGTCGGATGCATGGCAGAATCCCTTGCTTCGATAATTCTTGTTGTTCATGTTATATACATGAAAACAGTATACTGGAGTGACTTAAAATGATAGGAGGTCTTCGAAGTTTCGCTGCAATGAAGCCGTGCAAGTTGCAGTATAATAGTGCATGGGATAGTTCCAAGGGTACTGCCAACTACTAAGATAATACTATTAGAATACCTTACACACGTTAATGTTGACTTTTGGTGTTGCTTTGTACTTTAGTTGAACTTGAACATCACTATTATCTTCATGCCTGTTTTTTAAAAACAGGAGGTAAGCCAGTGATTTCAGCTTCGAGACCAGGAACTGCGAAGTCATTTCAGAGACAGAAAACGTTTGCCACACGAATATTCTATTGGATCCACCTAACAACAGACATTGATAAAATGTGAGTAGAAATATTCAACCGTGGACTTAGGAGATTAACCACACAGCATCAACATATAAACTTTAATTGTTTTCGTCAGCTAACAACTTATCATTTTTCCTTCTCCATTATCTATTTCTGAATGTCTTCCCTTTTTATTTGTCTTGTTTCAGGATGAGGTAATCTGCCAGTGACAGCTAAGGAGAAGTCACCAAGTGTTTTCAGAGCCAAATTTTTAGTTGGGTCATCTTGTGGCAGGAATCGCTAAACAATCTGGAAACTGTTGTGTTGGGGATTCTGTCACAGATTGTTTTCACAAGGCAGCACTTGAAACATTCATTTGGTGCTCGGCTTAGTCAAATAAACACTTTGCTATATTTGATCTCTTATTAGAACATGCAAAGGAGAGCGCTCATGTTAAACTCATCCATTGTGATTTCAGTACATTACGTTGTATTTGGGGCGATGCTCTCGTATCTTGGTCTTGGTAACCCAAGATGCTACTTGGGAGAAGTCAGGCAGTGGAAGTCATTTTAGGTGCATTGCAAATAGAATGATAAAATGTGGCGTCACCATGGTTTGTTTCTAATTGTATCTGAATGCTTTCTTTCAGTTGACTTATTTTCTTCATGGAAAGCGTAGCGGTTCCCTGGTATCTTGGTGGGAGTCTGGAAGTAATTTGCTCAGGCTTAGTAACATCATATTGAAGAGCATTTGGGCCCGCTGGGGATTTATTTACTCGATATGGGTGTTACTCGATATGGGCGTCTGATGTCAAGTCCAAAACTCATAGCATCACACATTTGACTGAAGTTTTGTGTTTTGGGTTATTGGTACATCTAGAGGCCGTTTCGGCAGAGCGATGGAAGGAAGTACCACTGCAAACCACACTTGACACCACTATTCTGAAGTATTTTCTGTTACTACGAGGTAAAAATTGTAAGCAAAATACAATTCCGTACCAGCTCCCTGATTGATTACATTGAAAAGAATGAATTCGATGAGTAATTTTTTATTCTTCTAATAAGTCTGTTGAACTGTATATAAATAATAAGAACAAATGTACATGGTGCATAGTGGAATCATCTCAGGTAGGAACTTTATCCGCCTGTGAGTGCAAAACTTATACATACCATTGGATCATATTTTCATCAGCCTTAACGCAAGTTTAAGTTCTAAAGCCTGAAATCAAATTGATAAATTTGACTATTGGGCGACAAATTGTGTTCATCCTCTTACGTGTCTTCTTAATCGGTAAAGAAACATCGTGCGACACAATTGGCGACCACCTTTTCAACGAGTGCTACAGTGCACATGGCTAGACGCTTTCAATCTCTACGCCTTCAAGTGCATCAAGAATAATGTCGTTTGACTTGAAACTTCATGGTAAACCGCAACCGCAAAATGGTGGACCCTCAAGTTCCTGAAAAGATGAACAAAATCAGTATTCTTGATAATAAGTCATTAATACCTATTAGTATATGTCATTAGCCTGCGTCACTCGATCGTCCCAAAGAACAAATTCAGCGTCATAAGTGAAGTCTTCAAACTAACCATAGAGCAGACACCACTGTGATTAAATTCTACTATAAGATTCTTTAAGCCGTTGCTTTTCCTCAATAGATGTAACATGGTTGATGCAAAGTCATGGTGATACATCCCACACGACTGCCAAGATACCCATAAGGTTTCATACCTGGGAAGCTTGATCCAAGTCCTTTTCGCAACAAGGATAGATATAAAGTCAATCGAAGATTAAACAAAAGAACATTTATTTTGGAAAAACCTAACTAGCTACTGGTTAGCTAGATCACTCCGGGACAATTCAGGAATTGCCCTCCTACCAAATGCCCCATATAAATTTATCTCTCTACCCAATTTTCTTCATTATTTGTCCAAGGTCTCCTACATAAACTGAACCGCTAACTCGGCAAAAAAAGGTGACAAGCAGATGGATAAATTATAAAGATTATGTGGGGACCTTGAACAAAAAATAAAGAAAATTAAGTAGAGGGGTAAATTTATATGTGCCATTTGGTAGGAGGACAAATCCTAAATTGTCTCATATCACTCGATCCAACTACCACGACGCGCGAGCCAGCGGCCCAACGGGCCAAAACCTTTCCCACGTTATCCTCCTCCTTACGAACCTGCCCTCATCGCAAAGACGGGAGACACGGTCGGAGACGGAGAGAGTGCGGGCAGCGCGGCCTATGGAGAGCATCCCAAGTTAGCAGTTCGGTTTTCTAGGGAATTCTCCCCGGAACCATGAAAGCTAAGGAGAAGGGCTGGAATGGTAGTGGGCGGCGGCGGGCGGCGCAGCACGGCAACAAAGGCGCCACCGGCCGTGATGGTGGAGCAGGGCGGTAGGTGGTGCTGGGGCGGGGAACTACATTAGACAAGTTAGGGGAGGTTGGGGATTATCAAATGACAACAGCAACGACAATGGCGGGCGACACGACGAGGTAGTGAGCCGTAGGCGATCGTCGGTGGTTGCCGCAGGCAGAGGTGGGGATGGTGCGGCGAAGGGCGATGATGCCAGTGACGGTGGTCGAGGCCACTAAGGAGGCGGGGGTGGTGGTTGTCGGGTGCCGAAGGAAGAGAAGAAAGGGGTGGCCGTTGGGTTCCGGATGAAGAGAAGAAAGGGGTGGCCGTCCGATGACGTTTGCTGAAGGAAGAAGAAGGTAAAGGAGGGCTGAACGTGGACCAGTAGCTAGTAGATTCTACTAGTAGCTTGTTAGTCGGTACCTTTTATTTTTGTGCCAGCTACGCTGGCATGCATGAACACATCTGAAAATAAAATGTTATTTAGAATGTTTGATCTTGCGAATGGGCCTCTAGCCTAGTGGTTAGAGCACCTGAATAGCATCTAGTAGATCTGGATTCGACTCTGTGAGTGAATAAACAGGCTAAAAAAATGTTTGACCTTTCTTCTGCTTCACCCATGATGACTGATGTCTACCCTTACTATTACAGGATTGTTGTTGCGACCTTAGAGCCCTGGTCCAGCCCCAGCCCTGAGCTTCTTAGCTAGTTTGACTTTTCAATAATGGACTTTCGTCTAACCTTCTGCTGTAACTATATATGGACTTGTCACGTCCAAACCTATTGGGCCTATGATGTCCAAAACTACAGCAATCAAGACAAAGCTTGCTTGGATTGCATCTCCTCTCCGAGGAATAAGTGCGCCACCATCCATGTATGTACATCTTAATCTCAAAATAAAACAAAATACGTGTACACTGTACCTTTGAAACTTGTTTGTCTCCTCGATGAACTCCTTTTGGCCAGAGGAGTAGTAAGGGTAGAAATGCAACAAGGATGGACACACAAATTAAGTCAACCAAAGATCAAAGGAAAGAATACTTTGTTATAAATAACGTTGATATGTGTGAACGCATATGAGTCGTTTGTAAACATAAGTATCCGGTCTTAGTTCCGTAATTTCATCAAACATCTGCAATGCAATATGAAGATCATGGCAGAAAGGGAAAACCAATCTTTGTGAGCTTCAATGCAGAGATGTCGTGAATCTCATCATGACAATTCACATACAACTTCTCCATCCTTGGCGCCATGACCTCTAGCCCGCGTGTCATTCTTGACGGAAAAATGTAACACAAGAGGGGGCGCAAAAGACCCCCTACTGATTAATTATATTATAAATAAACAGGAGCAAACTCCTGGGAGTACAAAGAGAAAGAAAAATTAAGAAAGAAATGTACAAAATAACAAGAAACATCAAAAGCTATCATAAGGCTTGTAGCCATTCCTCCATCATGTTTTTGTTTCTCTCCTTCACTCTATGGATAAGCAAGGCAAACTCATTCTTAAATTTCTCCTGGCATTGTTGGACTGTGGGATTCTTCCCATTGAAAATCCAATCATGTCCATGAAGAAGGGTACACGTAGTTGTGTATACTCTCTTATGCAAGTACAACAAAAGCATCGGAGGTGGCCATCTTGAGCCTTATCCCATCAGGAAGAATGGGGAAGCCTCAGAACAGGTTTGATTTTATTTGGATGACAGGTAAGCACGTTTTGCATGTGCTCTTTGAGTGCTTCACTATAGGATCCACTGAGCCAGACTTCCTTGAGCTCATGTAGGTTTTCTAGACCAGAAAAATGTAAGGATGAAATGCTATAGCAGTGGAGCTTGAGCGCCTCAAGACACGTGAATCCTGAGGTGGGAAACATTATAGACTGTAAACTCGAGCAGCATCCAATCTCAAGGAGATGGAGTTTACTAAAGTGTCTTCCAAGCTGGAGTTCATCATCAGGAAATACCTTGAAAGACAGGGTAAGAATTGCTAGCTTGGGTAGATCTCCGAGTACATCTATCTCCTCTTGTGGCAACATGGTGGTCATTTGTAGATTCAATTTCCTGAGATTTTCAAGGTGCCTGATCCATCCTGGCAACTTGTTTACCTGCCCATACAGCTTGAGGCTCTGTAGATTCTTCGGAGGCGTGGAGATGCAATCCAAACAACCTTGATTTTCCTCATCCAGCTGCACGAACAAGGATTCTAGATGGCCATGACCAGAGATGGCAAAAAGAACTCCTGCCTATTTCTTTGATTGATGCCAGACACTCCAAGCTTGTGCAGTTGGGTAAGGTTCTTGAGTGCTACCAGAACAGCCCGTCCCTTTGCAACACTGATGTCGATGACACCTAGAGTGTGTAATAATATCAATTTCCCAATCCCTCCAAACACCTCAACACCACCATTACAAGAGCCAGCAAAACGACGGCACGTCCACGACTCAATCTTGCTCATCAACGATGTAGATAATGAGGGAGTCTCTGTAACTTTTCGTTGCCTTTCAATAGTATCGGTGTCATGATCCAACGGTTTTGTTGTACCGGAACGAAGGTACTGAAGCTTGTGTAGCGTGATAATGGTCTTCGGTAACCTTGTTATGGATGTGTCTCTGATATCCAGACTCTGGAGATGCCTTAGGCCCCCCAACGCACTCGGTAGATGGGAGATGTGTTTGCATCTTCTTAGAGAAAGATACTTAAGGCGAAGCAGCAACTTCACCATCTGCTTAAGATCTTTATCTGTCACCCCTAAACTGTCCTCCAGATCTAGCACCCGGAGCAACCTCATCTTGTCAGAGATGAAGAATGACCTCCACACTCCAAACACAGTCAATGATCGTAGCCGTGACAAATCAATACTCTCAAACACATTCTTATCTCTGTCCCATGTGCTTCCTATGGCAAGGTGCCTTACAGTGCGCTGCGAGTTCATGCAACATCTCCCCTCCAGTGAAAATGTAAGGTTCTCCTCCATTGATCGTGAGATGATGTACTCACGGAAGAAACCATTGACTTGGCACAATGGCATTCTCTTGTAGAAGGCCGTGGCGGTTGTCGATCCTAGCAGTTGGATCACACTCAGCTTAACAAGCTTGGAAAAAAACTCCTCTGTGTTCTCCTCTGCGGTACATTCTTTGGTGTCCCTAGAGTAACCCTCTGCAATCCACCGCCTCACTAAACGCCTTCGCCGAATGATATGGTCCACAGGGAAGATTGACAGATAGAATATGCATGGCTTAAGAAAATCTGGGCAGGTACGGAAGTAGGAATGCACCCAAGCAAATAAGCCATGCAAAATATCAAAAGCTTGATTAGTCTCCAGCTCATGAATAAACCTATCACTCAGCATCCTCCAGTCCTCTAAGCCGAAACCACACAAGAAGTTGGCTATGGCAACTATCACTCTGGGAAGTCCACCAGTCTTGTGTATAATTGTAAGGTCAATCTCTTTAGTAAGCACACAAGGAGACCCTGACCTTTCTTGTACCTGTATCAAAGAAAAATTAATAATAGTTTTATATTGTAGTGTTATAATGTGCATGAAGCTAAATGAAGCAAGGTATTTTTATGCGTAAGAAATATATTTGTTTAGTTATTTTATCAACATGAGTTGTCAGTACATCGTTGAACTATGGGTGAAACCTTATTATGATCTTCAAGTAAACACACCTTCTTTTCGAAGAGAAGACGGGCTTCATCAAATTCTAGAACTTTAACATTCATCGAGTAGCTTTGCATTGCACACTGTGTGGCGACATTTTCTTCATTTGTGATGACAATGATACGGCTTCTAGAACGTCCAATTTCCAAGGCTGCTTTTGCCATGTACCATTCATCAATGGATTCCATACCATCAATAACAACAAGGCACCTATTCTCATGAAGAAGATCACGTAACTCTTTAACCGGGTCATTGATTCTCGAGACGCTGCAATGTTGTAGAGAATCAGAGTGTAAATCCAAAAGTAAGCTCCGTGACAAGCTCTTTATATTCATTGGATGAGAGACATTCACCCAACCGAACTTCTCGAAAGAATTGCATTTGCGTGCAAGTACTTCAGAGTAGTATATATGTCTAACAACAGATGATTTACCAGCACCAGCAATCCCCCATACTAGGACCACATCTCTATCAGTAGCTTGAACTGCCATACTAAGTGTATTTATATCGATCTCGCGTCCGACGCGTACACGTTCAAATCTGTCCAACCAAACACGTGCTGCTTTCTCCTTAATAGATTGCACTTCCTTTTTTCTATCCTGTAAATAAAAAGAAATGTTTGAGAGTTTGTTGCTTCATTGAAATACTAATTTGATAGCATAGCATGCAACCATAAGGGTGAATATGAGAGCATTCACATAGTAGTGTTTTAAGAACTACGTTTTGTAAGACGTAAAACATATTTAGTACTAAATAATGCATTAGATTCTTCTCATTATTTTATTTGCCCTCATAGTGAAGTTAAATCAACCTAAAATTCAACCACTAGGATATGTCAAGTATTTCAATAGACACAATAATGAGAAAAGTGTTTGTAGGTTTGATTTACATCCAATAAGTAAAAAATATATATGATCAAATTTATGTAAGCCAACACCCGAAATGACAAATAAAAGGCCAAAAAGGGTATACTCGGAGTAACCATATTTCTGGAAATTAACAAGAGTGTTTTAACATACCTCCTTGAAAAACACACAGACAGAATGATCATCTGAGAACCGCTTCAGCTCTAATACTTGGTATGAATATTCCATGCACATGCTAGCGATTTCAAGCTCTTGTGTGTGCAGGACTATGCAACTACCATTGTTGCCGTCAGGCAAGTACGCCCTGATGGTATCCCAGTCATCCATGAATAGCATGTCTTCCAGGATGACTAGGTACCTCTGATTGCTCATTTGAGTTATCAAATCCTTGATGAGTCCACTTTGTGTCGCCTCTATCAGCCTCAAGACATCCATAGTGCTTTCTTGTGGGCTGTAGTTTGTGTGGAACTGAATCAACAAACTCTGGATGAACTTGTTGAGATTGAACGGATGCATCAGCTTCACCCAAGCACGACGTCTGAAATATCTACAGATATCAGGATCAAAGTAGGCCTTCTTGATTACAGATGTTGTCCCAAGATCGCTTCCTGTTCCCCACACCGAAATCACTTGAAGGGGACCATCATCTTTTTTAATCAGCTTGATGAGATCCACTTGGCTACTATCACCAACTGGACCTCTTGCATGAAGGATGTCGAGTGCTGTTGCATTGGCCACCACCTGTGGATGCATCTGTTGTGAGGACTTAAAGCTTGAGTCACCAATATGGCTGTAGCGTAGCCTCCTGTGTTTCATAGCCTCGACCCTAGCCTTGAGTAGGTCTATGTTGGCAACTACATCATCCAGGGCCAACGGCACTGCTGTCAGCACACAGAATGGGAGCATGCGCCTCCACCAGCTTGAACCGTTGTCCAGATGGGCAACAGAATCAATGCAGTCCTCTACATCTAAGGCCATGTTGCGGACCTGCCTCACCAATGTCCTCATCATATCATTTGTGGCGTCCTCCTTGGTGACGATGAGGAAGGAGTGCATCACCTCAAACTCATCTGAAATAACAATCAGGCCATGCTTTACGCTCTTCTGCAACTGCTTCTCCTCCTCAATGGCCGATCTGGCCATGTTAAGTGTGCCCTCTACTGCTGTCTTGGCCAAGCCAAGCACAAAGTCTGCCATTGCTTCAGCTTCACTCTGTATGTTTGTCCTCCTTCAGTGGTACGGTGTGTGTGTGTGTGTGTGTGTGTGTGTGTGTGTATGTGTGGAACTTGGAAGGGTAGACTGACACACGGATGAACTTGGAATGATAATCTAGCTTGGGCTATTTAAGGTGTGCAAAGAACCAACCACCAAAGGTTTATGAAATTTTTACGGTAACAGACAGATAAGAGCACGCGTGGATGGTGAAGATAAGATTTTACTTTCTGATGTATGAAAAATACTAAAGAAACTCATCTACAAAAACTTCAAACAAACAACCACAAGAGACATGCCAGCAAAATAATCGTCAGTCACTAAGAGCACGTAAGGTAACTTTATTGGTCCAGCATGCAAGAAACACCAATTCTCCTGCTCCTTTCCAAAACATACTCTTTTCCTCCAACAAGACTTCGGACTCTCTTCCTCCAACAAGACTCCAGCTTCATTGATACACATCATAGTGGCTGTCTTAATCAAGTAATTTTTTATGTAGGCCACAATAGTAGCGTATCATCAAAACTGGCTCCCCTTCAAATCTCAAGATCAACAAAGTAATAATGGGTCACAAGGGCAAAACTAATAGGGGCCATTGCATCCTGTTTTCATCAAGCCTGAGTAATGCACCTTTAGTTCCTCACTGAAATCGTATTGATGAATTCGACACTGAAATTTGGGCAACAAATTTTGTTCAGCCTCTGACTTTCCTTCTTGGTTGGTAATTTGGTATAGAAAGGTCGGGTGATGCACAATTGACGACCACCTTTTCAAGGACAAGGAGTGCTACACTGCACTTGGATAAATGCTTGAGGAAGGTTGGGTCACAAATTAATGGGAGACGGTTACGTGATTTTGGTTTGCCTAACAAAATAATATAATAAGCATCTTTCCTCCTTTTTAATCAACTAAAAGTTTAAAAACTTTCAGTCAACGGGATTTGTATTTGTATAGTTATTTATTTTTGTAGTCATGTAGCATGTACGGGTGAAATATGTTAATATATAGATTGTAGAAAAAAACATTGAAGACCGTTCGATTTTGATGTAGTGGTGCTCCACATAAAGTGTAAATTCTAAACGTTCAGTCGACTGAAAAATTGGTAAGTCGCGTTATAAAACTCACCTGCTTAGAGCTGCCACTGTTGTGATAACATTCTACGGTTAACTTCTTGAAGCCGTTTGGAATATATGTAATACGGTTGGTCTAAATACTTTTTTTTCGAGACCATGCCTTGGCACGTTTTTCATTAAGAAAAATGGAAAGAGCTACAAAAGTCGGGGAGCGCTTGGCCTTTTACACACCACGAGTGCTTAGGATCTTATTTATACAATAACGAAGGAAAAAAACCGACTAAAACCTACCTATCCTAGCAAAACTAAGAGATAGGGTGGCTAGATAGGTTAGGTCGTTGTGTGTTGTTCTTTGTAAGAGAATCACTATAGCTCGTTGGATGGTGGTGGGTCTTTTGCCCTGCAAGACCTAGCCCGTTGTAGCGCTATGTTCTTATTCTTAATGAAAAGCATACTAACGCACGTTCTCGAAAGAAAAAACTAAGAGATGCTCGTAAAGGTCTGGTACACGGGAAGCTTGCTCGTCTCCTTTGTAAAAGATCCTCTCGTCACCGGGGTAATAACTGCGAAACTGCAACGAGGCCGCGACCACCACCTGTGGCCGTCGACGTCGTGCCGTCTCGTCACGTCATCCGCACTAGTCGCCACCGCTGTTAACAACTCAGACAACAACACCTTCGCCATCAAGCCCGTCCACCGCTAAAATGCCACCACGGCTACAGCGGCGCCGCTGCCGTCTCGTCGGGTCACGGCCGTTGTCCGCCTGGATCCCTAACTATTGCCATCGAATTGGATTGCCGGAACCCTAACCCCCATCATAGACAACCCATAAGCTCTAATCCCACCACACTCCACCAGCGGCAACACAGTGGCGCCCTCTCCGCCGCGTCACACCGCTCGTCCGACAACTTGTCCCGCTCGCGCTCATCCGAACGTATAGTGGGCCGGATCGTAGCAATCGTGCGGTATGGTTGTGCGTTACACTTTTCGTTTTGGATTCTGAACGAAACGGACTCGAACAAAAAAAACATGCGAAAAGAAACGGAACACAGGAAATGTTTTTCTAACTAGGCCCAACTAGGGCGATCTGGCCCAAGGAAGAAATCACACCGAGGTTAATATCGCTATCCAAATCTCTTAGGGAGGAAAAAAAATGAACGGAGTCATCGCATCCGATTTTCTAATTGAGTGACCAAAACAGAACTACTCTAATAGTTAGTTAGAGTAGACAAATGGGTCTTTCCGAGACTTCCAGTGCAGCCACTAGTAATATGGGCTGTGTTTCTGTCATTGCTTGATTGGGCTGCATAGGCATATTCCCGTGCAGTGGTTGTGCAGTCCACGATTCTTTTGCAATGGGCTATCTGGGCTTTCACTCGCGATGGACCTGTGCTGTGTGCCCGAAAGCACAAACTACCTCACCGCGAGCATTTGGTACGTATTAATCAGGCTTCTTTTTTTCTGCAAGGGTATTATCAGGCTTCGTACGTTTCCGAAAAAGAAACGGAGCGTTTTTCATGGTACTTGGTACATTCGTGGGGAATGCAGTTGTTGCTTGCTGGGAGTTGAGTTAGAAGAGGAACCATACGAAACTTTGTTGTCCGTTTGTCGGGAGTACTGGACGCGTGACGGAACGCACTGGCCACCCGATCAAAGCTGACAGTTTTACGAGAGGGAGCACGCTGGGCGTGGAAGGTTAGTGCTGCACAAATCGAGGTGCCATGGGTTTATACTTGTAGATTTACCACGTTATCCTGATCTGCTAATTTGGCTCATATGAACCTTTCCGTGCCCTAGGGGCCGTTTGGTTCCTGAAAGCAATTCTGAAAATCTAGATTTTACTATAGCTGCCAAAAGCTAGATTCAGCACAAAATCTGTTGCTCCTGTTTAGAGACTAGCTACCAGAAGCTGCTTTTGTGGCCCACGTATGCTCAGCTTAGCTGATTCATATCATTTTATCAAAGAATTTGGGAGCAGTAGCCCATAAAAGCATCTCTCCTGCAGCTACTGGGATTTCCAAATTCTGGCTCCAACGATTCTAGAATCTGGGACAAAATTCGACCCGTTTGACGACCTGGTAGCTTCTAGCAGCCGGATTCAGAAAATGAAGGCCTTCCAAACGGGCCCCTAGTCACCTAGATTTGGAAACGCGCGCCTGATCCCTGTGCCTGGGGATTAGCACCGGCACCGGGTCCAAGGCAGCAAGCATCTCCGAATCCGACCAAAAAAAGCCTACCCAAGCGTGCGTACGTAACGTGTCGTCCCATCACACATGAACATCGGCACATGACGCAGCTGAAAGCTTTCTTTCCATGGGAGTGTAGGCGCGCGAGTCGAAGTCGGACGTGAGCGAGAGTGATGAGAGCGAGACAGGCTTGGCCTTTCCCTCCTGTGCTGCGCTCCATCTTCTCCGTCTAGTCCATCCATCCATAGCTCGCGTAGCCTGCTGCGGCCCCTAGTCAGGAGGAGCAGGGTAAATAAAAGCTGGGCTAGGCCTAGGCGGCGTTGCGCTGCATGGTGATTACTGCTCCGCTGCGGCGGGAGCGGGCGCCATGTGTGGACATCAGAGCTCGCAATGCAGTGGGATGGGTGTCTTTTTCCCGCAAGTAGCAGTGCCACCTGCAGCGGGAAGAAAGATGATGAATGAGGCTGCAAAAGTGATCCGGCCGCGCCGCAGCCTCCATCGATGGCGGCACTCCTGTGCCTGCGATCAAATTCCAATCCCGTGCAACCACGGGAGGAGTGGGTTGAACCGATTGAGATTTTTGCCACTGATTGCGTCCCAAAAGAGAGACCTCACCGCATCGGAAGGAAATTTACCGCGGGGTTTATTTGATCCGGAGAAGAACCAGAGACTTTTGGAGCCCATGGCCACCTGCTGCCGCCCGTAGGTGATGCGCGGCGCGCGCACGCAAGGTTTCCACGGTCTGCGCGACCGAGGCGCGTAGGTTTACCAAGTTTAGGGTCAAAGCTGGCTCCTGCACAAGCTCCTGCATTGCACATTGCAATGCGGCAGAGGAGAGAAGGGAAGGGAAGGGTCCGTCTCGATTCCGATTCCGGGTCGCGTGCGTCGGCCGGGGCCCGGACAAGCGGCAGGCTTTGCTTGCGTGCGGAGCGGTGCAGTCTGCCACGGGGTCACCTCAATCTCTGCCCCTGCTGCAGCTCTATCTAGAACTGGTGGCGTCCAGAGTAATGGCGCCGGGGTGGATGGATGCCGTTGGCGTCAGGTGGCATCACTGACCTCGGGACGCGCATTGTGTCCGGCTGGGCGTGGTGGGGGTGTCACTGCCATGCCCGGAGCCTGGGCAGGGTGCGGGTCTGCAGTCCCCGGAGTCTGGTTCGACCAATACACTAATCCAAGCTTGGTTTCGGTGTTCTTGCGAAACGGAACTAGTAGTCGAGAGTAAAATCGCGGGAGCAAATGCAGTGGAGCGGTCGCCGGGCGTGTCAAGGCACGGACGACGGCGACACCAACCGGCAAGGTCTGACCAAAGCACGGCTCGATCCGTCCGTCCGTCCATCTGTCCGTCGCGCCGGTCGCGTCCTTCGCGGGCGCCTCACCTGCTCGCCGTCCTCTCGCTGCTTCACCGCTCCACACGCAGCCGCTGCTGCCCACTGCTGCGCCAGCACCTACAGAGGAGTGAGAGGACTCAAACTTGCACACGCAAAGACAGTTGCTGCGCCGCTCCTGGGCGGACAAACCACTGTAGTTAGTACCTTCAAGTTCCAACTTGCAATACTCTTATTTGGCATTCTACTCCCTCCGTCCCGGAATATTTGGCATTCTAAGCTCATCCATTTTTTCTAAAATGTTTGGCATTCTCACTTTCCGAGACACCTGTCTCTTCCCAATACACCTCTATCTCTATCTCTTTCCTCCTCGTTTCTCACGCACCTACTTTATTACTTCTCTTCTTAATCTCCGTACTCAGCAGCTAGAATGTCAAACATATTGGGACGGAGGGAGTATAAGAAAAAAAAAAGAACCTTGAGGCCTAATTAAGCACCTGCATTTCCATGAGAACTGAGAGAAGTAAACTAATCACCCGGTTGCTGAGGCTGTCACTCGCCTCCCCAGCAAGCCAACCCACTCCACAACCACACTGCAGGGGACGAGAGGAGACAGGTCAACACGCGCCATTAATGTAATCGGCAACTAAACCCCGGACAAGGCCGACGCCCATGTGAGCGCTTCCTCGGGGACCCCGACAAGCCTCCCCACATGACTGTCAAGCGACACGGTAAACACGTCCTCGTTTCTTGTTCGGCAGCCAACAAGCTTGCATGCCACGTTGGGAGTGTGGAAATGGAGACTCGATCGTTAAGCACAAGCAGCTTGCTGGTCTTTGGCCTCGACGACAATCAACACAAGTGGGTCGTTCTAACGACTGACATTCAAGTGAGCACTGACTAAATTAATTAACAGACTAACAGTAGAATACAGTAGATGTGTAAGTACAATGGTGGCGGCTCGTCCTACGAGCTACTTACTGTAGAAGTCAACCGAGCTACTGCAACGGTCAGAAGAAGAAGTCGAAGCCGGCGTCCTTGGCGGTCACCGGCGCGACCTTGCACGACTGCGAGCGGCGCAGCCTGGGGACGAGCGGCGGGCGCGCGGACCGGAGCAGCGCGAAGTTGACGCCCCTGAAGAACGGGTGCGCCTTGACCTCCGCCGCCCCGCGCCGCGCGCCGAGCCGCCGGGCGGGGTCCTTGACGAGCAGCGCGGCGACGAGGTCCCGCGCGGCGGCGTCGAGCGGGCCGGGCCCCGGCGGGAACGCGAGCGGCCGGCGCACCACGTTCCGGAGCGTGGCCTCCTTGTCCGCGCCCGCGAACGGCGTGCGCCCGTGCACCAGCTCGTAGATGAACACGCCCAGCGCCCACCAGTCCACCGCCGCGCCGTGCGGCCCGCCGGCGGCCACCTCCGGCGCCACGTACTCGTGCGTGCCCACGAACGACGACGACCGCGCGCCCACCGGCTCCGCCACGACCCGCGCCGCGGCGGCGGCGGTCTTGCGGCGGCGGCGGCGGCCGAGGAGCGGGAAGCAGGAGGACGTGGTCGTCGGCTCGTCGTCCACGTCCTCGACGACGGCGACCTCCGCGGCGGCCTCGAGCGAGAGGTCGAAGTCGGTGAGCATGACGTGGCCGTCGGCGCGGACGAGCACGTTCTCGGGCTTGAGGTCGCGGTACACGACGCCGAGGCAGTGCAGGTACTCGAGCGCGAGGAGCACCTCGGCGGCGTAGAAGCGCGCGGCCGCGAGCGGGAATCGGCGCGCGGGCACGCGGTGGCGGAGCGCGTGGAGGTCCCCGCCGGGGCAGAACTCGGTGACGGCGCACGCGAGGTGGGGCCCCGCGTCGAAGGCGGCGTAGAGCGTGGGCAGGAACGGGTGGTCCAGCGCGCGCAGGATCCGGGTCTCCGTCGCCGCGCGGTGCAGCTTCTTCTTCTGCGCCACCGCGCGCCGGTCCACCACCTTCATCGCGAACAGGCACGCCGGGGCGGCGGGGCTGTGGAGCCGGCACAGGTACACCGTGCCGATGTCGCCGCCGCCGATGCGCCGGACCAGCTTGAAGTCCTTGGGGCCGAGCGGCGCCGACGCGGACGCCGCGCGGATGGCGGCCCACGCCGCGTCGCCCGCCCGGTGCGGCCGCGGCGGCGCAGCGTCGTGGTGGGAGAGCGGGAGTGGCGCCGCGTGGTGGGAGAGCGGGAGTGGCGCGGCGGGGGAGCAGTCGAAGGAGAGGCGGGACAGGGCGGAGCACCGCGGGAGGCTGCAGCTGCTGCTGCCGGAGCTCAGGCTCGAGTTGCCGCCGCCCGTCGAGGACGCCGTCTCCGCGTCCGACAGGCTCGGCTCCGCCACCGCCGCGGACAGAGCGGGCGGCATCGTGCCCGGCGCCTGGATCCTCGGCTGCTGCGGCTTGCCGGGCTGATCCGGCTCCGGCGGCTGCGCGCGAACCACCATCAGGACGCGACGCGCAGCAGTAGCAGTGCTGTGGTGTGGTGTGGTGTGGTGTGCCAAGGAGGCAGAGACAGATTTCGTTGGTGGCTGCGTGCGGCCAAGGCTTGTTGAGTTGTTGGTGGCGCGGCCGATTTATACACCCCCGCCGCGGTCCGGGCTCCAGTGGCCTCTCTGACGCCGGGGCCCACTCCGGCCTCACGTCATCGCCTCTCTCGGCGCCGACGCGACGTCTCACTGCATGCGGGACCCGGTATTGACCTGGCCGGCACCACGTGACGTCGTACTACTAGGACGGACACACTCACCCCGCGGCCACCCACCTGGCGTCGCGGCCACGTGGAAGGAAGGAAGGGGCGGATCCGTCAATCCGCACCGCCGCAGCCTTTTCCACACCTCTGCCCCGCAGCTTCTTCTGCATTGAAGAAAGGCTTTCACTGCTGGCCGCCAAGGACGGACCGGATCGCGTGCGCGCCGCGCTGGCGTAGCCGCCCGTGCCCGGCGATCGCCGCGCACCCGCTCGCTTCCGCTGGCGTCGCTGTCTTGTGTGTGGTGTGCCGGGGGCCGTGGACGAGGACGATGAGCAGTGCTGCGGTCCGGCAAAAGGTGGCGCTGTGCCAACTGTCCGTCAACGCGGGGATGGCGACGCTGTCTGGGACAAGTGAGCACTGGTACTAGTCGTACACCTGATTACTAGTAACGTTTCCCTGATCCAGCTCGCGTCGCTCACCACGATGGTTTCTCCTCTGCACGACCGGTGAGCAAGCAGTAGTGCTTCCCACGATTTCCTTCCACCCGCCGGAGTCAGCTGGCTGGCGCCCTGCCTTTCCCGCCAGGAGCAGGAACAGTTAGGACCCGTTTGGTTTCCCCCGACTAAAACGAAACTGACTAAATTTTAGTCAGTCAAGGGACTAAAATGCCAAACGATATGACTAAGAATCTGCCTAAAAATTTTTAGTCACGCTAGACACCGAAGGGGTCCTAAAACGGACTAAAGTGAAAAGTTGCCACCGCTGCCCCTGGCGTCTGTTTCTTCCCGAACCATCCACCCGAACGACGCATCCTCTCGACTCCTGCGCGCCGCCGCTCCACAGAATCGCAGCGCCACCGCATCCAGCAGGATTCGCCACCGCTGCCGGCTCCAGTGACGCGCCCGCGCCCTTCGTCGCAGAGGCGCCGCCACCCTTCGCCGCGGTCGCGCGCCCGCCCTCGAGGCCGCTCCGGTGACGCGCCGCCATCCTGCGTCGCCGAGGCACCGGCGCCCTTCTCCGTGGTCGCGCCCAGGCCCACCGCTGGAAGCCGCGCCCGAGCCCGTGCCCGAGCCACGAGGCGCCGCCGCCCTGCGCCGCGGCCGCGCCACGCCCCGTAAATTTTATCTTGCACCGTATAGGGGTACAAAATACCATCTGGCTGAGTTTCATCAAGGGCCAATGGCAAGAGGTAAAAAAGAGATATTCAATTATGCACATTCTTCACTTCGTAATGTCATTGAGCGGTCTTTCGCGGTGTTGAAGAACAAGTGGAGGATTTTAAAACATTTGCCAAGTTATCCAATGCACAAGCAAAGCAAAATAATTATAGCATGCATGGCACTTCATAATTTTATTCGAGATAGTGCTATGGCGGATGAGGATTTCGATATGTGTGATCATGATAAAAACTACGTTCCGGTACTTGAAGAGGGTGCACGTGGTTTTGACGGAAATGGAACTAGTACCCGTTTTGTCGATGAAGACCAAGATATGAATCGGTTTCGGGATTGGATAGCGAATGGTTTGTTTGCTAGATCATAGTTTGAGATGTGCTTGTAATAAATCATGTCATGTCCTATAGTACAATGTATGGAATATGGACTATTATTATGTTTGTAATTGATATTTATTACTCAGGGGTATTTTGGTCTTTTTACAACTCATTTATTTATGTTTAGTCCCTTTTAGTCATTAAAACCAAACAGGGGTGACTAAATTTTAGTCACCCCTTTTAGTCACTTTGATTTTAGTCACTAGGAACCAAACGGTACCTTAGTTGAGCTTCCAGAAGACCGCATAGGAACGCTCTGCATGTGGGCCCGCGCGCGCGGCCAAAGCGACCCAGCTGGTGTGGAACCGAAGAAGACTCGACGACTCAGCAGTCAGCACGCCGTGCAGGTAAAGACGCACTCACTGGTCACCCGTTTCGCATAATCACGGCCATTATTCCTGCCATTAGTTAACTGGTACCCTTGTCGCGGAGGAGGGCAAATGTCAAACGAGTTGGCGGTGAAAGTCCACCCACGTACGCCTAGGCAGGCATTGGACGTCGAGAGCCTTGTTGAGTTTCTTAAGCCAGGCTCTAGTTCATCCAAGGGCACCAAAGTGCCTTTTGTTGTTCTTTCTTCTTCCCATTGCCTGCCCTGTTCCCTCCTACTTTCCCATTTGGTTTCTTCCGAATGTCTTTGCAGCCCATTTCATAAAGAACCTGCCAAAGGACACGGGTGCTTCTGCTTGCTTCATAATGGCTCCGCCTAGATAGAGCTTCGCTTTAATTTAATCAGACAGCGCCTCATCTAGCCCCTGTTTCCAAAGGTTAGGACAGCCTAATCAGCTCGGATCTTAATAAGCCCCCGTTCGTTTCTTTTCCTTTAAAATTTAAGCATCTGTCACATCGGAGAGAATCTTACTATTTATAAATATTTCGATCAATTTAATGATAAAACTCTTTTGACAAATTGATGCTAATTTTCGAGATGAATCTAAAGAGCTTAATTAATCTATATTTTGTTAAAGTGATGCTACTAGCAACTGTCTTCTAATCATGACTTAATTAACCTTATTAGATTCGTCCGTAAATTAGTCTATAAACCTGTAATTTATCTTATAATTAAACTTTATTTAAGTATTCAGTAAATAATAAGATTCTATTTGATACCACAGATATAAAATTTCGTTCCTTCAGCCGGAGCTGTGGGCTCGCACGGGGCCGGGCAGCCGCAGCCTAGCTGCAGGGCGCATCATCCCGTTCCAGTTGGCTTTGCTCCCAACCACGTTGCACTGTTTCCGTGCCCGCAGGGTAGGGCCCCCTGGCCGCCACGCATGTCCTGGCCAGGCTCCGGAGATGCCAATTGGATTGGATTTCCTTCTTTTTTTGCAAAAAAAGGAGAAATTGGATCGGTTTCTCTTCAATCTCCCGTACGTGAATGCGTGTGTGTACGCACGAGAAGAAAGCCCGCGTGCAGCCCCGGAGATTACGTGCCAAAGTCAGTACAAGAGGACGCCGTGCATGTGAACCTCCACTTCTCAAGCTCGCGTGTACCCGGAACAGAGGCACGCGTCCCAGATTTCCCCCTAGTACTAACTGCTCGCGATACTATACGAACGCTTCACCAAACGGTGTCTGTTCTCCACTCAGAGAGGGAGGTGTAGCCGACAGCATCAAGCTCGCACGGAGCCAAGGGAAAAAGAGAAAAACAATATAGATGGCGAGCGAGTGACACGAGTCAAACAGAATCCCGGCCACGGCGAAACTGGACTGCCGCGGGAACAACGAAAGAATACCGGCGCGTCGTGGAAGAGATGCCTGCGCCTGAGAGCGACTGGAGTGACATGGAATCATCGTCATCTGCCAATCCCGGCACCACGCAATTAACTAGTCGCTCTAATCGGCCCTGCACGAACCCCCTAATCTGATCGTGGAAACAGAGGAAGCGAATCGTGGTCGCGCTTGTCTGACATGAGCAAAGCCGCTCCTGCCGGCGAGGCGTATACGGTCGTCGTCGCTGCAGGCGAGGCAGGCATGTGACCGGCACCGGCGGTGTCCGCGGCGGCGCCAACAACACCCGCGTCGATCGAGCACCACGCGGAGCTGACGACCGTTTCCGCGCGCTTGCCATTCTGGTCAAGGAGGTTCCAGAGAGAGATTGTGGCACGAGACGCCACCCATCGCCATGTGTGGGGAAGCAAATAAGCTGGAGTATGTGTGGAGAAGCGGAGGCTGTCTGACAGCGCGCGGTTTAAACTAGTTAATCACGCGGTCGCCGCGACGACACTGGTGTCAGGGAAAGAAGACCTCGATCGAGGATCAAAGATCAACGGTTTACGTAAGCAGGTGATTATACTATATTTTAATTATCCCGCCATTACAGTTTGTCGGGGACGGTAAGGTCAAACTGAACGGCCATCAAAGTCCAGTAATCACTTCGACGGCAAGTAATTGCTCCTGTGACTTACGCGCTGTTAGTAACTGGCTCCACCTTTCGGATCGGTCAAAAAAGGTTCAGGTTTTATCAACTGTCCGGAAAAAAAAAAGTAGTCCAGTTACTACTTGTACTAGTGCGTGCGTGCCAACCTCTTGCACGACGAAAACACTACTCCCGGAAGTAGCAGAGCACACGACCGGTGCTCTTCTCGACCCTCTTTGTTTAATCCGGCGGTGCCTGAAGAAGCAGCAACGAGAAAGCGCAGCTCAGCTCCCCCGGAATTCCGTGGTGGCGAAGTTGTTGTTGCTGAGAAAATGGCAAGCGCAAGAGGACGCCATGTGCCAGGATCGGCATATCCCCGGACGCACGGCCAAAGCGTCCACCCTTTCCACGACTAAAAGTAGATCATCAGCAGGCAGTGTGATAAGGCTCCTGATGCTACCAGTAATAATAAGCATTACGCAACCCTTGCTTCTTCTGATCATTCCCAGGCATGGGGATAAACAGTATATGTAATCACAGAAGAGATAATACTGCCTTGCCGGGCAGCCACAGCCACGTGACCGGCACCGGCTCCGCCTGCCTCGACGCCGTTGGGTCACGTGAGCCGCGTCGGTGTTGTCGGCGCTCGCTCGGCATCCGTCGGCGTTGCAAGTGGTGACCTGGAGACTGCCGGGCCGGCGTGGAAGAGATCTCCTTGTTCCTCACCAGGTGACGACGCGCACGCACGGCTGCAGAGACAGGCACACGACCGCTCCTTGGGTCTCGGAGTCAACGGCCAGCACAACAACAAATCAGCCAATCTGGCTGGCTTCTTTGCCAGCCGAACAGGCCGACAATCTCGACACCATCCCTGCCGATGCAAACGAGTCAAACGCACAGCCCGATCCACACACCTAACACCAAATTAAGCCCCTTGTGCGCAAGACCTTATCTTGCTAAACGACCGACAAAAAAAAGCAAGCAGCCACACCACAAACCAACTTTGGCGCCAATGACCCGCCGCCGGATTCGGCTTCCCCTGTTTCCTTTGGAGGACTCCACCAGTTATTTCAACAGTACATATAGGGTTCTATTGGTGGTAGTATCTCTACTTTTCCTGAGATCATGGCTAAATCCATTTGCAATGATCCCGGTGATCACCATCACGATCTTCCGTCCACTCCCTTTCATGATTATTGGCTGCATATGACCGTGAGGGAAATATCTTAACACACCGTAGGGATGTGAATAATTTTTATTTGCTGCTAGTAGGGATATGAATCATAAATCAAAACATGTCGTTCTGAGTTATTACGTGAATGTTGAGTAGGAGCACGTACTGTGGTAGCATGTGTCGGCGTGTCACGACGAAATAATTTTTGCTAATACAAATGCATTTGCATCATAAGGCAGTTCTTTCACCTTCTTAGCACGAGCCATCCAATTTTTTTCTAGTATTTCGATTCACACAACCATCATCGAACTGCATGGACCACTACTGTTTGTCACCCGGGCTAATAGTGCCAAAACCAGGACCAAAAGTCCACATCTGCGCCGCACAGCTTCCCTAGCTGTAATTAATACTAGTAATTAGTACCAGTACGTACGTTCGACACTAGTTTTACCTGAAGTGATTTACTATTAGACAGAGTCAGATACACACAGTACCTGCGGATCCATGCATCACATGCAGGTACTAATAAGGAGCCATGTTGTCACTTGTCTCTAGAAGGAGCTAGTACTAGTAGCTACATGGACATGCAGGGATTAAGATCCGGTTAAACTAATGACGAGTTTAAACTAATGCAGGGTGTAAGACCGGGAGAGACAGGTGCGGCAATATTTCGCGCTGCGTGGCCAGACAGGTCTGGCGTGGCGCAGAGCGCCGTATCACCTAAGAACCCTTACATCATTAAGCAATGTGTCGCGACAGCTCTGGAGTAGTAATTAAGCTTGGGGAGGAATCTTCTGAGACGAAGAATCTTCCCCAGGAAACGAACACTGTTAGTTCCTATGCTCTGATCCTCTGCTTTTGCTTGCCCTGATTGGGATGTTTGCATGGCCATGAGGCACAAAAACATGCTGTACGCACACGTGGCTGACAAACCACAGTGAATCACTGCTGCAACAGGAAAAATAAATAAACTAAATCGTTAATAAGTGTTCCTTCTAATATAACAAGTGGCCACCAATAATCAATTCATTTGCCCAAACATATGTAAAAAAACTTCATGCTGCAAAAATGAACATCACTACTTCAGTTTGTATGTTGAAATGTAGCATTTGAAGTTAAATCCAAAAGGAGTACATGGTGGAAGGCATTATTTCAGTGATGTTAACGGAAGCACTGTTAGCATTTATGGAGATGCACCAATAATAAATTGCTTATGACGACTTAACTGCATGATGCACACCGTTACTTGTTAACAATGATGGCGAGAGCTCCAAAACTAGCAGTCCTAGCTTGCTGAGATTTTTGCAGCGGAGGTTGGTGTTGTTTCTCTCCGAACTAGCAGTGCAAGTGCAAAACACGGCAGCGGCATCGATCAGCGTCCGTAAAGCTTACAACTTGTACTGTGGATCACCATCTCTAGCACACTCCCAACCTTTTCAGGCATATTACGTGCATCTCAGTAACTGAACAAAGTATATAGTCCCTATCGAGTAGCGCACTATATACTGTGGTTAAGCGAGTTTAATTGGATCCCAAGCAAAAACGGTTCGAGTTACTGTACTATACTAGTAGTACATGATAGTGAGGTGATGAGCACAGAGCTAGCGCAGTGAATAGTAACCAAATAAGTGCAGCTGGATCAGGGCGAGTGCCAGTTTGTTATCACTAGTATACTGCTCAGTTATATGTGAACAGTCAAAAGCATGCTGCTTCCAGACCTGCCACTCCGGTTTGTTTAGTACACACGTACTACGCATTTGTTACAACGTACGACTATATATGTACTTATATGCTACTACTACTTTTGAAGCCATTTTTGTGTGCGAATTCCCAGGCCGTGCCTGCCATTTTCTAAAGTTTATCTAAATTTTTCTATATTTATAAGAGAGGACTATAAATATTTCTTTTTCAAAAGACCAGAGCAGTACACAATGAGTGAAGGATCGCTTCTTTGTTTTGCCTTTATTAGATAATACTTTTTCGGTTCACAATACTGGCAAGTAGTTTTTCAAAACTATTGGCTAGTAGTTTCATCTAACGGTAGAGATTTGATATCGGAAATACATAATTACTGGCAAATATTTTACCATATTGAGGGCAGTATCGTCAAAGCGATAGATTTATCATGATTAATTTTTATTCATAATATAAATGAAAATTAGTAGTATAATTAATCTTTGATGTTAATAATGTGTTAATTATTATTCTTACAATAAACTTGTGGTTCATAAATTAAAATTATATTTTGTGAAAAATATAAAACTTTTAATTTTTGGTGAAGTTATAAACATACCCTTAAGTTGCTGCCAGTATTGTGAATCGAAAATCTCCTCTTATTAGAAGCATGGAATAATCAGTAGAGGAACTTGCAGCATCGAACGGGACAAGACAGCAGGATGAGGACCGTATAGATCACCTAACAACCCTGCAACATTAAAAGCAAGGTGTTGCGATTGGTCGTCTAAACTGTGTTTGACTTCAAGTTTCTTTAACTTTGTTTAAAGTTTGATCTACTCTTATACTAGTATCAAGAAAGAAATGAAAAGTAGAGTAGAAGGCTTTGCAGGCCAGGTACAGACAGGCTGACATGGCTAAGACATTAGAAAAAGCACGGACTGGTACGCTCCTTGTTCAAAGAAAAAACACTGGTAGTACACTCTTATACAAGTGATCGCTAATCAACAATGTACATTGATTTTAAAGTTTGGTTTGAAAAAAGGACACTAATTTTAAAGAAAAGAAAGGAGAAGGAGTACTATTGGGTTTGCATGCATGCATGCATGTTATATATGATACAACTACTTATCCAGGAGTACTATTGGGTAAGGGGTGATGTTACGTTAGTGGGCACATCGTGAGCTCACTTATATTTTATTTATGTAGTGCCAACTTAATTAGTACTACTGGCTAGGGCGCACTGCCTGATTATGCTTTAGTAGTCTTAGGAGGATTATTTTAATTCGTAGGACGTACAACATCGCCGAATGAATGGAGACAAACAGGAGAATTAGTACGTAATAAGGGGTTAAAAGAATATATGGTAGTGATCGCCTTCATCAGCTCCGCTCCATAAGGGGGCCATCAATACCTTCCTCCAAAGGAGGGATTGAGAGGATCCCATGATTTATGCGGCCAGACGCTTACTACTGAGATCAATTTTCACATTGTGTTGTCGGCTTGTTCGGAGACTGTCGCGTGCCTGGAAACAATAATATTTGCTACCACTCTATATTGCACGATCGATCGCGCCACGGGCAATATCTTTTCGAGATGTACTCATCAAATCCGTACTCCTAAAAATGGTTGTTAAGCTACAAGTAATAGCTTTTCTTGAGCCGCAGGGCAATGGAATATTGAAGCCACAATATAATGCTCACTCATAAGGCTATTGGTGTGGTTTAGCACACGCTTCGTGTCTTGTTTCTCATGGACACGACGATAGTGATGCATGCCCTCGCCGCGCCACGCACACACCTGATTCCCGATCGATTTTCAGTGAAAAAGAAGTCGCAGAGTCCCGATGCATGCATTTTCTTTTTCCGCGCGTACTACTACCGCCCCCCTTCATCGGTAGTACTAGTAAACTAGTAGTAGCCCATTTTTTATGATATTTTCCTCTTATCACAAATTAGAGGTTGATGACGACTCAGGTCGAGAAGTAGTGAGCGTCGCCAAAGCCGCAAAGGGCCCGCCGCCGGCCGCGGGTACCCCACCCACCACATTCCACATGCTTTGATCGGAGGTTCCAAAGGTTAGGACAGCCTAATCTCACCACCGATCTGAGTAATAAAAATTGTTCAGGAGAGCAAATTAAGTCTAGCCACGATATGTTAGCTAGCTATATCGTTCCAAATATGCCAATTGGATTGGAATTTGCTTTTATTTTTTAGGAAGAAATTGGATCGGGCTTTTCTGCAATCGCTCGTGAATGGAGTAGAGTACAAGTGTGTACACACAAGAACAAAAACCGCGTGCAGCTCCGGGGATTACGTGCCAAAGTCAGTACAGTACGTAAGAAAGAGCAAGAGACCCCATAATTCATTTGTTCCAAAAAAGACCCTATACTCCCGATAATATATAAACCCTTCACCAAACGGTGTCTGTTTTCAAGAGAGAATGAGAGACGATGTAGCCGACAGCAAGCGTCAAGCTAGCATACAGCGGCAGCAGGAAAAACAAAATACAGGGCCAGCAAGTGACACGACTCAAGCAGAATCCCGGCCATGGCGAAAAATGGAAAGAATATTGACGCGTCCTGGAAAAGATGCCTGTTCCTGAGGGCGACTCGAGTGAAGAGAATCATCGTCTATCAATCGCAGCAGCACGCAATTAACAAGTCTTTGGCCGCGCACGAACGTTAATTATTAACAGCCGAATCCCAATCTAATCCCGTAATAATGCATGCCGGCAAAACCGCAGAAGTGAATCACGGTCGCGCTTAATTGTCTGACATAAAGCAAGCTCCTGCCGGCGAGGTTGCTGCATATGATCGAGCAGCACTACGAAGCTGACCACGCCCGATCCCGCTGTCCACTAAACCATTTCCGCATTCCATTCTCTAGTCAAGGAGGTTCTAGGGATTATACTATGTTTGGACCAGGATTCTCTGCATTTGGCAGGTATTGACGTTGTCACTGCAGAGGGGTGCTGTTGAGCATTAGTCAAGATCTGGACCGTCCATCTATGAATGAACGGCTGTTTCTCTTTCTTCCTGCTTTCTTCCACAACACAACTCCTCTGAACAGCCAAGCATCCGGTCCTTCCCGATGCAAAGCTCAGTGAAAGCTAGTATGAAACTTCCACGGGCACGGTAAAACTGAATGGTGTTGTTTGCTAGCATTGAGGAAAGATTTAATATTTGTCTTTGGTTGCTTGCATAGACCTTCCTTCTTGTCCCCAAAACTGCATGGTGGCTCGAAGAGTACTTTTTCCAGTGTCTTGTGGATCAAATCCAACCAAGAAAGCAGCACAATCCATCTGCTTGAGCTTTGTTTGTGGAGGGAGCGGTTCCATCGAGCCCATGACTAATAGATAGAAGTTCAAGCATGGGAGGAGATGGTTCTCCTTGTTTAAAGCTTGACTCAAAAGTGAAATATTTCGATTCAACTATTTAGAAACCTCGTTTTGACTATAAGCAAGCCAAATTCAATAGGCGAGAAGCCGATTTGAAGTCTAGATGATTGATTTGGTTGCTGCGGTGACATTCAAACCCTTGGCGTTGAAGGCAATGGTGGCAGCTATGCTAGACATATACTCCGGAGAGGAGAAAGAATAACAACCTGCGCTCCTCTTGCTATTCTTTTTTATTGAATAAAGAATGAAACGCACACAACCGTTTGTTTGTGGATGGACGGTCCCGATCTGAGCTAATGCTAAATAGTGTCTCTCTGCATTAAAAAGGGCTAATGCAGAGGATCTTGATCCGTGTGGTGTGGAGAATCCTAGGCTGACAGCGCATCGTTAAACTAGTTAAACACGCGCTCGCCGCGACGACATTAGTGTCAGGGAAAGAAGACCTCGATCGTCGAGGCTCCAAGATCAACCGTATACGTAAGCAAGTGATTATATATTAACTACCCTGCCATTGTAGTTTGTCGGGGACGGCGGTAAGGTCAAACGGAACGGCTGTCAAAGTCCAGTAATCACTTCAACGGCAAGTAATCGCTCGTGTGGGTTGCAGTAATTGGTTTAGCATCCAGAAAGGTCAAAAGGTTTACTCCCTCTGTTCCCAAATACTTGTCGCTTTTGACTTTTATATATCATATTTGACCATTCGTCTTATTCAAAATTTTTATGCAAATATTATTTTGCTTTTCATAATATATTTTAGTATTAGAGACACTTTAATTATGATATATTTGTTTAAAGAGTTGGGAAAAAAATTTAAATAAGACGGAAGGTCAAACATGATGAATAGAAGTCAAAAGCGACAACTATTTGAGGACGGATGGAGTACTTTTTATCTAGGGCGAGCAGTACAATGCAAGCTCACCACTCCAGTTACTAGTGCGTGCTGGCCAATGCTTTGCACGACAAACACTCACGAAATAATATCTCTGTCGTATTTGTTGACTTTTAGAGATCACGTTTGATCACCCATCTTATAAAAAAATTATTTAATTTATTCATAGATAGACTTATTTATTTTTGCATTTTCACAAATATTTTAAATAAGATGAACAATCAAACATAAAGTCTGAAAGTCAAAATCCTTACATTTTTAGATGGATGAAGTAGCAGTAAGCAGCACGACCAGTACTCTGGCTGTCTTTGTTTATAATCAGGCAGCGCCACAAGAAACAACGAGCAAGAAGAAGCGCAGCTAGCTCCCCGGCCGGGAATTCCGTGGTGGGGAAGTAGTTGCAAACAAAACGGCGAGAGCAAGAGGACACCAAGCGAGACGCCATGTGCCACGATCGGCAGATCCCGGACGCACGGCCAAAGCGTTTCCCCTTTCCAAACCAAACAACTGGATCAGCACTGCGATAAGACTCCCTGATGCTACGGTAATGACCCTTGCTTCTTCTGATTATTCCCAGGGATAAACAGTGATCACAGAAGAGGCAGCAATACTGGACAGGGCAGCCACGTGACCGGCTCCGGCTGCCTCGACGCCGTTGACGCTCGCGGCCACGTGAGCTGCGTCCGCGGTGTCGGCGCGCGGTGGCCGCGGCGGGACACGGCAGCGGCATCGATCGAAGTGGTGGCCTGCCTGGAGATTGCCGGACCGGCGTTGCAAGTGATGACGCGCACGCACGACGGCAGAGACAAGGTGGATGGTGCAGGGTCATCCATGTTTTTTGGTACGGGGCAGCCCCTAGTGCTGTTTGATTGAGTGAATGGGGCGAGCCATTTATTTTTGTTTGGTACGTGGACATGTGGTGAACGAGGCGGTCTCGATCTCTGTTTGGATGGATGAACGTGGATGAAGAAATTGATATGGTTACCTCCTCTTTTACATGGTGAAGTTACCTCTTTAAATAAAATTCTTTATTCTTATGATGCTTTCAACTGTATTGTTCATTTTGCAAATAGAATGTAGCATCTAACGAAGTTAGATTATGAAATACAGTATCGTATAGAAAAATAAGAAAAACAAACGACAAACAACTTTAAATTGAACCGCCATTTATACAGGCCCATAAAGCCCATTTTTTTTTTCAACCGTAATAATCTAAAGTTGGTGTCGGAGGTGGGCTCATCGGCAAGCTTCCTCATCCTGCCTAGTTGTTGCCGGATTTTTTTATTCTTTTCTTTCTTGAATCAATTGAAAGGAGTAGCGGTGAGCATAGGACGGAGGAGGGAGCGGTCACGGCAGCACGCGCGGGCGAGCCAGCATCAGCGCGAAGGGAACGGGGACGGCGCGATCCGCTCGATTTGAAGGGATGGCTTTGCCCCCGAATATGACCGAATATTCTTTGGGTGGCGGACTCGTCCCCGTTCGCCCCCAGACCAAACACGTTAAAAAAAGTGACGGCCCCCTCCCATCCCTCTTTATACCTCAAACCAAACACACCCTCACACAGTTAAAAAAAAAAAAACACACCCTCACACGACCGCTCCTTGGGTCTCGGAGTCGGTCAACGGCCGGTTACAATCTCGACACCATCCCTGCCACGCGACCGAACCACCTCAACCGCAAACCAGTCAAACCCACAGCCTGATCCTAACACCAGATTAGCCACTTGTGCAAGACCTTGTCTCGCTAAATGACAGACAAAAAAGCAGCTAAACCACACACCAAACTCCGGCGCCGATGACTCGCCGCCGGGTTTCGTCTCCTGTGTTTCCTTTGGAGGACTCCACCAGTTATTTAAACAGTCTACGATGCCTTCTTGCCCCCAAGATCATGGCTATATCCATCGGCAATGATCCTGCAGATCGCCATCTCGATCTTCCGTCCGCTCCTTTTCATGATTATTGGCTGCATGTGACCTTACAGAAACTACTATAGCACACAGTAGGATTTATTGGCAGGTTCTATCTGATGCTCTGGACAACATGGAAAAAGTCTGCTCCACATGATAGGGCTGTGATGAGCACAGAGCTAGCACAGTACAGTACTACTACTAGTAGATGCAGATCATAGCGCAGTGGAATGAGATAACACTCCTGTGGCTCAGATGTTCATCGCGGCTTCCTCAATTAGTTGTGAACAGTAAGGCAAGCCAGCCGGTCCCACCTTTCAGTGGTTCAGTGAGCATGCTCGGACATAATTATTCGTGCTGGCCTGTCAGCAGTGGGCACTGTCCTCTTCTCGAGTGTAAAGTTCAGTGAACAATCCGTCCATCGATGGAGCACGCTCATATGTTGTTCCTCATCGCGGAAGAAATTGGTGGCCTCCGGAGGCGTTCGTACAGCCGGCAGTAAAATCGCGTCAATTAGATAAAAATCGCATAGTAAAAAACCAACTTGCGTTTGTCTCATGCGCGTTACTTCGGCGTGGGTCCACCACAATGCGTTGGGTTAACGCGCCCTCTTCCGCGATACCTCGGGGCTCACCAGTAGCAAATGAGGAAATCGCTCGCTCGTCATTCCACGCTCCATCCGATGCCTCGGGGCTCACCAGCCTCTGCCGGCGATGAGCTCCACAGAGCCGTGCTGCCGCTTTGGCCCCGATCCGAGTTGGCCTTTTGCCGTGAGCGAAACAAGGGGCACGCTTCCTCTCGCACTTTGCTCAATGCGAGGAGACTTTCGCTGTAAATCCAGACTAATCTCTTCTTCTCATTGTCGCCCCTTGATGAATGTTGTCGCCGCCTCACTCGCTTCGCCTCCTCTCTCCTAAGCTGGACTGCTGGAGCACTACAGCCTCCTCCCCCTCCTCCTGGTCCTGGTTAAGAGCTTCCCGCAGCCTTGAGCCAGAGAGGTCCCCGCTCCCAGAGTCCCAGTTAGCCTTCCGCCGCGAGTGGAATGAAGGCTCCCATGGCAGCCCTCAAGAGGCTGGGAGGGATGCAGCTGATGCATCGATGGCGACGCCACGGCAGCGGCCGCTGGACGACCTAAGTACAGAAGGGGGAAATGAGCAGGGACAATGTTGTGCGCCCAGCTGAGCAGCAAGCCGTCATGACTCGTGGCCAAGGCGAGCAGACGACCGGCCCATGGATCTGGCATGGGGTAAATGACGGCGATCGAGCAGCAGGACCATTGCCGAGTGGTTGTACTGTTGAGGGGAACGACGCCCCAAAATAATGGTAGAACTCTCTCTCTCTCTTCTCTCTCTCTCTCTATATCTGCTCTACATCTGCGAATTTGATTGTGTTTGGCTCGATTCTCATGCAACCATTTTTTCTAGCGCAACATTAATGTAACCCTTTGGACTGCAGTCAGCAGCTGCAGCCTGCAGCTCCCTGATTGTTACGAAATCTGCACGTACATCTTCGTTCTCATCTTCTTTTGCTTTGATTCATATGCAGGAATATTTTGGTGATTGTACAACTTCTCTCCAAAATGCAAGGTTACTTCTCCCCGTGAGTAGATCTGCATTTTGTAACTTTATATTTGTTTCGCAAACAAATTTCATCGTAATGGCATTATTCACCCATGAGTCCAGGACTCATTATACCCTTTTACCATGTCATATGAAGTCAGGCCTAAACCATTTTTCTCAGTATATGTTTTCAATGCTTTGTATATATCGATTAATCCCTTCATTTATCATGCTTAGGGTGATAGCAGCAGAATATTGTCGTTATATTTCATAACTCATCAGAAGTCATGGGTGTTCGAAGTTACAGAATTGAAGTGGTATGTATGGTACTCTCTGTGTCCTTGCTTCATAACTGTATTTTCAGATTGATCTATCTATAATTGAGATCTAATATGTTCTAAAGTATGTGCAATCAACTTAGAAGGCAATCATGTGCAAGCTATTTGTCATTCTTGTGTGCTGAATAGGAACAAAACTTGGATAGATTGATTTGTACAATCCACTTTTTTTATTTCCTAAAATTATTCAGTCCTTTGATGATATGCTTCATGAATAATAAATTGAACTGACAATGTGTGATTCTTGATGTACTACTAATCCATATTGTTTCATCATATTCTTTTGAATAATTTCACTCGGTCCCCTCTACAGAATAAAATGCACAATACACTTACATATGTTAAGATGAGTAATGAAATATTATTCTGGTTTAATGATCGTAACTGATAAACCCACATTTACAACAGGATACTCTAGCCCTACTACATATGTTAGGGTGTATAGTGTGATTGACTGACATTGAGTATTTCAACTTTGCAATTTCATACATGATTATATGTTAAGGTGCATACTGTGATTGACTCACACTAAGCATTCCAACTTTATCTCCCAAAAAAAGTATTCCAACTTTATCTCCCAAAAAAAAGTATTCCAACTTTACAATTTGATACATCACTATATGTTAAGGTTCATATTGTGATTGCTTGACACTAAGTATTCCGTAGTTGAATATAATTTAGTATTTTGTGAACCAGGACATTTTTTTGTCATTTCAAATTTACCTGAAGGTCTTCATGATGCCTTTCTTTTATCTTCTATGATTCCACAGACTATAATTAGTGGACCCCTTCCAATTGTTGTTTATGTGCCATGAATTCATTAAAGCTTTGGCTCCTCCTGTTGTTGTAGGTCAATAATACTCTTCCCTTCTATCTTTTTCCAGCTTATTACTTCTTCATATGATTAAGTATGTAGTTATTTTTGGTGAAATATTTTATCTGCTAAGATAAAATATTGTTACAAAACTGAACAATGTGTAGAAGACAACAATTGGTATTTTGGGAACCAGATGTTATTTGTGTTGTTACATTTTCACTTTCCTGTAAGTATTACAGAATGTTTTACTTTTATCTTCCATGATTCTGCAGATTACAAGATCAATGGAACTCTTCCAATTGATTTGTCATGGATTATATGTGGCATGAATTTGTCAAAGATTTGGCTGATCATGTTGTTGCAGGTTAATATTCTCCCCCACCTGTCTAACCTGTTGCGGTTTTCTCAGATGTATTGCGGCATTTAATATTACAAAGAGATGCTTTGTTGCCTTATAAATATATATTTAAACTACCCTTAGTTTGTGTATGCAACTAGGGGTGAGGCGCATGTTGTTTCTCATTTTTCTTTGTTTAATCACCTCATAGTTTTATTTCCTATTAGGCAGTAGTTTCATATATATTAATGGCCAGTTCTATAGATGCTACTAAATGTTTAATCTCTGCTGTCCAAATTTTATGTATTCAATGGTTGATCTTGCATAAAAAAATCAGTTACATGTATGCCATTCATTCTTTTAATTCTGAAACATATTTTCTTGGTTTTGATGGACCGAGAAATCAGAAAACAGCACATATATGGCTTATTTTCATTACTTAATACATCATAGGCCTGCTGTGCATAATTGCTAGAGGTGTGTATCAGAAGTGAAAGTGAGATAGTTATAAAAAGTGGTAACTATTCCTGGCAAACAAAAAGGATAAATGGTCGTGGCGGCCATCAGTACTGAGGCAGGAGGTGAACAGATCCATTTGTGTAGCCCTCCATTTAAAATTGGTGGCAATGTTCTCAGGACATATTTTTTTTATTTCACTTCCAGTGCACTAGGCAGGTTAGATTTTATTAGCCTTTTCAGCTCTATGCCCTCATCTCTATTGCTACAGATCTTGAGTGAAGCAAATCAAGTTACATACTATAGTTTGTTCATTTCAGGTGTTGCTACTATAAGTGCTTGCGGCATCTATTAGTCATCAAGCTTCTTAAATTAAGTTATCTCTAAGATGATCTAGCACAACAGTTTTTATTGTCACTACTAAATTCCGATTAACTGTTAATGATGTTGAGAGATTCTAGGTCGTAGGAGATTATAATTAGACTAATATGATGGAAACCATCACAACAACCCCGGCAATCATGTGGATGTATAAGGATGTATTTGCTTTTAGGATAATATGGGCCAGGATGGACCCATCCCTGTTTCTTGGGATGGAATGTTTCCAGTTTGTGTTTGTTTATAGGGTTGGACAAAGAAGTACAGCTACTTGGGTGTTAAGCTGATGGTGGCTTAGGCTGAGGCATCTTTGGCGCCATTTCGGTTGTTACAGTACATTACAAACACCCTGCTCATTTTATGTGGTCCTAATTGCATGAGATTAAACATGTTGAGGGTAAACAATGGAAACATAAAGTGCATGTTTATAATGCTTACCTTATTTGATCATCTCAATGAGCAGCTAAGTATTTTCTTTCTATGGAAACAGAGGAGTCAAGCTGCAGCTTTGAAAGTCCTTTTCAGGAGCCAAATGAAACAATCCCAGGTTGCGCATCAGGTTCGGCCTTAGGTTGAGGTTCAGAGTTACCTCAAGCAGCTCAGTATTCTAAAAGCCTGTATGGTTACTTCTATGACCAAGTAGACATAGTCGGGCATATATAGCTCTCATACTGTGGAACCATTGATCCATTTACACACCAGTTTATTCCTTATTCATCCCATGGATTCATAAATTCATGAGCTACTTAATCTCAGAGTATACTACCAAAGGAGAGCTATACAAAGAGTTGACAAGGCAACCATTTTCAAGGAGAGGCACTCAGCAACTGCAAGGGATGTTCCACGCAATGTGAACACAAGTACTGGTTTCCTCTATTTTAGTATATTGTGTTGCTATCGTGAGCACCTTTTGGTATCCAAAATGCTTGGTTCCAGCTAATTTCAAACTTGGCTCCACTGTATTTGGAACAATTGCCTTTATGTATCCTATAACTTTTTTTTTCCCAATTTGCATACATAATGGTTTGTCCATTTTCTCTTGAATGAATGTATGGTTGTAAGTGGATGCAGGATGTCCATAAAAAATGAAACATGTTACAGATGAATTTATTTCAGCATTTGTTATAAAAACGGGTTCATCAATTATTAAACCACAATAATATGGAATAGGGAGACATGTACTATCTGAGCATGTTTAATTAGTGCAAATTTAGTCATGCACAATAGTGCGCACATCAGTGCAGGCGCAGCGAAGCGCGCCCCCGCACCTAGTACTCTGATCGCGGAAAAGTTTGAAGCCTAAGCGTGTGTTCGTTTCCTTCCTTTTTAAATTTAAGTACTTGTCACATCAAAGAGAATCTTATTATTTATGAATATTTTGATCAATTTAATGATAAAACCCTATTGACAGATTGGTGCTAATTTTCGATATGAATCTAATGAGCTTAATCAATCTATATTTTGCTAAAGTGATGCTACAGTAACCGTCTTCTAATTACGATTTAATTAACCTCATTAGATTCGTCTCGTAAATTAGTCTAGGGACCTGTAATTTATTTTATAATTAAACTTTATTTAATACTCTTAAATAATAAGATTCTTTTTGATGTGACAGCTCTAAAATTTAGACCCCAGAAAACGAACACACCCTAAATTTGATAAAACGACCGAAGAGATTAGCAATCGTGCCATACAGCTTCGCTGTAATTAGTACCACTAACTACGGAGTGGTGCAGTACGTGTGACACTCACACTTGCTAGAAGCAGCTTAGTTTGACCTGACGTGGTTGTTTAGAGACGGGTCAGATGTACAGTAACTGCGTATCACATGCAACCGTGAAGATCAGGTTGAGCTAACGACAAAATTAGGCTTGAGATCGAAGCACAAGAAACCTGGAGATCCACCGGACAGGCGCGGCAGTATTCGCGCTGCGTCTGCAGGCAGCAGCCGGACAGGTTTGGCGTGGCGCAGAGAGCTGTATCACCTAAGCACCCTACAGCATTAGCAAAGTGTCAGGGCTCGTCTGGCTAATTAAATCGAGGAATCTTCCTGTTTTGTCGCTTTTAATTTTCGTTTAAAACTAATCCATGTTTGTTACTACTCCCTCTATCTCTAAATGTAGGGCGTTTTGGAGTTTGAAAATTTCTCTAAATGTAGGACGTTTTACAAATAGGACAAACTTTGAGGTTGGCGGGAGAGTTAATGGATGGGTGGATGAAGGTAAAAATAAAGGGGTATGATAATCTTTTGACACATTGATTATTTTGTTATTTGAATCCTAGAAAGTCCTACATTTAAGGACGGAGGAGTATTCTTCTGCTCTGAGCCTTTGGTCTTTTGATTAACGGTCGGGACGTTTGCATGGCCAGGGTGGCAGACACGAACATACCTACCATAGTGATGCTAAAGCATTGCTAGCCCAGGAGTAGTACAGTATATCTCACGTACAGTAGTTTGGTTCAAGAAAAAATAGAAAAATGTTTCAAAAAGAAAAGGAGTAACAGCATCGCTTCATCTTGCACGTTCAGTGTTGAACACCCGGAGCAATCTTGTCTTGCTCTTGCTAAATGACATCCGATAGCAACTACCACTACACCAAGTCACGCCAATGATTTTCCCAATTTCCTTTTTCCTTGTTTCCTTTTCTACTAGGATTTCAGTTATTTAAACAGTCTACTATGTGGTCTTCATCTTTTTTTCGTCGAGATCTCAACTATCCATTTGGAATGATCTTGCAGATTGTCATCTCGATCTTAGCCCACACCTTTCCATGATTATCATTGGTTGCATGCATGAAGCACGAAGGTAACTATGTCACAAAGTAATTGCAAGTTTTGATGTTAGACAAAATGGAAAAGGAGACCTGCTGTAAATATGATAAGGTGTGGATGAGCATAGAGCAAGAACAATAGTACTCGTTACAGATCATACATTCATTCTGCAGCTGAATGAGATAATGGACTTTAGCGGCTCAGACGTTCATCACTGGTTATACTGGGTCTCAATTATTTTTTGAACAGTTAAAGCAAGCTGGCTGGACACACGTTTAAGTGGTGCGATCTTTTCCGGGTTTGTAATTAATATGGGCCATTGATAGATAAGGACGTAATGATCAATGATTAAAGGTAGCACTCAAAGGCTCAAAAGGTAGTATATATACCGTATAAAAAATTCAGTGAACGATTGATCGATCATTGCAAATCAGGCAGTCGTCTGATACTCGATTGGTGGCAAAGTCTGAAACTGAACGTGGACCAGAATTTGATGAAACACGGCTAAGTGAGCATTGAGTATAGGAGCACTTACAAATGCATTTGCATCAAAAGGCAAATATTTCATCTTCTTCTTAGCACGAGCCATCCAATTTTCTACTATTTCGCTTCACACGACACGAGTACACGACTATCATCAAAACGCTTGGACCACAAACACACTATTCGCCCTGTTCGTTTCTCGCCTCTAAAATTTAAGACTATCACATCAAAGAGAATCTTATTATTTATGAATATTTCGATCAATTTAATGATAAAACCCTATTGACAGATTGGTACTAATTTTTAAGATGAATCTAATGAGCTTAATTAATTTAGGTTTTGCTAAAGTGATGCTACAAGTAACCGTGTTCTAATCATGACTTAATTAACCTCATTAAATTCGTCTCGTAAATTAGTCTAGGGACCTGTAATTTATTTTATAATTAAACTTTATTTAATACTCATAATTAGTAATATTCTTTTTGATGTGACAGCTCTAAAGTTTAGAGCCAAGTAAATAAACACACCCTAATAGTGCCAAAACGAGGACCAAAAGTCCACATCTGCGCTACACATGCTTCACTGGCCGTAATTGATAATTAGTACCAGTACTACGTGGTACGTGCAACACTAGAAGGTTAGGGTGTTACTTTTCTAGGGTCTAAATTTTAAAGCTGTCACATCAAAAAGAATCTTATTATTTAAGAGTATTAAATAAAGTTTAATTATAAAATAAATTACAGGCCCTTAGACTAATTTACGAGACGAATCTAATGAGGTTAATTAAGTCATGATTAGAAGACGGTTACTGTAGCATCACTTTAGCAAAATATAGATTAATTAAGCTTATTAGATTCGTCTCGAAAATTAGCACCAATCTGTCAATAGGGTTTTGTCATTAAATTGATTGAAATATTCATAAATAATAAGATTCTCTTTGATGTAACAGTGCTAAATTTTAGAGGGAGGAAACGAACACACCCTTAGTTTAAGCTGAAGTGATTTATTTGACAGAGTCAGGTTCATACAGTACCTGCGGATCGATGCATCACGTGCAGGAAAACAGAGACCTGTTGTCACTTGTCTCTAGAAAGGCTACGTAGCTAGTACATGGGCATATGCATGGGATTGAGACCAGGTTAAACTAATGACTGACGCGAGTTGAGCCCAATAAGAAACCTGGAGAGACAGTCACGGCAATATTCGCGCTCCTTGCGTCTCTTTGGACAGGTTTGGCGTGGCGCAGAGCGCCGTATCACCTAAGAACCCTACATCATTAAGCAAAGTGTCGCGGCTTGTCCGGCTAACTAAGCTCGCGGAATCTTCTGAGACTTGGTAGAATCTTCCTGTTTTGTCCCTGTAGTTTTCCTTTAAGTTCTTCAGCTCTGAGCCTTTGCTTTTGCCTGTCGTGATTGAGATGATTATACTGTGCATGCATGGCCATCAGGCACAGAAACATGCTATGCTCAAGTGGCTGACAAACCAGTAAGGACTGGTACAACAGAAAAAAAAACTAATGGTTAGTAAGTGTTCCTTGTAAAAGGAAAGCACTACAGCTGGCACTATTATAGAACAAGTTCTCACCAATAAGCAATTCGATCATTTTAGTCTGCGGCCACGAGGTGCATGCATGCACGTTTTCTGCTCCTGATAACCTACACACAAACTTACTACTTCAGACTTGTACTGTTGTCGATCATATCAGTTCTCTAAAGCTTGGCATAGAAGTACTACTACGATATATGTTTCTAAATTGTTGTTGCCATTGACTTTTTTCCGTTGTGTTTGGCTATTTGTCTTATTAAAAAAATTAAGAAATATCATATATTTTGTTGGAATATGTTATATCACTAAAGAAACTTAAAATATAGCCTATAACTTATAATATTTTAATAAATATTTTGAAAAGATGAATTGTGACACGTAACAAAAAAGTTAGTGCTGACAACAATTTAGGAGTACAGTGATATTAAAATAATGCTGGCCCAGGAAAATTTGTGATGTTACTGTGCCACTACATATGGCTAAAAGAAAAATGCTTCATGTATCATGCTGCAAAAAAGAACAGCACCATTTCATCTTCTATGTTAAAATGTAGCATTTGAATTTTTAAACCGAAAAGGAGAAACATGACAGCACATAATGGAAGCCATTTCAGCCTTTAGAAGGCACAAAACCCTAACAACCCTACAAAATTAAAAGCAAGGTGTTGCCATTGCTCTGACTACTAAACTGTGTTTGACTTTGAGTTTCCTTAACTTTGTTCAAAGTTTCTTTTTTTTTGCAATGAGTTTAAACTTTGGATCTAACTCTTATATTAAGATGAAATGGAAAGTAGGAGGCTTAGCATGGCCAGGTATAGACATGCTCACATGTCTAACACATAAAAAAGCACCTAGTACGCTCCTTGTTCAAAGAAAAAAACATTGGTAGTAGATCTGTACTACATTAATTTTAAGTTTGCTTTGAAAAGAAGACACTAATTTAATTGTAAAGAAAGGAAATATGTGATGAGTTTGCATGCATGCATGCTATGATACAAGTACTTATATATCCAGGAGTACTCTTGGGTAATGGGTGATGTTACGTTAGTGGGCATACATCGTGAGCTCGCTTATTCTAATTATGTAGTGCGAGCTTAATTAGTGTTCTACTGGCTAGGGCGCAATGTCTGATTATGCTTTGGTGTTTAGGAGGATTATTTTGGTTCGTAGGACGTACAACGTCGCTGAATGAATGGCGACAAACACGGTAAAGTTTGAGGGTTTCATTCATCGTCAAAACGACCGACGAACATTCAGAATGCTATACGTTACTGTGACTACTAATTGGCAAGCGAAATCTATCAGAACGCTTTGCATGAAATTCTATCTTGTGTTGGCACTTTGGAGGCAAAACCAATCGTGTTGGAGCGAGGATGGTTAAAATACCTGTGGCCACATTCATGATATATCAGCTCAGCTCCGTCGGTGTCCATCAGTATACCTTCCTTCCAAAAGAATAAAGGTGGGATTGAGGATCCCATGATTTATGCGGCCACTTCACCACCGATCAATTTCACATTGTGTTGTCCGCTGATTCGGAGACTGTCGCGTGCGTGGAAACAATAATATTTGCTACCACTCTATATTGCACAGTAGACGGCGGCTACGGGCAATATCTTTTTGAGATGTACTCACCAAATCCGTACTCCTGAAACTGGTTGTTAGCTATGAGGAATATCTTTTTGAGGCGGAGGGCAAAAGACAACAATATAAACCTACCCTAGCTACTACTAATAACCTACGGAACCGGTGGCAGTGGTGGGGTTCGCCGCGCGCCGCGCCGCACGTACGGCTTGCCAACACTCGTGACAATGGGCTGGCCTCCACGAAACACAACACATTCAGGCCCAGTATACAGTACGATTGGGCTTCCTGCTGCCGATAACAATTTTCCTTTTTTTTTTTTGGAGAACCCTAAAGTTACATGCTTCTACTTAGATTATATTAGGCTGAAGTTACATAAGACTAGGGTGATACTAAAAAAATGTAACTTACAACGTACTCCAGTTTTGACACTATATGCCACTTTTGGCGCCATGTGTCTGTTAATTCCCACGTCCAGTGCCGTGCCAGCCATTTTCTTAAGTTCCTTTACATTTCCATGCATATTTTAGAGGACTACAGATACGAACTACAGAATGACTGAAGGATCGCTTCTTTGTTCAGCCTTTAGAAGCGCAAGGAATAATCAGTAGAGGAACTCGTATCAGAGATCGGGACAAGACAACAGAATGCGGCTAGAGAGAACCGTGTAGATCACCCTAACAACCCCGCAACGACAAAAGCAACGTGTCGCGGTTGCTCGGACTATTAAGGGGTCTTCGTTTCCATGGGTTAAAGAGTTAAAACTAAACTTTAGCTCTAGGAAACGAACGGGAGGACTAAAGTTTGGACTAATCTTTAGTCTCTAGAGAGAAAGAAGGGCTAAAAGGAGGCAAAACTTTAGCCCTCCAAGAGGTGCTAAAGTTTAGCCCAAATTTTAGGAGCTAAACTTTAGCCCTTAGAGGAAAACGAACACCCCCTAAGTACGTAAGAATCTTCTCACCCAACCTGTCTTTATTTTGAGTTTCTGTAAACTTGTTTAAAGAGATTGGTCTATTCTTATTACTCCTCCATCCAGTAAATATAAGGATTTGTTGACTTTTAGACTTCACGTTTGACCATTCGTCTTATTCAAAATATTTGTGCAAATAAAAAATAAAGAAAGCACTCTTAAAATATATGTAAGACTAAATTAAATTATAATAGAATAAATATAAATTTTATAAATAATTTGAATAAGACGAACGGTCAAACATGATCTCTGAAAGTCAACAAATTCTTACATTTCCGGACAGAGGGAGTATGCTTAAGGGTGTGTTTGGTACAGCTTATGGACCAGCTTATGAGGCAGCTTATGCTACCATAAGCCATAAGCTGTACCAAACAGGTTGAAGACATAAGCAGCTTATTATCAAGCAAACCATAAGCAGCTTTTCCTTTTGTACTAGAGAGGCAAAGCAACTAAAACCTTGCTTTTCCAGCTTATACACTCATTTCACCTCATAAGCCATTTTGATAAGCTATTTTACCAAACGGTTTAACTGCTTATACAACAATAAGCTAGATAAGCTACATAAGCAATTTTGACGGATAAACTGAATCATAAGCAATAAGCTACATAAGCATAAGCTCTACCAAACACACTCTAAAAGAAGAAATGGAAAGCAGGAGGTTTAGCATGGTCAGGTACAGACATGCTCACGTGGCTAAACATATAAAAAATAACACACACTGGTAACACGCTCCTTGTTGAAAGAAAAAGCATTGCTGGTACACTCTTTACAAGTGCTCGCTAATCAACAATGTGGGTTATCAATTTAAAAGTAGATTAATATATAAGTAAAGAAAGGAAATGTATGATAAGTATGCATGCATGCATGCTATGATACTTCGCCATATATGGCCGTCGTGCCAGGGCACGTGCCGCGTGCTCTTGGCTGTCGGCCTCGCCGGCCACGGGTACCACGTCACTATGTTCGTATACCTCGTCACCGTGACGGGCCACAGCCTCGGCGGCGCTGGCCCTCCTCCCCGGGCGCGACCCCGCCACCGCGCATCCTGACGTTCCCGTCAGAGCCGTCACCTTTGGCACGCCGCGCGTCGAGAATGCCGCCTTCTGCAATGGCCTCGTCTGCCACGTCAGATCGAGTTCTGCGCGTGGTGGTGAGGAACGATGTGGTGCCATGGCTACCGCTCGTGCCAGGCGCAACGCTCCTCTTCTCCTTTCTTCTAGGCAAGGCCTTGACATCCCTGACCCTGACCGCGGTGAAGACCTCGTGCTCGACGTGGCGATGGCCTCGAAGCATATCTCAAGCAGGGTTACGACATGCAAGGCTTCCACGACCTCGACGTGTGCCCCCCCCCCCCACACACACACACACACACACCTACTTGACGGCGAGCGGGTCGACGCAAGGCTCATCAACAAGTTCTCTCCGGCATGCTCAGGCAGGACATACGCGTCCCGGAGCGATGGTTCCAGACGCATAACAAGGGGCTCACGGGGGACGCTAATGGGCGACATGGTACCAAACGAGAAGCTGCAGCTGGCCGAGCTGCATGGCAAAAACGGTCTGCCCGCGGCAGGAGGATGTGTCGTGTTGTATTGTTGTTCGATTTCTCATGTTCTCCCTCTGTTAGCCTATTATTACACATTGCACTGCTTCTACTTTCTGTTGCTAGCCTACAAAAGATTTGCCGGTTGCTGTCAATTTTTCTTAACTTGGATAACAGTGCAATTCTGTTCCAGTAAGCTGCAAAGCTGGCGCACGGTTAGAGCGTCTTTAATAGTTGCTTCTTAGCTAACTCTTAGAATTATTTATTAGAAAAAGAAGAGAGAGAAGATTGCTAGCTCTTATTCAAGAGGCAGCCTCTAATATTTATTGAGGCACTGACATGCGGACCCAATTGTTACTTTAGAATTGATATAAACTCTTATATTACCTCTTAGATGACTCTTAGATGAGGTAGAGAGTTAGTGTCGTCTCTACCTTTGGAGACGCTCTTAAAGCTAGATCTAGAATGATTGTTTTGGTTCTTTGCTATGGGAATTGACCGGCAGGCTTCATTTCTCTGATTCAAAATGGATGCTCGAATTTACATATGAGGGTAGAACATGTCATGCAAATATTGCACATGCGACTAGACAGCGTCTTCAATTCGCTAAAGACCTGCTAGTTGACACCAATCTTTGACAGGGTCTTCAATGTGTGATTTCTATGCACTCCAGCTTCCAAAACAAAATTGCAAAGAAACATCTAATCACTATCACTGCTCGCTTGTGAGTTCTCGAAAACAGCTTATGCATTTTAATTATAACCATTGAAAAACAAACGGTGCAAAAAGGTGATAGGAAGATGATGCACTCTGATGGTGAACAATACTAAGTTGTAGCTCCAACGAAGATTTTACAAATACTCGTTATGCAACGAATACATCCGCGCCATCCAGATACCTGGTAGTATAACGAAAACAAAAATTGTTGTTCACAAAAGAAACATTTATTGTATACATAACAAAATTATTGAGAGCAAAATATTTGGATTAAGTGTGAACAAAGAGATTTGTGATCGCTCATACTGAGCGATGCAGTTTTTTAGTAAGAAAAAAAATCATCATTAAAGATCAGCCACCTCTCGCGCGCTAGTTAGTAATTTATTACGGTAACCATGGAGGAAGAGCGGCCCCGGTGGCGTCGCAAGACCAAGAATACCCAGTCGTGGCGACATGTCATGCGGATACTACTCAACCTAGAGCGTCATCAACGGCGATTCCAGGTCACTGTCAAGGCCACGTATCATCCATGTATACATGGACGAGGCACGAGTGACTTTTAGGCCCCGTTCGTTTCCACCTCTAAAATTTAGATATCTGTCACATCAAAGAGAATCTTACTATTTAGTAGATCTTTTATTAATTTAACTAGCATGTTTGCCCGCGCGATTGCGCGGAGCTACCCATGGGAAGTGAGATATATGCTGTGTACTATTTGGTATTCAGTATGGTCCAGTGCATAATCAAAATTTGCAATAATAAAAAACTTAGTTTTTCAAGCCTCTTTTACAAAAAAAGGGCTATCCTTCATTATTAGATTTATCGGGTCGTGCAAAATTGTGTGTAAGGGTAGCACTGCCCTATAAAGAAGGAAATCGTCTCTTTCAACCCCTGTCCTTCTATATCTTATTTCCACATCAAACTTATAGTTTGCAGTTGAACTTATTTCATCTTGTTAATAATTAGATATCACAAGAGTTTCTGTTGCAATTAATTATTTCATAAAACATTGCAATTGGGTCCATCAAAGTCCATTATACTCTCCCGAACAATTCATTATGTCTAAAGTACACCCTGAACAAAATTTTGGTTCACTTTACTCCCTCAAACAATTTAAGTTGACTCAATTTACTCCCTTACGTAATTTCCCTTTTTTATTTCTCTTTGTACGATTTGAATTTAAAACTCAATTTTTGCATGATGATGGATAGTATAATATTCTATATAAAAGGAAAATATTATATATTTTTTCTTAAGTATTTTGTATACAGTTCTAGAACTATATGATTAAGATGATATTTGATGCTATTAAACTATAAAAACTATGTTTAAAATATATATTATATTTTTTAACTTAAGGTTTAATGAAAACTATTGTTCTGTAAAATTTGAGCTTCAGATTCAAAATGTACAAAGTGAAATAAAAAAAGAGACATTGCATAAGGGGGTAAATTGAGTCAACTTAAATTGTTTGAGGGAGTAAAGTGAGCTTAAATTTTGTTCGGGGTGTAATTTGGACAAAGTGGATTGTTTCGGATAGTAAAATGGACTTTTTCCATAATGAGTTCCATATTATTACCAAAATTGTTGTAAGAAAATACAAATCCATGTAACTGAAATGTATACTTGGCATCAGTCTGTATTGAACTGAAATAACAGTTCATTCACATATCGAAAAAATATGTGATGATTTCTGTCTGTCCATGAGGTTCTGAAATCATATTTTGTGTCTAAATAATACTAATAAACATTATTTTTCAAGCATTTGAAATTGCGTTACTATTTCAATATTGAAATACCATGCCAAATTATTTCATACAAGGTATTATCCTTATCTATAGCCATTTCATGGGAGTATTTTAAATACATAGCAGCATAGTACTCACCAGTTAGGAAAAGTTTAAGAAAATGTTGTCTCAGTTCTCAAGAACTACATTTACCTCACAATAGATGGTAGTTTCCTTTGTATGTGTCCATCTCATGAGACATATACTTGTGCCCTTCACTTCAGAATATTCCTAACAAAGCAAAGCAGAAAATCAGAATTTAGTATTGCTTGTTAGAGTAAAAGTGTGACGGCATACTAATGATAACAAAGTGGTTGATATCATATAATTTTTTATTAGGTTCAAGTTATTCAAAATTTGATACTGAAAAAGATATTGGTATGGGTCCTAGGACCAAAAGGTATATAATTTTTAGATTATAAGGGAACGGGCATAGAGATATATCAATACAAGAAAATATTTTCTATTAAATCAGTCTCCAATAGTTTTCATCATCATTTTTCTACTTTGATTGATAATACAATTGTATTTATTATATACACGGGCATACAAACTGGGCGCCATCTTCTCCTAGAACATCTCATGGTTTTCAATATTTTTCTTTGCCCATTATCTTTTGTTAATGAAAAACTATAATTAGCAAAATAGTTTTATGAGCACTGTTCTGTTTTATGTATTTCGTACTAAGCAATCATGAACCAGGATGCCTCAAATACCTTAATTATGTACGTTGTTCTGCTATTGAGAAGAGTTGAGTTAAACATGTGGTTCATAGTAATTCTTCGTAATATGGGTCAATATGAGTTAAACACAATGCTAGCCCAGCTAGGCTTGAGCGCAGCATCTTAATAAAGTGTAAGGGGTGTCTCTCTTCTTAGTAATTTTTTTTAACACGTAGTGCTTACAGATATATTTGGTCAATAATTAAAAAGTGCTATTACTGGCTGATCTTTATATATACGGTATTACAATATTCAACCGTCATCTTATAATGCAGATTACTTCCTATGACCTTGTACAATTATTGTTAATGCAACATATACAAGAAAAATGTGGAGAAGGAAAACTTAATAGCTTCAATATAGAAAGCACTTTTACTGCACAATAAAAATAGCATTTTTGCATAAATTCAATTGAGCAAGACAGAATCTGTGAAATACCTGTCGATGACCAGAGAGCATATCCATGAGGGTCGACCTGAGTATATTCATATTCATTAAATCACAATAAGACCAAGCAGATTTTGTAGGCTAATCATCCATGAATGTACATACGTCTGGTTTGTGTCTCATCCTGATGGCCTGCAGGCGGGTTCGACTGGAGGTCTGAGGGTGTGTCAAGCTGTGCCTTGGAGCTGGACTTCCTAGCCTCGCGACTTCGGCCATGTTTGATTTGCAGGCGTCCTCGAGATCCTTAGACATGGTGACATCCATCTAGAAGATGCGGTTTTGGCTTGGTGTGCTGCCGTGCCCGTGGTGCCTGCCTGCACTGGATCAACCAAAACTTTGATTTGCAATTGGTCTTTCTCTGATCCCTACAACGGCCAGTTGACATCCATCAAGAAGACGCGGTTTTGGCTTGGTGATGCCGTGCCCGTGCTACCTGCCTCCCTGCCTGCACTGGATCAACCAAAACATTGATTTGCAATTGGTCATTCTCTGGCCCCTACGACGACCAGATGCAGCTTGATGCAAAACGACGACGACCTCCTTCAGACTGGTAACAGAGGATCGTTGGTGCTACCTGCAGAGGCCATGTTGGTCCTGTTGGCGATAGATCTTAGCCTCAATGTACACCATGTGTGATTGCAGCGAGCATGGCTTGATGGCCATGAGTTCCTTGACATTGATTACGGCGTCTGGGTCTGTGTAGGTTTCACGTGTAGATGGGATCAAGGAGGTTGCGTGTGTTTAACGGAGGGGCTAACTAAGATCTGACTACAAGGCCACCCGTGCGTACTAACGGATGGATTTGCTTCTAATTTTGCTTATGAGGTGATTAAGGGCTGGATGTTTTTCTTTTTTGTGAGAATTTAGAAGCTATTTCTCTCTTTTTTAGGCATCATGGTGGAAAGTTCATCTCCTTTTATTATTAAATAGATAACAAAACCTATGTCGCGACCCCCTCTAATTTGCGAGACGAATCTAATGATCCTAATTAATCTATGTTTTGCTACAGTAAACATCTTCTAATAACACTATAATTACCCTCGTTGGATTCGTCTCGTGAATTAGATAGGGGGTCTGCAATTAGTTTCGAGATTAGACTTTATTTAGTACTCCAAAATAATAAAATTCTCTTTGATTTGACCCCTCTAAAAATTAGATAGGGGAAACGAACAGGCCCTTAGAGCATAGCAGTTCCCAGCTGTCGGAGGGGCGAGCCCAAGGCTGCCGGGGTACCCGACAGAGATAAGCCATTTGACCGGGAAGCAGAAGTTTATCGTCGTGTCGGTATGGACCTTTATAATGTAAAAAGTGGTGGCTCTTTTTCTTCTCTTGATATAGAGACCTTGGAGCTAGCAGCGATCATTATAGCAAAAACTCACTGTAGCCACGGTTGGAGGGTCAACAGCCACGGTCAGCCTCAACCGTGACTATGTTTCCGAGACTATAGAAAACCATCCGTAGCCTCGAAAAACAGATCATCCGTGGCTATAGTACGTCACTATAGCCACGGTTCACTATATCAATCGTGGCTATAGTGACATACTATAGCCACGGTTCACTATGTTAACCGTGGCTATAGTAGCATATTATAGCCACGGTTCACTAATCTAACCGTGACTATAGGGCACCACTATAGCCACGGTTGCCAAAGTGAACCGTGGCTATTTACTTTTTAACAATAAAAAAATAAATACGTATTAGAAATAAGAAATTACAATTATATAACATTAATCATAATTACATCACATTAACATTAAAGTATTACATCACATTAATATTTACAAAATTCATCAAAGGTTTAATAATGTGAACATGACAATGTTTTTTCAAACTAAGTCTACACTATACGAATCTTCAACAACATCGGGCTCGTACGGTCGTTTCGAGCCGCACCACTCGAAAAGTGCTCGATGCTCCTTCGTCACTTCACTTTACTCGTCAAAGAACCGACCACGAGAACTGATGACCTCCCTAAGTAAGAAACGACACATCCTAGCGACAATGTAGTACATATCGTTTGTACTTAGATGCTTTCGCACCGTCGAAAATCCTTTCTTAGAGATTTTATTCAATATCTTTTTGTTCGTTATTAATACGGGAGCGCGAGGAACGTGACACCTGGCACGAGCGGCAGCCACGGCACCACGTCGTTCCTCACGACCACGCGGCGTGCCGAAGGTGACGGCGGCCCTAACGGGGCCGCCGGGGTGCGTGGCTGCGGCATACTAATATAGTACTCTTTTTGATAGAGAAGTGATCTTTTTAGAGCACTTGCTCTTTATTACATGGCTCATATTGACGAATTCACTTGGCACCTCATTGAATATAAGCCTTTGGTAGCTTTTTTGTACCCATCATTGAATAAAAATTATGACATAATATGTTTGGCAAATTGCCTATTTTATGGTATTATTGAAAAAGAAGCTTCCATGGTCTTTATTATGCCACATTTCATAATTTAAATTTTATCACATTTATTTTCAGGTATTTAAATGAAGTGGTTAACAAACATTTCACACATCATTTGTAGACTCGAGTTATATAACCATAGCATTGTAGTATGCTATGTTTTGTAAGATACTACATTTCTTCTTATTCATAATCTTCATTCATATCAAGGGTCGCAGTTGGTCCTTCCCTATTCTATTGTATAAATTGCTCTAAAATATTTTTAAGTTTGGAACATGGGTGATGGTAGGGGTCATGGGATGTTCATATCTTAGATGCATGACTTAATAAATAAGTTTTTGTCTTAAAGGAAAAAATGTCAAGAGCATGCTTAATAAATAACTTTTGCTTATTCATATAGTATATTGAGGTGATATAGTGTTATTGTGGGTGCAGTTGCATTCTGCATAGTCTATGCTATGTGCCTCTAACGTGTTGTGAGGGGTGGTGCCGCACCCACTGTTGCCGTGTCGTGCTCATACTGCCTCCTAATTTATAATGGTATATGAAGCAAGTGCTGCAGCAGCTTAGTAGATATCAAAAGAGTGATATATTTGGAATGAAAACTTGGATTCTGGTCTGTACTCTAGATTGAAATTGAAAAGGTGTTCTAGTCAATTGCATTTCTTGCTAGAAACATAAACACAATGGAACGCAGTGCGACACTAGTTATTTTTAGTGGACATGTCCTAAACTCGCCCTATAAGTCTACAACTGGTACTAGTAATTTCAAGTTGATAGCTAGCTGGACACCTTTCCTACATAACTGGCCCAAAACGATGAGAAAACCATGAGACCATGGACCGTGGAGTGGCAGCGGGGAGAGTGCGGCACGGCGGCTTTTGGCGCTTGGCTAGCATGGGACACCGACAGAGACAGAGACGATGCGGCGTCAGGCGGGCAGCCGCGTGATCCCGCGAAAGAGCTGGCGGCGCAACCCGGGCAGCCGCGCTGGCCCGCAAAAGTAGTTGCGGCTCGTGCGGGATGCGGGGCGGGCGCCGCTTGCAGCGCGAATGGTAAAGCATGTCAAAATCATATGCTGATGTATGTCACGATCAGTGCAAAATTCACTCGGTCGACGGTGTCTGGCATGCGCCACCATTGTGCCCATATTGCCCGGTACTCACATGTCACATGTGTCGTCACTACCGGGAAACGCAAATCCTCGGCTTCATTGACTTATGTCCACTTGCGTCAGCCCTAAGCCCTGGCAGCTTCAACAAAACTATGGTGATGAAGTCTCTTTGATCAAACATAGTCTTTAAACATTGTCTTGCTTTACAACTGTATTGTTATCTGAGGATCTATCCATTAGGCCGTACCTAGCACTATTATCAATGACTACCAAAATTACTAGATTTATTTCTTGTAAATTTATTTATTATCAGTGTCTCGATCTTCTAACATATCATGATCATGTATGCAATAATGATGGACAGAGAGTAACACATGTATATGCCTTGTAATCTTTTGCATATGTCATCAATATGAAATAGAATCCGGCAAGGCCATCTGTTCCAAAAGGTGAAGTGTCACGATATATGCTAAATAATTACTCACACGGTGTGGCTCGTGTGAGTATTCAACTCTACATTGATCTAATGCTTATTACTTGCATTGTAATGCCAAAGTCACAAGATCAACCAGATATACTCCGTATACAATATATTTTGTAACCCTTCAAAGGAAACTATATGCAATGCAATTTTGCAAACAATCTTAACCCAAACAGCAGATAGGGTGGTACATGCATGGAAATAGAGTAGGAAACCGAGGAACTCAAAACATCAGTGTCACACTACACAAGAACCTTGTTACATGCATCATCCTACACACGCAGGTAGATACGGTGGCACGGCCCTGCTGGCTAATAATGTAGCTCGCCGAGCTCAAGCTTGTCGTTGGGCACGGGCCGGTCATCGCGCTCCCTCTCCCTGAGCACCCATCGACCACGCTCGTCCCGCGCGAGCCCCTTATTATGTGGCTGGAACCACCGCGACGGGACGCGCATCTCCTGCCTGAGCATGCCGGAGAACTTGTTGACGAGCGCCGCGTCCCGCTCGCCGTCCAGCAGGTGGAGGCCTCGTCGTCGCCGGCGACGGCGACGTATCCCATCCAGTGAGCGCGGTCGTCCCACTTCTCGGCTGCCACGACGGGCTCCATCCACTGCGGCAGGACATCGACGGTGGCGTAGATGAACGCCGTGACGTGGTACCCGTGGCCGGCGAGGCCGAGGGCGGGGAGCATGCGGCGGAGGCCGTACCGGGACGTGCCGTAATACGGGGACCACTTGTCGTCGTCAAAGGCCTCGTACGTGGCCATGGCAAAGTCGCCGTACCGGAGCACCTCCGCGCGGGACCAATTCCCGTCGCCGACGGGGAGCTTGTCGGAAGAAGCGCAGACATTGTCGATGGGCGGTGGCGGATGAGAAGTTACGAGGTTGCACGCGCGGTGGAGGTGGGCAATGGTGGATAGGGCCTGGCTGGGGTGGTAGGCATCGCCCGCCATCAAGGTTGGACCGGAGAAAAATGGAAGGAGCGAGAGACTGATCAGCTACAGAGAATTTGCGTTGTTGAATATGGCGAACTTGATCGGCACGGGGTTCAATATAAAGGAGACGATGAGTAGCGAGCCACGCTCCTCACGTGGAGACTTCCGTATTACTACAAGACTACGGACAAAATATTGTACTACTACCACTACCTAGTTCATATAAAGGGAATCTTTTGTTGTCACGTGACTAGTCTCGAATTGAACCATTTTACAGATCGGGAAATTTTTCGTGAGTCGTAATTAGTTCTGATTGGCTTGGGACAATGTGCTGCCACTCTGCTTGCATGCGAGCGCATATGCCACTTGCTCCTCTCGGCGTACCCGATGCCCAACTAGTAAAGGTAAAGCGAGGACTTCATAGTTTAAGTCTTTTTTCCTCTGAGAACACGCTCCAAGCCAATCAGAACTAATCACCACTCCACAATGTTGTCAAGATGTAGTCCTTGGAGTTATAGCATGTTATGGGGCTAGTAGGTATGTATCAAAGAAATATTTCAATTATATAACTAGTTAGATTGTGTTACTCCACTTTTTTTTACTGTCAATGTTACGAACTAACACCTACAAGTAAATTTGTTCGTACGGGGGATTACACGCTTAGAGTTGGATGGTTTGTATTACTTACGGGGTGTACAACGGTACGATGGCGAGAGAGGAGCAAGCTCCAAGTCTCAAAAATGGCAAGTAGGCACCTAATAGCGCCCCGCTAGAGGAGGCATGATGGTGTTTTCATAGGGTGGCCCGTAACCTTTGCCTCTAGCGGATTTGTCGCGTAGTGGTTGGTAGGATGCTTTTGGACCGGATCCGTGCTCATTAATGAGACGGATACGAGATCCCTTTTCCTTGACTCCACCAGTAGAATCACCGCGGCGCCCTGTCCCATCGTCGTGCTTTCTCACAGGAGGGCCAGGTGGAGCGGGCTCTACTTGGGCGACACCATTGGGAGTAATGAAGGAAGGTGGGACACTGTTTCCTTGGTCCGTAAGCCCCTTTTTGACTCTTTTTTAGGATTTTGAAGTGAGATAGGGCGCGGTCGACCCCTGCTGCCTAGGTCGAGTGAGGTGTGGCATTTTCGACCCTTCCACCGGGGTCGAGTGGAGCGCAATTCCTTTGACCCCCTTGTCGAGGTCGAGCGGGATGGGCCGCGCATGGCACCGGTCTTAGGCATTGATGCATGCCCAGTGTGATTGCTTCATAGGTATGAGCCTCAATCTGTCCGGATATAGTAATGTAACTTATCCTATATTTAATTCGCATTTAGCGGAGCTAACCCATGCCATATGGCATCGCTAATATTTATCCCCGATATTTACATTCATAAAATTACTTGCATCTCTAATTTAGATATTGTTGTTAGTGGGAAGAGGGGCATATGCCCTCCAATACATTATGAAAGTGTGCCCTCCATTCAGCATTAGCTACAACTCGATCTAGCATCTCCTTTATATAATCATCTTTCTGAAATTGTTGATTCCGCCATGTGAATACGTCACCAACAAACCCCGGATCACACAAACCACATGCTTCTAATCAAGGTTGTGATAACCGATTGAACCGTGAAAACCGTCCGGGCCGGCCCACCGGTTAACCGGATAACCGGAAAAACCGGTCGGTTAGCCGGATAAAATTTGATTTCTGGTCGCCACGGTTGCAGTCCGGTTAACCAATCGGTTCTCGGTTAACGGCCGGTCGCACCGGTTAACCAGGCGGATTGCGTAGAGTGTGAAAATGCAATAAAATTTAGAAAAATAGCACAAAACGTAGCGAAAAAATTGCATTCACTTTCCTAGAATATTAAAGACAATATTAGGCATAAATTGACAATGCATCCACTTCACATGACATAGCACAACTATATTATCCAATACAAGTCCAAATAGAGTTGTCCAAGCAATATTTACAACATAAATTCATACATGGTCATTCGCACAACACAAATTCATATGACTTGTACTCAAGTCCATGGACGTGAGTACCATGCGGAGTTGTACTCCTCGGTTGACATTAGCGCAATTCCACGAGTAGCCAATAATGCCGCCTTGTAGTCATTCCAACTTTGTCCCGTCCACGCCGCAGCTTGTTTGCCACTCATCGAGCAACAAGTTATAGAAATCTGGGTCTTTCCACTCATACACCCAATTTAGAGGTGGTTGGGCGTGTGGTGGCGGAGCAAGGTAACGGTCGTAACCATGGGCATAAGGGGAGGAGCTACCTGTGCTGAAGGAGGACTCGCTTGCATGAGGAGAAGTATAGGTTCCGAGATGATGTTGCCTACCCCTTGTAGTAGGCCCCTCCGTGACGGTGATCCTCTCGTGGACCGTGGGGCGCCATGATCTTGATCTTGCGTTGCGTGAGTGAAGTCTTCCTCGCCTGCAAAAGGAAGCCAAAAGTTAGTGAACAACCAAAGAATTTATATGATGCAATATTCTATCTTAATAGTACTCGTGAATTGGATATTTGGTGCTGGTGGAACAGAGGTACCACCATAACCTCCCGGGTCACCATCGGAAGGTGCAGAGCTGCTATCACCCGACTCTTGATAAGATGGACTTTGTTCATCACTAGCGATACTATCATCACTACACATAGTTTGTTCTCTAATTGTTTTCTTCTGTTTTTTGCCTTTCTCCTTCCGTCTTACGGATTGCATTTTACGCTTACCAATATGTGTGTCACCAACATTTTCATCGGCCCATTCAACAAGAGAAGAAGTGCCAGTAATTCTTTGAAGATCGGTAGGAGTGTCCTCTTGAACCACCATCCTAGATGGCATAGGAGTGTCACTCTCGGTGGTCTCCTCATCAAGTACTTGGATCAGCATTGGAACGGCCATTCTCCATCCAATCTCGTATCGGATTTGTTTGATCACACAAGGAAAGTTCCATTAGTCGATGAAATGGATCATCTTCTCGGTGGCTTGTACACCTCAGCTTCCCTCAATCGAATGCGTAGATTGTAGTTAACATAGACCAACTTGTGTAGCTTTTTATGAGACAACTTGTTGCGCACCTTTGTGTGGATCAAAGCAAATGTACTCCAATTGCGCTCACAATAACTTACCCCATATACAAATTTTGCATCCTGGCTATGTCCAAGTGGCATCAACAGATTTGTGACAATACATTACCCCATTGCAATACACCATGAAGTTGATCACGCTCATCCCTGTTGGCCCCGTCCATGAATCACACATAACCGTTATTCCATGAGTTGGCCACTCTAATTTGAATTTTTCAAACTGCTTTTTAATATCCTCTTCATTTCCATCTAAGTATACCCCATCTATCTCAAATCCAACTGGGCTTGCAATGCCCTCACCTGTAAAATAGAACATATCAATCTATACATGTTCAATAAATAAACAACATATCTCAAATAAATGCATGTTCAATTTACCCCATCGTTGTGTCTCCTTGATCGCGGCTTTAAAGTAAGGACTATCGGCCTTCCTACCAGCGATGGTTTCGTGTGGAACCATTTAGACCAAGCTCTTCCAATTGAAGTTTTCCCAGCACTTAGATTTAGCCGTCCAAGGCCCAAGTATCAATCCTAGTTTGAACTTTTTCTCCTTTCCCCCTCACGGATGTAGAATGTCTAAGCATGCCAAGCAATCCACCACCACGAGATGAACCACTGCCCATAGGTTGAGATGAACCACCTCCATGCTCATACTCGTCCTCCTTGCTCACGTACCCGCCTCGCAAATGCTTCCTCCTCTCGAGACATATGCAACACATGCTGCAACTCCTCATCCTCATCATTAATCTCATGGATCACATTTCCTTCTGCAGCAATTTCCTCCCTTCTTAGATTCTCCCGTTGCCTTTCCCTCTTCCTCTCCACAATTCTATCCAGTTCACGACGATAGTAGTCACGAACATCTGGTGGCACATTGTTGCAATGTATCACATTACCACCCCGCCCCGCCAAATGATGCTTGAATCGATTAGCGCCACCCCCTTTCTTTGTAGTCTTACAATACTTGCAATACCATCCTGGATATGTGTTGGTACCATGCTCCCATACACCATCACTTTGATTTTTATCCGTCATATCTCCCTAATTTAAAAGCAACAACATATTGCAATTGGTAAGTCGGGCCAAGTTTAAAACCTACTTAAATTAGCTAGGTCACAAATTCATCTAAATTAGCTAGTAAAATCAACTAAATTACCTACAAAAATCTACTGCATTTACTACTTAAATTACAAACTACATTGAAACTATTATTCAATCTGAAAAAAAAATCTGGAAAGAACAACCTGCTGCGGCCGTGGCTAACCGTGCGGCCCGTCCGGTTAGCCGGCCGGCCCCACCGCCGGACTAGCCGCGCCCAGACCGGCCGCGCCCTGCCCGGGCGGGCGGGTTACGCCGCACCGGCTAGCCGCCTCACCCGCCCGGCTAGCCGGGAGGCCACCGCGGGTACTCGTCCGCCCGGACCGGCGGCGGACTCGGGAGCGGCGGAGCTCGGGGCGGCGGCCCGACCGGCGGCGGACTCCGGACCGGCGGCCTGCGAGAGGGGCGGAGGACCTCGGGAGCGCTGGTGGTGAGATGCGAGAGGGGCTAAGGCTCACGGGTGATGTGGTCCAGGTGAGGAGGAGATAAGGTTGTATTCTTTTTTTATTATTTTCTTTATTCACTTGGGTTCTCTCGATTTCTTTCTTGTTCAAAACAACACATTTTTCATTGATTTTTTCGCCAAAACTACTAATTCCGCCTCTAGTTTTTTTACAAATTTTGTTTACAAATTTTTCCAAATCTTCAAAAAATTCAAATTCCGGCCGGGGTTAACCGGCCGACCGGAGAACCGCCCGCGCCCGGTTCACCGGTTAACGGCCGGTTAACCCGGTTATTTTAACCTTGCTTCTAATGCCTCCCTAAACCTGTCCATACACAATTGTGATCGTGGCCTCCCTCCCTCTTTCTCATGCTGATACAAGATCTCATTGAAGTCACCAAGCACATAACCACGGTATTTGCCTCCGAGCCGCGAGATCCCGCAACAAATCCCACGTAACATGCTTCAAATCAGTGTGAGACTCCCCATAAACCCTTGTAAACCTCCATTCAAACCCGTCTGGGTCCTTTATTTCCATATCAATGTGATATTTTGATACATTTCGCAACACCACATCAATTCCTCTCCTCCACAACACAGCAATTCCCCCCCCCCCCTTTTTTCCTTCACAATCCACCACCTCCAAGTTCCCCATCCCAAGCTTAAATTTAAAGATTTGCATTCTCTTCTTATCTAACTTTGTTTCCGACAAGAAGAGAACATCCGCCGCCACCGACTTCGACAATTCGGAAGCCCTCGAACTCGCCGAGCCATTTCCCAACCCCCGGCAGTTCCATGCCATTATCTTCATTACTGCTTGCGGAGCCGGTCCGTCGGCTCCGCGATTTCAACATTATTCATGTTGGCACCAACCTCCGAGTTGTGCACCCATTCTATCCACTCGCGCACAACCAACATCCCCGGGCTTCACCCTTTTAGCCCCATCAACTTCCATCTCATCAGCAACATCAAGGCCCCTCTTCTTATTCAAACTTTCCTCAACCAAATTCTCCTTCGTATTACCTTGTACGCGAGTTCGCTTCTTATAAGTAACCTTCTTTTTTTACCTTCCTCTCTTTCCTTTCCTTGCTCCATTATTGTAGTATCAACGTGCATGGCACTTTTGCTGGCTATCTACACACTACTTTCCCCCACCGCATTAAGCTCTTCTTGTTTCTTCAAAGTATTAGCTACAACTACCGATGGCACTTCATTAAGTACAACTAGCTTATTTTCTCCTGGTAGTTCCTTACTCGCTCCCCGCTGGCATCGTTGCCCGCTCCCTACCAGTATTCAGCAACTTCACATTTTCTCCTTCATTAGCCCACTCCCTATTCCTGTCCTCCTTCCTCCATGACCGCGCATCAATGCCTGCTCGGTTCACGGTGTTCAGACTCCCTCCTTTGCCACTGAAACCCATACCCCCACCTCCAAATCGTAATGCCGCCTCGGCTAGAACGCCATGGCAAGGTAATCTTTTCCCCTTTCCCTCACCGGAAGACCACCTCTTTTCCGGGATAAATCTCAACTTCTTACTAAACTGTTTCTCCTCCCCTTCTTTAAGCTTTATCTCACATACTTTGTCAACATGGCCAATGTGACCACAAATATAGCAAAAATCTGGTAGATATTCATACATCATGGGGCACCAGATCTCCTTCTCAGCCACATCCTCACCGACAATCAGACACACACCTCTCATCAGTGGTTTTGAGATATCTAACCTCACCTTTACTCTCAAATATTGCCCCACTGCTGATCCATCCTCCTCCTTATCAATATCCATAAAGCTACCGATCTGATTGCCAATGGCCACGCCATAATCCCTATTCATCATTCCCAACGACATTTTCATCACCCTCACCCAGATCGGAACATGAGTGAACGTAATATCATCCACCGCCTTTGATCCATCAAAATCCACCATAATTATTAGATCCTTGGAAATCATCCAGGGACCATCCTCCAAAGCCCTCCGCTTCCCCGACGCTTGAAAGAAAGTTACCAAGAACCTATTATCTCCAAGATCCTTACACTCCACCCCTTTGATTTGATTGTACTTATTAGCAGTTGATAAATACATTTAATATATTTTAGTGTGCTTTTATTAGGGGTTGGGAGATACATCTTATGCCTTTTAGAGTGACATATAACATTGTTTTACCACTGTTTAGACTTAGCCAACTCTGATCTTGTTCTTATTCATGTGTACCAGAATCATGTTTGATCAAAGCACATAACTCGACCTGTGGGGGTTATGATGACCCCGGGCTTTTTCTGATAGAGAAGATCTTCTCACATAGGGCCCATTGTCACGAGTGCCAGTTCTGTCGTTGTTATGCGTGCAGTAGACTATTATTAGGTAGGTTAGGTTCGGTTTACATTGTTGCATTTCATAGAGAAGAAGAGAAGACAAGCTGCCATTTCAGGGCCGTCGTCCAAGAAGGCCGCGCATGCCAGGATTCGTCGTGGTGGTGAACAAACAGATCATAAATTCATAAGTGATGACAGTAAAAAACATAAGTGATGACAGTAAAAAAACGTTGCTAGCGAAGTCCGATGGAACTCGCATGATTTGTGATTACACAATGTTGGTAAAACAAAAAAAAAAGCAGTTAGGATTAGCTTGCATTGGATTGCTCAGTCAGGGATCACAGTATCGTTAGCCAGAACCCAGAAATCCAGGATCATTTCATCAATACTCTGTGAGCGACAGAGCATTCCGGGATGAGCTGCTCATGTCAGCAGGGTACTGCACGTCTTCTCAAGCAGGACGCCATCAAGCACAAGCAGTCGATGACGAGCAGTCCCTACAGGTCAGAATAGTGCAAGGCCGGCGGCATTTCCGCACCTGGAGCTGTACCTGCTCCTTCTGGACAGTTATCTTTCCCAGTCTGCTGGTGGAACTTCATTGACTACGGCTACCAACGATACCTCTCTACCATGAAGATATATTTGCTGTTAAGTTTTGATTCCCGCATATTACTTTCCAGTTTTTCTTAGCTTCGTTTTCTTTCCCACCCCGGCCCTCGTGAAACAATTGTCTTTTGCAATAAGCATCTTAACAATAGCATAGTAAGTCTATCACAATATACCACAAGTGCTTGCCGGATCTATGCCAAATCCATGATGTTAATTCGCATGGCTGGCTGAGTTGTTATGTGCTAGACCAAACATGATTCCGATACACGGATACTAACAAGCTGGAGAAACCTGAGGGAGTTCAGTCTTACTAAACCAATCATCACTGGTAAAACAATGTTTACGTGTCACACAAAGGGATTAGATGTATCTACCAATTCCTAAATAAGTACAGTCAAGCTACATCAATGATAATCAGAAACCCTAACTTGGAAAAGTGCACTGTCCCTACCATTAGAAATTATCTTATAAGATGTCCTTCAAAACATTCCCCTAACCATCTTGGTCAGGGCAGAACAAATCGCTGCATGGTACATTGGATTACTCCTACACGACACATTCAGTTTTTCTAAGGATTATCCTTCTGGAAGCCATCTAATCTGGCATGAAAGGTCATTATCTTCTTCTGAAACAGCTGCAACTGATTATCCGTTCATCATATCTGCACAATTCACATTAGACAAAAGGTTATATAGATATGATAAAGTGTTCATTCAAACAAAAAAAACAGTTGTTTACCATATCGTATTTTAATAATCGCAATGGTTATGAATAATACGAGTAAATGACATAGGAATATTTCATAACAAACATTAATACGAGTAAATGACATAGAAATAAACCACAACTACAGCATGGTGTACATGCAAGCCACACCAATCTAGAAACATCATGCCATAACACATGTTGATGAATCCATAAAGTCTGAAATGTCATTTGAGACATGATGTGACAGAAAAAAAAACAGAAGCACTAAAGTTGACTTAAAAGACACAAGCTAAAAATAAACATCTATCTGTAACAACCATCTACATTTTACTCAAAGAGAATAGTAGACAAGAATATGCAGGGCATACATCCATGGTACCGTCATTATAATTAAGATAAGTTACAGGAGAAAAAACTGAATGAAACAGAAAATGAAAGAAGCTCGTACCTTCAATCAGGATTTTGATGAACCTTCGGAGTCACCTTTCAACGGTAGATTACATGGATTCACGATCAAAATAAGGGAATTGCATCTAACTAAGTAGTCCGTTTCCCATCTCATCAGGTTTGGAACTCTTGTGCTGCCATTTGCAGGTAATCAATATCAGCATAAAAAAATCCTCAATGTGGAAATTTATTACGGCAGAAAGGAAAGAACAACGTTATATTACCTTACTTTTCTTGTGCTTATGCACATCTGCTGACTCCTCCGGTCCATCATGCTTCCTCTTCTGAAAAGTGGTGAGCATTTGCAAACATAAGGACCAGGACTTGGAGCTACCAGGGATCTGAAATTCATTAAAAAAAGAGAATGGACAAACCTTTTCATGGTGTTTCTTTGAATGATCGCCACCAGAATCATGATGCCCACTTTTATCTTTTTTCTTATCCTTGTCTTTTTCCTTATCCTTACTCCGATCTTTATGCCGATGTTTGTGCTTCTTGTGCTCCTTGTCTTTTTCCTTATCTCTGTCTTTGTGTTTTCTATGTTTCTTCTCTTTGTCCTTGGACTCACTTCTCGATTTACCAGAAATAGTTGGTATGCCTTTTTCTGCCTGTGATTCAACAAATATGTCAGCGAGAACAATGAGCAAATGAATAATACCAACTATATAATGAGCCCTTCGATAAAGAAAAAGGGACGATAGAAAGAGTCTTACAGAGGGCAAATCTACTGGAGCTGTTTCTCGAAGTTGGAATGCTTGCCCTAGTGTTTCCATATCGAACGGCTGAATATAAGCAGGCTTATCGCTCAAATATGCATTCTGAACTAGTTGATCTAGCTCCATTCCTTCTCCTTTACGAATTTCCGTGTCCCCCACAACATTGTGAAGATAATGTGTATCTGATATTGCCAGTGGCAAAGGCTTCTTGCAAAAGAAGTCATGGTGCGGGAGCAGTTTGAACTTGCTGATAAGATCATCAGCACCAGTGAGCTCCTTAGGCCCTGAAATACAAAAATCATTCCTTCAAATACGCACATAGCAATAAACAATATTTGAAATTGATACATCTACAAATAAAATTATGTTGTGAAATTCAGCCCAGCTTAATATGAACACATACTAGCTCATATTAGCTGAAAACAATTATTGACCAAGAAAACACATTATAGACCACAAAGTTGTCAAAACAAGTAAAATGAAAGGTCACTATAGGACCAGGGATAAAAAGGCAGTAGTAACTTACTAGTACTGAACGTTTCAATCCAGAGTGAAAAAATGCAAAAGCCTACAAATTTGATTAAAATTTCTTCACAAATAATTATACTGCTTGTTTTCATGCAAGCTGATGATGATAAATCATTTTTCAAGATGGTAACGAGCTGATAACTTTCACACCATTCCGTCTCATCGTGTCACCATCTGATTCAGGATACTAAATTTGTGTGTTAATGTCATTTAGGTGATACATGAACCGGAAAAGGAAAAATAATTTTGTGTTTCCCACTAGATAAATTTACTGTTGTTATTTCTTTGTAGTAACCAGTCAATTCTGGTAACAAACTTACAATACTGGGCAAAATTTTCAATTTCAGATAGTAATGTTCAATATCAATTTGGTGCTTGTACCGAGGACCAATACTTTCCTGTATCCAGTTGAGTATTCCATGGTCAGGGCTTTACTGGTTAGGGTATAAATATCAAGACTAATTGAGCACCTGGAGAAATTAAGATGCCAAAGAAACTAGATGTATAACCATGGTCCGTCGATATAAACCAAACTCTCAGCTCCAGCCTTCCAGTTGTACACATCAACAACTTTGATCAGCTTAAGTTACACTAGCTGCTGTCTCGCCAAGATGCAAATTATTCTTATAGTGTCAATGTCACCATTCATTACTCTCAGGCAGTTAAAATTAGGACACGTCGCATTAACCATTTTATGATGCCAAATGAAGCAAGGGTTACTATGTACTCCCTATGTTCTTAAATTACTGTTGCTGTTGGCTTTTTTAGTTGTATTTGACCATTCATCTTATTTAAAATATTAGCTCAAATATATAAAATAATAAGTCATGTGTCGAGTATTTAAGAACGGAGGGAGTAACTACTTTTTTCTTTGAGATTCTTTTTGTGTAGCAATCAAATATTCATTTTTCTGCATCTTGACCAAAATCCTACCTTTTCCAAACTTCTTGTCATCAGAATCCATCAGATTGGAGCTTGATCTATGCAGACCACATCATCACCTGAAATTCATTCAATATGGAAAAACATTAAAAATGAAAGTGTAGAGGCAACGGTGATACACAAACACAACCGATCCCACTTCCTAGAATCATACTCTACTATAAATGCATATTCAACCACACAAGACATGTTGTACCCCAACCCACACAAACATAAATATACAACCATCTAAACTCCCATGAACCCATGACAAAATGTTATTTTCCAATCTTGCTGGCATAGTATCAGAATGGGTCGACCGAATGAGGCATAGGGACATTAGTCACGATGTCACGTACAATGCACAGCAGTTTTCACAAGTCACACTATATGCTTAAAACACCATTTCATAAGTTCCACACAGAGCACAATGAATGTTCCGAGTATTACAATATGGAGAGCACCAGGTGAAGAATTCTGCTAGTGGCTAGTATGCACTACTTGCAGGTTCATGGAAGAAGTAACAGAGGTTGGGTTGATATTGTAAAACCATGCTGAACATGACTAGCCAGAGAATAAGTTCATTAATTCTCTATATGAATGAACAGAGTTCTTGTGTAGGACACCGAGCAGAACCAAGCTATGAGCTAAACAGCACTAAAGTATGACGCGCAAGCCCTGTAAGATGGATTCAAGCCTCCAACATTCAGCAATATAAACAGAAAGTACAGAAATTTCATGTCACACCAAATAGCACCTCGATCTTGCTCAATGCCAAGAGCAACCTTTTTCCCTCTATTTTCCTCAAGGGTTTAGAAAGTTACAACTTACATAAGGCAAATATATTAAAGTTTTTGTACTGCAAAAGGGAGCTTAACAAACAAAATTCAAGAACATGAACTTTAGCACATCGCTTTATTTGCACTATGATATCATTGTCCACGTTAGGCCATCCATATAAAACTACAGTGGGTAAAAAAAATACCAACCAGGCAAAATCAATGTCCTACACAATTGCAATATGCAAGTGTAAAGCCCCAAAAAATAGCGATAACTGGAAGAATAACAGGGTAGGTACCGTACAACAGAGTACTACATGGACCAGAGAAGAATCCCAATACAGGTAGCATATATAACGCTTATTATGCCAAGATGAGTAGGCAAGCAGCTAACCAGGTCAAGGGTACTGGCAACTAACTTATTCCTAAAACCAAAATCAAAACACATTAATCATAACTATTACTAGCAACGCCCAACATGGCAACCAATGATAACAGACACCATTGGCACTAGAAGATTTTTGAAATACTAGGACTCCTTTTCAAGTGGCTTAGGACGATTTGACACTGTTTAAGTTGCTTTCGTGGGGGAAAGAATGGTATTCACGTGCTATTTTCGTAATTCAGCACATCATGTTGTTCATAAGCGGCACATGTTGTTCTCAAATCCACTCGAAATTGGGAACGAATGATGCGAAGGAGAGAAGGATTTACCCTGTAGGGACCTCCGAGGGGTCACCTATGTCGTAGGCCGGGCTCCGCCGCCGGTGTGGCCTCCCGCGCCGCCCTCTCCCGCGCGGCTTCCAGCTGCTCCGAGGGCGGGGGAGAGAGCTGGAGCTCAACACGGGAGGGAGGACGCGGGACCTGCAGCTACGGCGGGCTTCGGCGGCAGGGCTCCAGATGGGGACGGGGATTCTCGGCGAGCTGACCGAGGAGCGGTCTTGCGTCGTCGCGGTGCGGCGACCTGGGGCAGTGGTGGCGTGCGGTGGTGCGGGTCTGAAGGCGGCGGGGCGTAGTATGTGCTCGTTCGTCAGAGAGCCGGCAAGTAGCGAACATAAACGGGGGAGAAGGGTAAAAGGGTCAAGTCGTCATGTACTAAAAATTGGGAAAAGAAAGTGAATTCGACCAGTACACACACACCCATTGATTTCGCGATTTGGGCGAATATATGCCACGTCACTCAAAAACATCGATTTGGAGCTGGATTGCAGCCGAGGATTTCCAAATTTCAGGTGGGAAATTTCATTGCCCTCGCTCTCCTCTTCTTCCTTGCCTTTGTAATTCCTTCTCTCCTCATTGCTTCACTTCCTCTATACTCGTTACAAACACGCTTCTCCAGACAGTACACTGTCTTCCAAGTCTCACGAAATTGTTGTGTCCGCAAGTACCACAGCAGCTCAGCATCTTGTAGTAAGTCCCTTCTGCGTCTTGAGGTCCTCAGTTTCATGTTTTAGATGCATTCAATCTCCAGATAGAAAGTCAAAAAAAAAAAAATCTCTATCTCCAGATAGTGGTACTGCCATGCCACCTTTACCATCTAACAAAACGGGACAGACTGAAAGAAGGAAATCGAGATAGACTCATATACAAACAACAGTGGACGGGCAAGAAAACCATTGTTGCCTCTTCCATTCAAACCGTCCACCATCCAGTGGATACAGATTTGCAGTTCTACAAATTGCTCCTGTACTGTACAAGCAGCCAATAAGCATTCCCGCCCACTCCTACTCCCCTAATGTTAGCAACCACCCCCATGACCCAAAACATGGTGTGCTAGCTACAGGGAACGAGTTCCTGGAGGTAAGACAGATCACACCCGTATGTATATCAAGTATAACACTAAAGAACAAAGATATCGAGATGGTTTCTTTCGTGTCGAGGAGATGGAACTGAAGCCAAAGAATGTAACCGAGATCATGAGACAGGTTCTGCCTGGACCATCGCTTGTTCCACTGAAAGTCTGAAACCACCTGCTGCAGCGTCATGTTATCTGTAGTTACAGCATTGTGCTCGGCCGGCTGATAGTTTCTCCCAGAGGCACAACATTTGCCTGGGAGACTGATAATGCGCCGTAAAGTAGTTGTTGACGCAGCCGAACTGGCAGAACCTCCAGCTGTGGATGTACTGCACCGGGGCAGTGCCGTTGTAGTCTTCAACCCACATGCCCATGCTCACATCTTCCATCTTGAACAGCTGCCAAGCAGGAGAGGAGATGACCATCAGGCATTACCGGCATGAGCTGAGAAGGGGTTAAACAGATGCATTGCAGTTCTGAACAAAACTCACCCGTAGGGAGTGATTTGTATGTCGGGATGCTATATCCTTTGCGATGTCAATCGAGATAACATAACCAGGTCCATTGGCATATGGGGGATACACCGCTTCAGGCCATTCCTGCAGCCATGCACGTTGTATGAGAACAGATATTCAAGTAAAATTGCAAATCCATTATGCTTGTGGTAAAAACAACTGGTGCTAAGGTACCTCATAGGTCACGGCCCACTTGCCTCTTCTTAGAGGCCTGTGCAGGAGATTTAAGTTGCCCAGGTAAAGAGGTAAGCTTTTGTCGTAGCTAGTGACTTGTTGCAATACAACATCCAGCCTCACAAAGGTGTCGTCATCACACTTCATAATATACTCTGCAGTAACATTTTGTACCTGCAAATAAAAATGACATCCAGTTATTCACTGATACTCGCGGTTGGATATCATAAAATGTGAACTGTTAGCATGACTCACCCCATATTGGCATATCGCAACTGTTTTTAGGACCACTAGCTCATACCGGTCGATAAATGGCAAAATGACTATGTCTCCAAAATATTCTGCTTCCTTCTTAAGTGCTGCGTTTATCTCTTTTCTATGGCTCTGCGTCAAAAAGGTCAGTCTCAGTCTCATGATGCTACTGCTCTAACAAGATTGAACATAGCACGGTACACCATATGCCAGGATATGGCACTAATCCACTGTAAAATCATGAGAAATCATCTTACCAGGGCAACAAAGAATCGGGCAACAGCATTTCCCAATTGGATGGCAGGAAACTGCATCCAGGTTTTCCTTATAGCCATGCGTTCAGCGAAATGGTTCGTAGCTGAGAGGATGCCAATAAAAAGCTTAATTGGCTCCTCTGGTAAAGGACGAGCCTTCCATCTATCAGACATGTCCAACACTTTCTGGAGAGAGAAACTAGGATGGGTCCTTGGAAGTGCAGTTGCATAAACAGAGTGAACATCTATGCCCCCTGTTACGGCTAGACCTGTCGCATCCTCAAGAGCAAATCCCTGATAAACATTGATAACAAAATGGACTGCTCAGCGATAGTTCCTGGAACATCAAAATACCCCTGCAGTGAGACAAAATATTTGCTGCAAGAAATGAAATTATACCATCCGATGAGGAAATGAGGCAACATGGCGGCCTCCCACATTAATGTGATATCCTTCAACACCAGCTTGGATTGTGAGGACAAACATCTTCCCTTCTGAAAATGGGTATGGCCATGTCATTTCTGGCTTCTTTGCCCGCCCTATGAACCTGTTCAACCATGAGCTTGTCTTTGTTTCCTTCGCATTAACCATGTCCGGCCGCTCCCATTTCTCACATCTTTTGAACCCGTCGACTGCAATGTCAAATAACCACAAGGATTAGTATAACAAGAGCCAGAGCATAGCAACCAACAGCATTTTGGCTGTACTTGTGGAATATGATGCAAGTTGTCACTATAAAATGACTTAAAATTAGAAAATATTGGATTGGATGTGTGGCAGTTATAGGTATGAATAAAGCAACTTCACGGCATTGCAGCAAAGAGCAAAGTTTCTGCCCTCCGAGTAAACTGTATGCATCCATCTTCGTCTAAAATAAACTGGAAGCATCCATCCAGTACCATAAACCTAGGCAGCAAAAGAAAAAAATTGAAGGCAACGGACAAACGTATCATTTCATTACCATAACAGGTCAATAATAACTAATCTGATCAATATGGTCCAAGACTTAACAAGATGTGTGTCTGATGGCATGATCTACATACAGGTTACTGACAGTTACTACTTTCCAGTTTCCACTTAACCAAAAACTAGATAGTACTAAAGTAAAAGCATCGTGAACTTTGATTGCAATGCAACAGTATACCAATCCGTACCATTGGTATCGTCCTTGGAGGGGATTCCATCGCAGCGGTGCGCCCTGCCCCATTGCATTCTGAAGCAGGTGTTCATCTCAAGCACGGGCCGCCCGCTCCAGTCCCCGCGCAGCCTTGGGTTGAGGTGGAGGATCCTGGGCGGCTCCTCGCCCTCGGCGGCGCGCAGGCCGCGCAGCTCCACCGCGAACTGCGCCACCATCACCGTCCCGTTCCCTTTCCCGCTCCGCTCGATCGCCTCCACGTACTCGGGCTGCGCCGCCCGCGGCGTCCCCACCACCGTGACCGCCGACCCCGCCGCTAAACCGCAGGGCAGGAACGCCACCGCCGCCTCCGCGCCGACGGCGAGTGAGCCGGGGCACTCGGCCTCCTCCCGGGAGCCGTCCCGGGATAGGATTGAGTCGACGTCGCCGGTGAACGCGGACGCCTCGTCCCACGCCGCGGCCCCGAGCGCCCACGCCTGCGCCGCCATCCGCTCGAGCTCCGTGGAGTTCGCCAGCTGGCCCCACCGCCTCCGCTCCCAGCCCGCCTCGTTCCGCCGGAGGATCTCGCCGGTGATGCGGCCGTACCCGGACACGCCGCCGCCCGCAGCAGCGGCGCGCACGGGGGCTCGGGGCACGGGATCATCAAACTGCCCCCTAAGCGGCTCGCCGGCGGCCATCCGAGTGACCGCCGCAGGGGCAGCTGGCACCGCGCTGCCGAAGCCAGCGAGCTTGATGGACACGAAGAGCATGTAGGCGAAGGCCGCGGCAGCGAGGAGAGGCGCGAGGCGGCGGCGCGCGCGCACCCTGCCGCCGAGGAAGACCTCGGAGCTGCGCGCGCGCTTCATGGCTCGGGCAGCGGCGGCGGCGGCGAGAGGCCGGCCGGCGAGGGAGCGGGTGGGGGAGGTCCGGACCCGCGAGCGGGCCCGGATCCGAAACGGCGGTGCGGCGCTTCACGGGTCTGGGGTCCGGTACGAGACGAGACGTGCAGGGGAAGTAATGGAACGGTTGTTAGCAGATAACCATCGCCAACGAGGCCATTTGCTGCTGACCTGGCGGTTACTTAAGCTGCTGGTTCTCCTGCTGCTAGGACTAGGAGTTACTAGTACTACCGCTTCCATGGTGCTTGGAGTTACTAGTACCGATTAATGAGGTTTTTACTTTGGCCGGTTACTATTTACTACTAGTACAGTTAGTACTGAAGAGTTTGTACATTTCCGTTTCAATTACACGGTGATGAATGCTTTGTACTGAACTCGTGTGAGCCTCATTGTGGTCGTTTGCACTTTGTACATTCCATTCCAATATCACAGCGAATGCTTTGCTTCATTGTGGCTGGACCTCAACACACGCGCTCTGATGAACCCATTTGTCAAAAGTTTGGACGGTCAAGTCCAACTGTACTTCGGAACTTTAGAATTTGAAACATGCCATCACATGCAATGAGTGTCATCACGCGGTACGCCGGTAAGTAGTACTCTAATTTATGTGCTACGGAGTCGCTTGGTTTGAATTGGCATTGGACTTCGATGCCTGAATATCTTATTAAGCAGGGTGTTCTGATACGCTCTAATCAAATCGAGGCTAGCTAGTGCTGCCGGCATCGGTTTGCGAAAAACCTGAGCAGCGAGTGAGTGGGACGCAGGTGGTGGCGACTCGTGCCAGGCGGGCGACGAAGGTCGTCTACCATCCACCCGTTTTCCGGTCCGCCATCACGTGCCTGCACGTGCGCGATACTTCCGCTGCCGATGCTGGACCCTCTCCTTCCTTCACATCCGATCCAGTCCAACAAGCAACGATATCCCAGCCCAAACCAAACGAAGCGAGATCGTGCGGCCCAACATCGGCGGGCTCCTTCCGTGACACCCAGCCCAACAAACAACGGTCGCGCAGCCCGAACCAAAGCGGGAGCATCTGTACGGCCCAGCGGCGGTCCCACGCGGACGAGGCGCCGACACGTCAACGCGTGCTTCGTGTGCGTAGGCCAGGTCCGGTCCGGGCCCACCGACACAGCCGGGTCGGCAGCACGCATGCGATGCGAGCAGCGCGACGACCCGTCCCGTCGCGCGCGCTTCCTGCACTGCCGTCGCGTCCGTCCGTCCGGCCCGGCCCAGCAGCAGCAGCGTCAGGTCCCGTCGTGTCGGCACCACGCCACCGCCGTCTCGTCTTGTCCCGCGGGGCGGGCTTCTTCCACCGAGAAGACTTGACGCGGAGAGCGAGGCGCGCAGGGGCGGTGGCGTCGTCGGAGTTGCGCCGGCCAGCCAGCCGCCACCGGTCAGGGCGAGCCAGGGACTTCAGACCAGGCCGCCACAGGCGACTGCTTCGGGGATGGTTAACGAGGTTAAAAAGGGCAAACACGGGAAAAGGGCGGCGGTACCCGTACCTCCTCTGCGGTAATTACTCCCAGCCCACTCACTCCTCCACTGCGGTCATTACTGCTGGGTCGGTGCCGGTGAAACTGTAACACCTGCCGGTCCGTCCGAGTCCGACCCGCACGGCGCACCTGACCGGTTCCGGGCTGGTCCCCACCGCCGTCAAAACGCGAAAAAAACTGCCGCCAATCGAGCATTCAAAAACCCCAAAAAAAATTCAAATTCCTGAACCGGAATTCCTTTCTCGCCACGGTACTCGCCGCATGTGCTTCGTGTGGCTGCGGCGCGAGCCGAAACAGTCTCGCCGTGGCAGTGCATCGCCGCTGACACACACCACGTCGTGCGACTAGTCATTCACTCGCTCTGGTCGATGCCGCAGCAGCAAAAGCCCGGCCCAGCTCAGCTCACCGTCCGTCGCTGCCCGCACGGTCCAGATCGTCCTGCGCGCGGAATCCTCGTACGACGAGAGCGGACCGGGCTGCCCTTGCACGTGCGCCTCGTGTCGGCTGACCCTCCTGTGGGCCGCCGCGCGCGGGTCTCGAGGAGGGGCGGGATCGTAATTTCGCGCCGCTATTATTGTCGCGCAACAGCGCGGTGGCAGGCAGGAGTCGGAGAGCGGCGGTTTCTTCTCTCCGTGTCTACGTATGCGCGGTTGTACGCTTGTACTTTCGGGTTCGTGCACTCAATCTCGAGTCAAGCGAAGGATGGCGTGAATTTTCATTCCGTAGAAACAGATAAACGTACAGTGTTATGCTCGACGACCGGTTAATGCTACAACACTGAAAGTATGAATATTTTTCCTTTCTTTTCTGCATATGTATTAACCTTAAGATTTTTTATGTACTCTTTCTCCGTCCCTAAATGTACAGACTTTGTAACATTGTAACAACAAAATAGACAATATGTTAAAAGACTATTATATCCTTCATTTTGCTTTCATCTATCCATCCATTAACTCTCCCATTAATCTAAAGTTTATCCTATCTACAAAATGATATATGAAAAAATCAAACTATAAAACGCTCGACATTTAGGGATGGAGGGAGTATATGCATCAATACACATCTTATGATTGAACTATACAATCTGACCCACTTACTGAACCAATTGTTGTGTAGCCATGTGCGGTTTGCCTCTTATCAGTGGTGCGCTCACAACCCATCTATGACGTGGAATAACAATAGCCGTTGTTAGTTTACATGACTAGATATTTTGTTATAGTGTTTGTATGCCATATTATTACGCTTAGATGGTATCATATACACTGATGTTCTAGAAAATTTTGATCTTTGACTATTTTTGTTAAAAAGTGAACTCTTCTTCTATTATTAACTGAAAAGTAAATGGGCATTACAAGTGAGAAGGACATACTATAGTTTTACATAATAATAATACTTTGGGATTTATGTATCACTTGTCATTATTTTCAGCCGTATGACAAAAGTATTCACTCATGAATTGTCAAGAAAAGCTTTGCCATATGATAATAAAATGTACTCGATATTTTTAATACTATATGATCCATGTTTAGTTATTTAATGACCTTGCTTTGACCTGGTCAATTCTAATATCTGAGCTCAATTATTTGTTCAAGAAGCAAAAAAAACCTTCCGGATTATATGCTTTAGTGTCGCAACACACAAAAAAAACCGTGAGCAATATGTGAAGTGACTACTACCCTACAAAAGATGTGCAATGACAGTTGCACCATTTTAATATATTTTGGTCGCAGATCTACGTTTTGCCTCGGAGAAACCCAGTCAAAACCTTCGAAATCACAAAACGAATTCAAACTTTTATTAAAGAGGGTAAAGCGGAAGAAATAAATCTGCCCTTTTTCCAGATATTTTTTACTATCTCCAAGAAGCCCTCTTCCTATTCTTGGCTTCCCCATAAACCGAAAGGAAAAGGGGGAAAGAAACACCGCACCACTCCACTCCACTCCACTCCTCGATCCAGCCATGGCGGCCTAGCCCTAGGGTTCGCTCCGTCCCCGCCAAGGCCTCTCACGCCGCCGCCTCCGCCGCGCTCCCAGCTACCGCCTCGTGGTCGCGTCGCACGATTCGGCTGCCGGTGGCGAATGGTGGGCCGCTCGGTGCTCGGAGTCGGGTCTGACAGCTCGCCGGCGCCGCTGACCGAGGTTCCCTGAGCCTGGCGGCGCATTCTCGTGCTCGGTGGGCTCTCTTCGGCTTCCTGGAGCTGCCTGAGGTGGGATTCGGTGGCTGCCTTGCGCGGCTGTGCTCGGTCTTAGGTCAGTGTGCCCGCGCGCAATGGGGATTTAAGGAGGTTGGGGTGAGTTGCCGCGGCGTTCTTTCTGGCGCAAGTGCTTGAAGCTAAGCTGTTCGAAAGGCTGCAACATCGAGCTCCTGCTTGATCTGATGAGCTCGGGGCCGGTCGCCTGCCTCGGTTTCTCCGCGCGTTTGCTGTGTCGGCTGCTAGAAAATCAGCTTCTTGGACCAAGACGTGCTCATTCTAGCACTTCTCGTCAGTTCTCGTGCACACGATTGAAGCTTTGAGGTGGTGTTGGCAAAAGTGCTTAGGATTTTGGGCGTGATGAAGTTGGCAATGGTGCGGGTTCGCCGCTTCGGTCCTGGATTCGGCTAGGATCTTCTTCAAGCAGAGGTAGCTGCTGCCTTGAGGTGTAGTGGAAGGTAGGTGGGAGGAGGCAGCAGTTGCGAAGGAAGAAATGTTCTGGGTTCAAGGAGAGGAGGCAAGCGTTGCTGTTGTGAGGATGTTCAGGTGCTGAGAAGGAGGAACCCCTGCCGGTGGTGGTTCTGTGGTGCGTGAAGCTCGGTGTTCTTGGCCTGTGTCTTATTGGTGGCCGGAGATGCAGCTCTCTCCGTCCAAGATGCAGGAGGCCTCGCCTGAAACTGAAGGTATATCTCGGTAACAGATTCAACATAGTTTCAGTTGTGAATTCCTCAAGCTATGTTACTGTCTGAATAGTTTGCTGAATTATGCAATGTCATCATTGAGCATTGTCGGTCGAAGGAGCTAAAGAAATTAACAAAATAGACTTGCTCTTTGATGTGAATGATTTACAGTCATTCATCTCCATTGCTGTCTTGTTCATACTCCCCACAAATTGTGCTTGCATTGCTTGCTTTCCATACATTGATCACATGTTCTAACATTGATATTCACTGAGCGTCCTCTTGTCTGTAGCAAAGTACAAATAGTAGCTTCACATGAACTCTGCTTTCTGGTGGCTTGCTGTTCTGCTCATGTGTGTTTGGCATTTTGCAGGGGAGCAAAGGTGTCTGAACTCGGAGCTGTGGCATGCATGCGCTGGGCCCCTTGTGTCTCTGCCTGTGGTTGGGAGCCGAGTCGTCTACTTTCCACAGGGCCATAGTGAGCAGGTTGGTCACTCAGTTTGTGCACCAGTATCAATGAATAAATTAGACATGGCCGAGTTTGTTGACTAAAGTTATTAGATTTTGCAAACGAGGAATAAGAAGAATCACTCCAGCTTTTGCCTTTGTGCTTAATCGGTCCTTTTGATAGTAGGCTCATTGACTACACATAGTAGGACTGAAGATTCGATTAAAAATTTATCCCACCAAGTATATCAGATATCATTTTACTAGAAATCTCTTGTATTACCATTTGAGGTCTTCTTTTTTGAAGTTATGTGCTTCTTGCTCAAATTGTTAAAATAATTTTATTTTTGTACAGGTTGCTGCATCAACAAATAAGGAAGTTGATGCTCAAATCCCTAACTACCCTAATCTGCCTCCTCAGTTAATCTGCCAGCTTCATAATGTTACCATGCATGTGAGTTCACGCTTAATGGACCATCATGTTTTTTTTTCTTTAAAGAAGTTTTACGAGATGATTTCATGGTGCTAACACAGGCTGATGCTGAGACTGAAGAAGTTTATGCCCAAATGACGCTGCAACCATTGAGTCCGGTATTTTACCACTTAGCTATATGTGTTATCTTGAATTCCCGGAAAAGGAAAAGCTGTGCACTCATCAACTGATTCCATGAGCAGGAGGAGCAAAAGGAACCTTTCCTTCCAATTGAATTGGGTGCTGCTAGCAAGCAGCCAACTAATTACTTCTGCAAGACATTGACTGCAAGTGATACTAGTACCCATGGTGGATTCTCTGTGCCACGTCGAGCGGCTGAGAAAGTCTTTCCTCCGTTGGTGTGTTTGACATTCAGTTGAAATTAGTTGCTTTAAGTTTGATAGATTTTACGTTAATTGATCATCTGGTGCATTGATCAACTGATTGTTTCTTCAATCTGCAGGATTTTTCGCAACAACCCCTGTACAGGAGCTGATTGCTAGAGATCTGCATGACAACGAATGGAAATTTCGCCATATTTTTCGTGGTATGTGCTCGAACCAGACGCATAGATGACTAGGGCTGCTATAACATGTTCATAAAAAATAGTATTAATAAAAAGCAAAATGCATACCATGCCCGTGCAGCTTTCAATAATTACATGTGTTAACTGTTCCTTTGACTGAGTTTGCAGTGTTTCTCTTTCTTCACCTCCTGCTGCTCTGTATTGTGATTTGATGTATCAAACTTATATTATATGAAATGTTAGCTTCGTTTTAACAATGCTTTTGGCACTTGCATTTTTTTGTGCAGGCCAGCCAAAAAGACATCTCCTGACAACAGGTTGGAGTGTATTTGTAAGCGCAAAAAGGCTAGTAGCAGGGGATTCTATCATATTTATCTGGTACTTTCTGGTTGAACACCATATTTTATTTAGCATTCGATGTTGTGCACTTTTGCTGCCACTAAATCATTTTCAAATTTTATAGGAACGACAATAATCAGCTTCTTTTGGGAATTCGTCGTGCAAGTCGCCCACAGACTGTTATGCCTTCTTCTGTTCTATCAAGTGACAGCATGCATATAGGTCTTCTTGCAGCAGCTGCTCATGCTGCAGCCACAAATAGTCGTTTCACTATTTTCTATAATCCCAGGTATGAATATACACCGTGGGCATGCTATTAATATACTGCTCATCTAATTTCCCGTTTAATCAACAAGTTCATGTTTTGTCAGGGCTAGTCCTTCTGAGTTTATCATCCCACTAGCAAAGTATGTGAAAGCTGTTTACCACACACGTGTATCTGTTGGAATGCGGTTTCGAATGCTTTTTGAGACGGAGGAATCAAGTGTGAGAAGGTAAGTTGAAAATTTATACGCATCATGAAAAATATGTGATCTTATGGCTCTTTATTCTTTCAGATACATGGGTACAATAACAGGCATAAGTGATTTAGACTCAGAGCGTTGGCCAAACTCACATTGGCGTTCTGTGAAGGTGATTTCTTTTATGAGCTGTTATTTTAATCATTTTTTCACAGTTCGTCTTTCTCTGCCAAGTCTATTATGATATGCTTGATATATCACTTTGAAAACATGTTGTTAGTGATGGATTGATAGTTGCTCTGACTTTCGGTTTTTGATACGTTAGGTTGGTTGGGATGAGTCTACAGCTGGTGAGAAACAGCCTAGAGTATCACTCTGGGAGATTGAGCCATTGACAACATTTCCAATGTATCCTACGGCCTTTCCCTTGAGACTCAAGCGTCCATGGGCTTCAGGACTGCCTTCGATGCATGGCATGTTTAATGGTAGGCTGATTTGTTGGATGCCTTCTGACAACACTATTGAGGCTTTTTCTAACAAATTGCTCTTTCTGTAAGTAGGTGGAAAGAGTGATGATTTTGCTCGTTATTCTTCTCTCATGTGGCTTCGAGATGGAAATAGAGGGGCTCAGTCATTGAACTTCCAAGGACTTGGAGTATCACCATGGCTTCAGCCAAGAATAGATTATCCATTGTTGGGTCTTAAGCCGGACACTTACCAGCAAATGGCTGCTGCAGCACTGGAAGAAATTCGATCTGGGGATCATTTGAAGCAGACCTCTGTTCTCCAGCCGGTCCAGCAAACTCAAAATATGAACAGTGGATTAAATCCCCTGTATGGAAACCCTGTTTTACAGCAGATGCACTACCAATCTCAGCAGTCAGTTCAGCAAGGTTATAATCACAACGCTAGTAGTTCTGGTTTCCTTCAGAGTCAGCTACAGCAGCTACAGTTGCATAATTCCCAGCAGATGCAGAGGCAGCAAGAGCCACCGCTGATGCAGCAACAGCAGCAAACACAGCAAATTCTGCCACAACAATCACATCAAGAGATGCAGCAGCATTTCTCATCCGGTTGTCATGGTATTACCGATGGCATGTCCGAGTCTGGATCTGTTTCTCAGTCACAGTCTTCTTTGCTTCCTGGATCCCCATTCTACCAGCAGAACATCTTACAAGGAAACAGTGGTCCTGGTTTGCATACGCATAACAGTACCCATAATTTCTCAAGCCAAGAAACCTCATACCTACAGAGTGTGCCTCGAAGTGGGCAAATAATGGCATCAGAAGGGTGGCCTTCAAAGAGATTGGCGGTGGATCCTCTCCTTAACCACGAAGCTCAGTCCATGCAACCCAAGCATGAGAAAGTAAATCATCAGATTAGCATGCCTAACATTTCTGGAGCCCTGCCACCATTCTCAGCAAGACATGGTTCTAGTGCCCAGGCCTGTGGTGCAGAGTCTCACCTTCTCTCATCATCATTTGGAATCCGTGATGGCCTGACAACAGTCAGGAGTGCTGGGGTGGGCAGCGGAACTGATTCCATAACCATTGCTTCTCTGAGATATAGTGATGTGGATTTGCTAACAGAGAACAGCATGGCAACTTCTGGTTGTTTGGGTGAATCTGGAACCTTTCATTCTCTTGATGATGTTTGTGGTGGAAACCCACCACCAGGTGGAACCTTTGTGAAGGTGCGTTTATAGAATTCCTACTTATGCGGTATATTTCTACTATTTCTTCAATGATGATTCTTTTTGCCCATTGTAAAATTTGGTAACTACAATAGTAGTAACTTTTGTTTTTTTTTCTCAAATGCATAGTAAATTATATTGGAGGAACAGAATTCAACATTTTAGTGGGTTGATAACAAAGTAATTAATTCTGATATGAGTTTCTAAGAATACTTAAGCATGAGCACTGCATACTTGTATTAGCAATTACTTTCTTTTGATGACACTTCTTGCAATAGTATATACCCCTATCTGATTTGGCTAATTTATATTTGTTACTAGGTTTACAAATCAGGGTCCCTTGGGAGGTCGCTTGACATCACTAGATTCAGTAGCTATTATGAGTTACGTAGTGAGCTCGAGCGATTGTTCGGCCTTGAAGGCCAACTGGAGGACCCTGTAAGATCAGGCTGGCAGCTTGTATTCGTCGACCGGGAAAATGATATACTTCTCGTCGGCGATGATCCGTGGCAGTAAGCACACGTTCCATTTGTATCTGCATCCATGAATTTTCATTTAACTAAGCACAATCTTTTTGCCGTGTTTTTGTAGGGAGTTTGTGAATAGTGTATGGTGCATAAAGATACTCTCGCCGCAAGACGTGCAGCAGATGGTCCGTGACGGAGATGGCCTTCTGTCTGCAGCTGGTGCAAGGATGCTACAGGGTAGTGTCTGTGATGACTACTCTGCAAACCATGATATGCAGAACCTCACCGGCAACATTGCACCTGTAGTGCCGCTGGACTACTGAGATGAAGGACGAGGTCGGAACCAGATATGGCACTGCGGATGCCATACATATGATGAACCGCGTTTCCTGTGATCTTTCTAGTCCATTTGCCAGGAATAACTCCGTTGATATAGCTAGATGATCGGTTGTATCACTATGATAATGAACATGATGTATGATAGCTACTCTAGCTATGTAGCAGCCATAGCATAAGCTATAGTTGGCAGACTAGAATTGTTCTATGAAATATGAATTCAGGCAGTCACAGTAGAAGTGACTTGATCCTGTAACAATATATGTCTTATCGAGATTCCATGCGAAAAGCCCGAACAATTTAAACATGTCACCTACTCCTACTCAGTTCTTCCGCCTCAATTTGCGGCGGGTTATCTTGTTAGTACTACATTGCAGAAGTCAAAATGTTGTCCTGTTTGCACTTGTAGTCTCGTATGATCAGATACAGTGGACTTTGGCCTGTTGTTATGCTTGCCTCGTCTCATTTCGCATGATTTTCGGAGGGGCATTGTATGAGCCATCGTGAAACTACGCAAGTATAGGATGCCTTGGGCGACATGTGCTCCTTTGCTTCCTGCTAATACTAGCTTCATGTGGTTCCTTTACACTGTTGGTCCAAGCGTGCCTTGCAGACTAGCAGTTGCACAAGCAGTTGAGAGGACGATCGATATTTTGTTTTCTTTGTTCTTTCTTGTCATCCTTTTTAAGTTACAGCTTGATGACTTGTCCCTTTCATTGAATGATCATCTTATACTCCTGTTTAATAAATGATTCCTTTTAAAATCTCCACATTAATCCAACCAAAATATCTGAAAATGTTGGGTTAAAAGAAGAGTTGTTCTGAACACACTTGTCAGTTGTCACTGGGCCTGTTGGCTGTATGACGGCCTTGAACTGGCTACTACATACAACTCAATTCAGAATTTCAGATTGCAAGCACAGATTCACAGCGACAAACATAACATTTCTCTGAACTCAAGCACTGCCTGAAATGAAACAATACTTGTGACGATTTCATGTACAAATATCCCTTTCCGAGCTTCTACTACGATGTTCTAACGACCTCCACCACAGATGCTTCAGTTAGGCAATTTCATCTGCAACCAGATCAATGCAATGCAATGCAAATTCTGAAAGCTGCAAGCTGGTCGTCAGAGGAACCAGGTGCAGCATCGCCGGAACCGTGACGGCGCGTGGCCGGTCTTCCTGATCCGCTCCACCTGCCGCGCCAGCCGCGCCGCATGCCGGCTCCGCCGCGCCTCCACCCTCGCCTGCTTGCCCTCCACCTTGTGGCTCAGCACTGACATCCGCTTCGCCATGTCCTGCTTCGCACGGGCTCTCATCTGCTCGGCCTTCACCTGAAAACGTTCTTCGTTCAGAAATATTCCCTGGTTCTTCAGATGATGCGAAATTCAGCAAATGAAAATCTGAAACTGACCTCAGCCTGCTTCAACTTGGCTTCAAATTTTGATTTCTGGAAACTCTCCCATTCCTGTATCTTCATCTCCTTCTTCTGATATCTGACGAAAAATAAAAGCATGGACGATAAGCTAGAAAATTTCAGCAAAAAAATTGCAAGGGGAAAAAGTTGCCGCAAGTAATTCTTCACGCACCTTGCGGCGAGCTTGCACTTCCGGGACTCCTCCCACGCCGCGGCGCGCGCTTCGAACTCCTTCGTCTTGATTTCATCGTCGATGGCTCCGGGAACGCACGCCGCCGAGGCGGCGGCCTGGGCGAGGAGCCCCTCCTCCTTACTCGCCCACGACGCGATGTTCAACTTGCCGAGCTGCAGCCCAAGCGCGGCGATCTCCCGCCGCGTCCTGAGCCGCAGCTCCTGGTCCCTCTCCGACGCGGAGAACGACGACGACCCCGACGCCGACGAGCCGACGCACCTCGGGCTGCACGGCACGGAGCAGAGCGGGCTCAGCGACGGCGTGGCGGCGCCGGCGGGGGTGCCGCTCCGCGACTGCTCCTGGCTCGCGATGGGCGTCATCTCCGTCCCGACGTCGCGCATCGACACCGTGGACGGCGCGGCGGCGCGGAGCTTCTTCTGCGGCGGCGGCCGGCTTGCCGCCGCGGGGCCTCTCACCGACGACGGGGACGACGACTTGGAAGACAGCTCGGTTACCGCGCTGCGGCCGCGCGAGCTCGGGTTGTTGCTGTCGCAGGAGGCGGCGCCGCCCTTGGACGCCGCGGCGGATTCCGGCGCGACGCGGCCGCCACCGCCGGCGGCCGCGATGCGGCGGCGCGGCGGCGGGCTTCTTGGAGAATATCGGGTTGGAGTGCACGACGTGCCGGCCCGCGATCCACTTCTCCGCGTCGTTCCACTTGGACGGCACCGGCCGGAAGAACGGTCCGGCCGCCGCCGCCGCCCTGACCTCCCGTTGGAACTCGAAGTTGCCGCCGGCGCCGCCGTTCTCGTGGCCACTGTCGCAGCCGCTGTACGCTGCCGCCCTGCCATGGCTCGCGTCGGAGCGCGACCGCGAGGAATCCGACCGGTCCTTCGGGTACTCTGCTGATCGAAACTTCCAATCAATGTAAACGAGACTGAATCGCGCGAACTGCAGTTGATTGCGTCGGAAGAACGAACCTTCGTCGAGTTCTTGCGCCAGGAGGCTGTTCTTGGGGTGGTCGTCACCGTCGACGTCGTCGAGCCTCGACGGCGACGCACGGGACGAGTTGCCACTCGCCTCGTCCTTCTTGCCGCCGCCATGGCCATGGGAGCCCAGCAGCTTCATCCTGAGCTTGGTGGGCGACATCACGCCCATCTGCACCAGAGATCACACGAGCCAGGTTAGCCTAAAGTAGGAGCGGAGGCTGAAACACTTCATTTCCAATGAGCCGAAAAATTAGCATCACACAAAGAGTGCAGAAAATTTTATGGTCAAACAGCAGTTACCGAGAAGAAATTGACCGCAGAAGATACAGCTAAAATTTAGGAGCATACATTTAAGTGCAGCTATTACACTACTGCAATTGTAAATTTATTAGTAGTACTACTTGTAATGGCTGCAAAGAAGAGATGGTTTAATTCACTGCAACTGCTGAAGCTGCCATTGGAGAGTAATGTGAGGAGCAAAGTGAATCTCTCCTGTCGTCAGCTCCCAACCCACACTACTAGTACAGCTCTGAACTTGAACTGAGCAGCTATGAATACTCTGCTACTCTACGGAACCCGTCTTAAAGAGAAGAAGCCCCAGAAGTGGATACGCTAGATCGTTCAATGTTGGCAAGCTTTTTGGACCGTTCATTGTTGGCAAGTTTTTTTATATAAAAACCCAACTAGAACGTCTGTGTTCATCGCAAAAGGATGGTAATTTCGCGTTCTGGAAAAGGGAATTAGATAGATAGAACAATGGCATCGAGCTGCAAATAGAACTAGTACTCCACAATAAGGCATTGTTCAATGCCCAAAATGAGAAGATATGGAAGAACAATGCGCAACAAGGCAAGAAATGGTTCGGTTAGCACGAAGAACAACTAAGTTCACGGGACGACGATACTACAATGCAACTGCAGGAATAGGAACTTTCACTAGCCAACTAATCAATCACTCACTCCACATTGCGCAGACCGAACCTCTATAGGAGATCATGAAAACAAAAACAATAGCGTTAAGTACCTGAGGTTTGTGTATCCTCTCGTACCCCATCGTCGCCACCTCTCTCCCTGCCTTTCCTCTCTTTCTCCCTCGTCAGAAAGCTTCAGCAGCAGCAGCAATGGCGAAGGCGAAGAGGCATGAGAGGAGAGAGAGCAGGGTCGTTGCTCGAGCACCCAAATGTGCTTCAGCAGCGCTCGTAATATATTCGCACGAGGGCGACGCACACGTCGCGCTTGGAGAAGAGCCAAAGCCTTGAAGCGTGCGGGATCGGCTGTGGACCACCGCCGGCGCGCTCCACGGTGTGGCTGCCCCCACCACATACAGCTCGGGAGCATTTCGCATCCTTTTTTTTCTCCATTTTCTGAGATGCATGTTTCCATTGCACTTTCGTTTTCGGATTAAATAAATGGTTCTGTTGCACTACTGTCCGGTGGACCGGCCGGTTTTGAGTTGAATTTGACAGAATGGTTGGCATTTGAGACAAAATTCGTCAAATTCTTCCACGTCTCTTCGCCCTAATTCACGCTGCTTGGTCTTGTTTGCCACAACAAATTTGGAGTTCCCGCAGAACTGAAGGGACCGCACAGCTCCACGGACACGGAACTGCGTTCAAAACCAGCAAGTTCCTGCGCCGCTTTGCCGTCTGCCCCTCCTCGGATTTTAATCCTGTGCTACTGCGGGTGTGAATCCACAGTGACCTCTATTGCCAGATGTTACGTGCGGTCAAGCTCCTGCTGCACGCAAGTGACCGGTTGCAGAACATTTTTTCTTTTTTCTTGTTTGATGCTGCTACAGCATCGCCATTGATTCCGACAGTAGGTCTAGCTCGTAGGTGCACTATTTTACCGGCATCGGTACAAGTTGAATTTGTTTTCTCCGTTTCTGTTTGCGAAGGCGTGCTAATTTTTTTCTAGTGAGATGAATCGTAGTAATCTTCAGCTTATCTATGTGATCATTATTTTTCTTACGTCACTGTTGTACTAGTAATTCATATCTAAAATCACCGTTGTATTACCAACTTCTTACGACGGCACTGTTGTACTAGTAATTCTTTCTTGCTACACAGATCCTTGGCTAGATGAGGGTTATTTTCATGCCACCGTACTCCACCAAATTGCAAGAAGAACATTTGAATTATTTAAACATGTTTCAAAACCTTCCCTCCACCCCACCCTATCCAACACTAGACCCCATGCGTGCGTGGAGACCCAAGAAAAGGCCACGAGGAAAGGGAAGGCAGAGAAGACTCCAAAGCCCAAACCCCAACAGCGTGAGAGAAACACACGACTCTGCTTTTCTTAATTCAGTCTGCTCCTGCTTAGTGGACACAACACAAACACTCCACTTTTCCGTCTGGGGTTTTGCAAAGCTATCAGCTCATCTCCTCTCCTGCACGAGTCCATTTCTGTTTTCTGGCCATTTTTCTAGGTCACAAACACACTTACCCCCGTGAGAGGTTCTGTCTTGATGCACCTAGTTAGCTTCACCGGCAGCTATTTTAGCCTGGCGATTGCGTTTTGGTTGGGTTTTTGAGGTCGCATTGCCCAACACGATTGATGTCACCCTTATGCAAGAGCACGCTCAAGTAATTTAAATTTACGTGTTTGTCTTGCACGCACATATTCAACTATTAAGGATGATAAGCTTCAAGCCGGTCGCTTTAGTTGATTCGCCAGGGGAATTACAATCTGTCCTGTCTCCTGGGGTGCCAAATTGTGGCGCCAACCGCACATTTGAAATGACTGGGAACGAACAAGCATTACTAGAGTACTCCCGCCTTTTAAGTGGTTCTTCTGCTACGGTACGCGTAGAGCAACAGTAGATCATTACTTTTATGTTATTGTAGGATGCTACGACTGCTATGCTTTTAAGGATGCTACTGCGATCATTGCAAAGTTGCCAAGCATGGCCTAATACGTGAGGCCTGTCCTTTTTATGCTGCTAACAACAAATGGTACTGGTACCAGATGTGCTCATGACTTTTTGGGACCTACTGCCGGCTAGGTTCTGGCTTGCCTGCAATCAAGAGAAAGGCCACCCCTGCGAAAGTGTACATGTTGGAAACCCCACTCAATCTAGATGCAGTGCAGCAGCTGGTCATCGTACTGTGGCAGTTATTGCGATGAGAGGTCCTAGTGCAAACACAGCAGCAATATGAAAAAAATTCCATTTTCTTTCTTGCTCCTTTCAAGTGTTGCAGTCTTTGCCAGGTTTGAAGTTTGAACCTTTGAATAGGAGATTCTTGAAATAGTCTTGCAAATACTACTAGTAGTATAGTATAGTATGAGTAGAACGGTCGAAAGACTTGCGTCCATGTGTGTTGAATGTTCATAGCTGATTACTACTGGTAGTACTATTGGTAAAAATTAATATTTCTCTTATATAACTAATGGTCAGATATTGGATCCCTCATTTTCGTGTTTTTTATTGGGTTTCATCTCTAGTTTATCTTACCTTGTTTGGTGATAAAAGGCTTTTGTAGTAGTAGTAAGTAGTATAACTAATGTTCAGATAAACAGATGTCAATAGCAACAATCACCTTGTACAATATGGATACCAGAGGGCAAAAACCACGTTGGCTGAAAACCAAAGTAGGCCACTGACAGAAAGACACTCACGGACGAAAGATAACCTGAATACGTGACCTCGTGCTTTCATGTTTGGCATCATCAACTCTGTCCCCGCCCTGCTTCTCCACGTTTTGATGCTGCCTGTGCACAACAATATTCCCTGGGGCAACCAAAAAGCAAGCAATGCAAGAGCGGCATCGTATCACCATTGTGATTTGTGAAACGCACGAAATTGGCAGAAAGGCACTTTTGTTTGTTTTTGCACCCAAGGACCAGGCGTGGCTACAGTACAAGCAACATGTCGAGACAATCTCTTGGAGGTGACCTGTCTCGGATTTAGGTTAGGTTATGCCAGGCTGCTGCAGTGGCATACCTTCTCGTGCTGCCCTGTGTCCGGTCTGGGAGAGGAGGACCTTGACCGCCATTGTTGAGTGCTGCTGCTGCAGCAGGAGCAGTGGAATCAATCAGCTGCAGGTTTTGACTGCCTTTGGACCGATGAATGAGATTCAAAAGGGACCCTGGGCTCCGTTGAAATCCATGATGATGCTATCATCATCATGAGGTTAGGACCAATGGTGCTGTGGTCATCATGGCAGACACATCCATGATGGTGACAGCAGCAGCGACAAGAGCTCTCTCGCTGTGTGTGCTGCTCCACAGGCCTTTGAAGCCCTTCGCGTAGAATGGGCCGATATTGTCCTCGAATGGCCCATTCGTTTCCAAACCGGGCCCAGCCCAAGCACAGCATGTTCATGCAAGCCTCTTGAAGCCATCGTGCCTTCTCCTTGAGACACAGCACACTCATTTGCAAGCTAATATTATTTCCTATAGAAAGAAAGCTTTACTAGTAACAGAATAAATAACAGACCTAGCAACGGATAAAATCTGAGAACATGAAAGCACAAAGAAGTGGAATGGCTTAATTAAACTATGTAATAAATAGTTTGCTATCACATTGATATTTGCTAAAAGATGCACCCCAGTCTCAGACACTTTCTAGTGATCGACATTTTCGTGATAAAATCGACACTATAGCAATTGTCCCATAATAAGAGACCAATTCATTCATCACTTCTTTCTTTAAGCGAGACTGACCGGCACACTACAGCAAACTCTTCCTTAACAAGAGATCATTTCATTGCCCCCACCTCTTTCTTTCAGAGGGCCTGACCAGGATGGCCACAAAAATGAACTACCCCCATCTTGGAGAAGCACAGAGAAGTCACTCGTCATCTGAGTTGTCGAACTTGATAGAGTGAGTTCCCAAATCAATTTGCCCACCACGGTAGGTTCCACGCTTCTTCTTGGTCTTCTCATGCCTAAACCCTCTGCAGAGAAAAATAAGGACAATAGTGTTAAGCCAGCAACAAATTTACCACTAATTAGTGTGATTATTCACAGGGTTCCTTCTATTCAAATAATAATCCTAATTTAGCATGTAAAGGGACCAACCTTCCCCTGACTTGCCCAAGGATCTCTTGTGCCTTGGCACCATAACCAATTTCTGCACCACCCTGAAAGGGAAGAAAGCATATAGACAGGACATAAGGTTAGTCGAGAAACCTTAATTTTATAAGAGCATATTTATGTAAAGTGATACATCACCTTAGCCCAATATGAGTTATCCTGAAGCCTTTCATCAGCAAATTTCACAGCCTCTAATTTCACCCGTTGAAATGGGGTCACGGCTTTAGGCTACAATGAAACAAGGAAGAATCAATCACAATGTCTTGATGATTTATTTTACTTTTCCAGCAATAAAACTACAAGACCAATGATGATATTGCTCACGGGTATAAGACCTGTGTTGTTGATGGGCATGATTATAGAAGCTCCATATCTAAGGTATCGAGGACACAGCAAACAAATTCGAGTCTGCTTATCTATAAATATAATAGGTATGGATGTGCCTTCATTATGAATTTCAAGCAACAGAATATTGGATTAGCTGTACTGGATAGCATGGGCATCTATCAGAGAGTTTAAACAAAATAACTACTAAATGAAGTTGCGTATGACAGAAGCCTTGTTAAGCATAAAGCAGAAAAAAGAAGTCATCGGTGGTCTGAAGTAATGCCATACCTCATCCGATTTTTTCTGCCTTTTACTTGGTTTTGATATGGTGCTGTTTTCTTTCGAATTATCCTCTGCAAAACCATTGCTGGGAGTCTGATTGGCTGTACCATTTTCTGTTGCAGCAGGTTTGCTTTCTTCAACTTCTTCTAGCTTCCGTTTTTTGCCCACAACTGCATTCTCACTTGAAGGCTTGCCATTTTCACCATCTTCAGTCTCCATTGCATTCTTGTCCTGATCAGATGAACATTTCTCTGCAACCTCTTTGCCTTCTTCCTGAACATTTTCTTCAGTATCAGATTTCTTCCTCTTCTTTTTAGCTTTCTTCTCATTATCATCTTTCACTGTTTCGACCCCATCAGCCTCTGCAGATACTGCATTAGCCTTCTCTGATTTCCCTTTCTTCTTTTTCTTTGACTTCTCCGCAGCACCATTGCCTACATCATTTTGATCAGCATCATCATTCTGAGATTTCAGTGTTTCCTCCTTCAATTCGCCACCATTCTCTTCAAGTTTCTTTTCAAATGCTAAACTCGCCTTTTCCAGCCTAGCTTCAACATCATCATCCTTTTCATGTTTTTTGCTTTTCTTTTTCTTGCCATCAACTTTGTGGTCATCACTCTTCACAATCTCTTGAGCTTCCTCAGCTGAAGAGTCATCCTTCTTCTTCTTATGCTTCTTTTCTTTGGTCTCAGCACCCACATTTTCAGCAGGCTTTTCCTCAGCAGAAGGCTCTGCACCACCTTTCTTCTTCTTCTTTTTCTTCTCCCTGGTTTCATCCTCTTGGACAGCAGAAGGCACACTCACATTGGTCTCTCCTTCGTTTAATTCAGCATCAGTAGCTTTATCTGTACCAACAAATTCGGTTCAGCTTCAATTTTACAAACAAGTAGCCAATGTCCAGTTAGTGAAATTACAACAGTTCATAGCGCATATAGATGCTACCTTGCTCATTGCTCGCTGCAGTGATGGTTGCTGGAACAGAGCTGCAGCACACAACATTCAATTTGATCAATCATAACTTCACCAGGCGTGCTACAAAGCTCACCACCCACCAATGGAAGGAAACATAACAATACTGGAAATTCTCTAGCTATTGAAGTACCTCGATTCCAGGAATTTGGATACCAAATCCTCCAGACCCACTGCCGACGATCTCCAAGCACCGTCCTAGAAACACCGACTCCCCCAAATTGCCAAGTCAATAACGCGTCGAAATGACAGTACAGCGTCCACACGCATGCTACAGAGGCTAATAGTTGTAATACCTCGAGGTTGGCCTCGGACTGGAGCGCGGAGAGCGCGCGGGGAAGCCGCCGGCCTCGAGGAACGCGGCGACGGAGGCGACCACCACGGCCCTCGCGTCGGGGGCGGCGGCGGCGGAGCCCGACTTCGCTGCGGCCTTGCTCTTGCTTTTCTTCTCCTTCTTGGACTCCTCCTTTGCCATGGCGGCGGCGGCGGCAGGCTTGGAGGAGGAGGCTAGTGCGACTTGGCGCGGGACGAAGAGCATCAGGCGGAGGCTAGGGTTTGGCCCGCGGGGTTTATACGCGGCGGCGGAGCGCGTGGTGTGGATCTGGGTCTATGGCGAAGTGAGACTCAATGACGTGTGGGGCCAGATACGGCGGGTCCGAAATGTCAGTAGTTGAAGGGACGGTAAATTTATGGGTGTTTGGAAACGGCGCGCGCGAAGGACGGCTCGTATGGCGGGGGAAGCTTCTGGAAGGACCTGGAAGGACTGCAAGTCTGCAAGTGTGGATTCAAATTCAATGACAGAGCTCCGTAAAATCGGTGTTTCTACAAAGGTCGCTAATCGCTACAGTATTGTACTCTACTGCTACAGCCTACAACTACAACCAAAGGTTCTGGTCCAGAAAATTGTCACGGCAGCAGCCCCATGCAATCGAAGAAATGGTAGTACTGATAAGGATTTGTTGACTTTTTAATTTCTCGTTTGATCATTCGTTTTATTTAAAATATTTATGTAAATATAAAATTAAAGAAAATGTACATAAAATATACCTAGGAATGAAGTATTTTGTATCAAAATAAATAAAATTTTAACAAATTTTTTGAATAAGACGAATGGTCAAACGAGAAATCAGAAAGTCAACAAATACTTATATTTCTGGACGGAGGAGTAGCAACTTTTTCCTACTGTGTCTATTTATTTAACAAATTTTTTCAGTATGTGACTTTTAATTTTGCAATTAATAATAAAATTTATTCTTTAGCATTTAAAAACGGTACTGCCTGTAGCTTAAAAAAAGAGCTCTATTTTCGATGGCGGCACTAGCATAAGACCATCGTGTGAGTTGCACCATGCCACACAAACGGTCAGCTCAATCTCATAATTGAGGCCTGTTCGTTTCAACTCTAAAATTTAGACTGTCATATAAAAGAGATCTTATTTATGAATATTTCGATCAATTTAATAACAAAATTCTATTGCTATATTTGCTAAGTTTCTTTAGTGATGAATCTAATGAGCTTAATTAATTTATGTTTTGCTAAAGTGATGCTACGATAACGTCTTCTAATCATGGCTTAATTAATCTCATTAGATTCGTCTTGTAAATTAGTCTAGGAGCCTATAATTTATTTTATAATTAAACTTTATTTAGTACTATTACACTAGTACTATACTCATCGATGTGAGTATGGATCGTGCCACACAAACGGTCAACTCAATCTCGTAATTGAACATCCGAGACTGAGGTGGTGATAGAGACACCATGAAACATGACCTCCGAGCAAAACCGCCTCTAACTCTTATTAAGCTCCCGATCATGTGGACTCGGATTGCAGATTTACCGATCAGAGATGGCTAGGGAAGCATCAATGGAGATGAGGAGGTATCATGTCACTACCATAATGGTTCCTATAGACGTGTAGGATAAGGCTCACGAGATTCAAGTGGAATAGAAATTCTACCTACATTTTTTAAATACAAATCATGATGTTGTATTTTCTCCTTGATATATAAAATCTTACAATTTTCTCATGCTTCTCGATATGACTTAGGGCAACCACAATATGTTCCAAAAGCAATCTACAAGGAATAAAAGAGTCAGTATTAGGTGACTGTAATATTGTGGAACCTGTCCATAATAAGACAATAACAAAAGCTACCCTATAGCTATGGTTTGAGACAATTTAAAAAATATTAATCTATAGTAAAACTCTTCTCATTGGTGGATGCCACAAAGATTCCTTACTGGGCACATCACCTCTATGGACTGGTTTGAGGTTGAACATTGTTATTGTTCTTCATTTAATTAACTAGGAAATGTATCTCACCAGGTTCGAGTGATGAGAACTTCAATCCGGGCCATACGAGATCACTTGTTAAGATCGAAACATTCCACAGATGATGATCGATTCAGTGATATGCATACTTAACTTTAACATGTGAAATTGCAATGGCTTTAGCTACAAAGGCAACAAAGCAAAACCGAGAGGCAAGCATGTCTTTGAGGTGGCTGAAAACCGACATCATTGAACAATTGATTTGAGACAAAGAAAAAATCAGACACAAAGAAATTTAAAGTACTACTGTCTCAAATATATTTAAATCTTGGGACAGTCCTGGATGAATGACGGCCACGGCAAAGTGTAGGGAACAGTACCCCTTGTCCTGCGGTAGGATGATTCAGACACCACCGCCATCACCATCGTTTCCACATCAAGGGATATGAACCACGTCCTCCAACCGTTAATATTTGGCAGCGACAGCACGATGGAACGATCAATGCCGCTAGAAAAAACAAACCATTTCCATAATTGAAAGAACTTCGATGGATATCCCGGCAGCAAACGGGTGGCCTGTGATAGTTGGATCCTGTGCTCAAGGACCCACTCGGCGCCGTCATGGCCTCGGCTGAAGACCTCAAGCAGGTCGAGGTGCACGTGGACGATGCGTGGCCATGGCGGTAAACAAGAGTCGTCATGGGCCATGCCGTAGTTTGAGTAGTATCCCCGTGAACTGGGTACATTGACCTTGGAGAACTTGAGGCTGTCGTTGTCAAGAACTATGACGATGCCACGGATCGTCGTCCACAGGTAGAGAGATCTGTCGATCCGGCCGGCGACGTTCATAACGCTGTCCATGTCAATAAGGTCGTCTTCCGACGGCGGCAGGGGGCGTCAGCCGCCACTGGCTTCGACCGTGGAGAACGCGCAGGGCTGACGGCCACATCCGTGGAATTTGCCGAGCAACCTGAAGTTTGAGATGGAGATGTTGTCGTCTTTCCCGTTTAGTGATAAAATGAATTTTATTATGATTCATTTTATCACTCAAAGGAGTTGAAATATACGACTTATAGTTTTACGTATTTGAAAAATTATTTTGAATAAGACGGATAGTCAAACGTAAAAAAAAGTCAATAGCATCAACAATTTAAAAACGGAGAGAGTATTAAGGATTTATTTTGTATAGAGACTAGATTGTAATTGTCCTACAATACCTTTTTCTAGGAGAAGTCTTCATCAGTGTATAATAAATTTAGGAAAAGATCCATGTCGCTAAAAAGTGCAAAAGCAATTATTCTACATGCACTCTGATCTCGACATGCACTATATATCAATTCCTGCGTATCCGTATGTTCAGATTCAAATATGGTATTACTATTTCAATACCCACGAAATGCATCTTGGAATCCTGTTCCCAGCATCATTAACGTTTGACTGTGTAAG